>WBNH01012375.1:0-20264 GCA_013401255.1 Urocolius indicus | reverse complement strand
TCACCACCCTCTGGGCTCTGTCATTGAGCCAGTTCTCGATCCACCTCACTGTCCAGTCATGTAAGCCACACTGCCTGAGCTTTCTGATGAAGGTGTTACGGGAGACAGTGTCAAAAGCCTTGCTGAAGTCAAGGTAGATGACATCCACTGCTCTCTTCTCACCTAGTCAGCCAGATGTGCTCTTGTATAAGGCTATAAGGATGATCAAGCAGGGTTTCCCCTTGGTGAATCCATGTTGACTGCCCCTGATAACCATCTTTTCCTTCATGTGTTCAGTGATTACATTCAGGATGAGATGTTCCATCACCTTTCCAGGGATGGTGGTGAGGCTGACCAGCCTGTAGTTTCCTGGGTCATCCTTCTTGCCCTTTTTGAAGACTGGAGTGACACTGGCCTTTCTGCAGGCCTGTCCTCCATGATTGTTCAAAAATGATGGAGAATGGCTTAGCAATCACATCAGCCAGCTCCCTCAGGATGCATCCCCTCAGGACCCAAGGTATGAATGCATGTGTCAAAGAAATCAGACTTCCTAGGGGCATTTCCAGTTTGCTTTAATGGATATAAATCATATGTATATCCATAGGCCATATATCTCAAGCTATAGCTTTAGAGAGAGAAAACTCTCTCAGGCTGAGCTAGGAGGAATGAGGTTAGAAGCAGCATCAGTTTGGGGTTCTGCTGTGGCATCCCATTCACTCAGTGTTGTGAGATATTGTCATGTAGCTATGAACTTTGATCCCACATGCACAAGTAAATACCTTTAAATACCTTTAACATTGGGCAAGATATAATGAATTCTTAACAAGCTTTGCCTTGCTACAGTAGCAGTGCTTCCAACTTAACAGCAGGTCAATTAATCATTAGTTTGGAGACTTAAAAAGCTTTCAAGTTGTGTAACACATCTTTCCAAGGCATCTTCACCTGCCTTAACCATCTGACCGTGTCAAAGCAACTGCAGTGTATTTGGGTGGCCAATGATTCAGATACTACGGAAGGTGAAGTACTCCATTAAAGAAGTTACAGATCTCTGATTGCAGAGGAACAAACTCAGTGACCCAAAATATCTGTTCTGGTTTGGTATGATGTGGTCCTATTGTCAAGGCTAAGATCTTCTTCTGTAAGACATTCTGCCAGCAGTTCTCTTTATGAAGTGAGAAGGAAACACAAAGGTTTCTGTAAATGGTAGCTATGGAAATATGGCATGGAGAAGGAAGCATTCTCTTGATTAGGGAAGTCTAAAGCTCTTTTAGGTTTTATGGGTCACAGTCTTAAAGTCCACCCAAGTAGAAGCAGGAGATTCTAGGAGCTGACAGAAAAAACGTGGTATAAGCTGTCTGTTAGACACACTGACAACAAGTATTCCCATATTCTGCATTGCTTTAATCTACTCTGTAGATAAATTCTGTATTACTTTCTCTGTTCTGAAAAGGTTTTTAAAACCACAATTTTACTAGCAAGTTTGGAAATGAATATTCACAAGTTAGTATGCTTTTTTCAAACTCTTATATACAAATTATTTTTTCAATTTACATTCTGTTAATAATGACAAATTTAACTGTATGTTTATTTTTAATAAGTCACTGCTATTATAATTGTGTAGGTGCTCAACCAAGGAGAGTGAGATCTTATGCGTAAAAATGGTTATGTTGTGTAACAGGGTATCTGTAAATTATTAGTGCACAAACATTAGAAGCTTGATTATTACCATGTTGTCTTACTGAATTAGGACAGATTTCACAAGCTGCTGAAGGGGACCAAGACAAACTGAAAGCGTGCTTTCCAAACTGCAAATATAGAGGGATGTGTAATTATAGCTGGTCTGAACTGTGTTGCTCCTTCTAAGACTTTTCCAGTGCATGTTGAAATCAAAGGGAGTACTCTCCTAGCTTCAATAATCTTTGATTTGGCCTTTAGTTATCTTTGTTGTTGTGTTCTGAAACCATATCATCAGCTGTGGAATGTAAAGTAAACTGCTGTAAATTCTTCTTAATTGCAATAGAAAAATAGAAATTTTTTTTTCTGTAGAACTTATTTTTCACTAGATCTAATTAGGTACAAATTAAGTCTACTTTTGGAATGTCTTATTTAGACTCAATTTTTTGTTGAAATTCAACTTTTCAAATATTTGTGGTGCTGAAAGATAATGTACATATGCTGCAGATATTTAATATAAAGATATATCTGTATGTAAATAATTTGATATAGTTTTCCACCATTTTTTAAAACAGTTCAAGCTTTTCCATGTTATCCATTCAGTTACTAAACTTCACTGTCAGGTTTTTTAGGTATGTCCACAAAAACTCACCCCTCAATTTCTCTGACAAGAATAGTCCTGAAAAGGTACAGTCTTATTTTCTGTTTGATAGATTTAAGTCTTACTTGGCTATAAAGATGATGGTCATATTTTTTTCTCAAATTGAGATAAGTTCTTCTGTAACGTGATTATTGAACACCATGAATCAAAATTCTGCACCAGTTGTCCGTTAGATATAATCCTTTCTTAGTCTGAAATTCTCCCTCCATTTATTTTAACAAATTGCTAATCTCAAGAAGGCAATTCAAGGAAGATTTGGAGTATATAAATGATGTAACAAAGATGCATTATGTTTCAGGAAGGAAAAACCTGCTTTTAAAGAACTATCCATCCTCCTAATGTTGCCTCACTGTGATAACTGTTGTATTCATGGCAGAAATTTCTTCAGCTTGCTGTTGTGCAAGTTTTAAATAAAATTTAAGGCCACTGGCCATTGCAGATGTCAGAGCTTGATAGTAAGGCTGACATTTGAAATGTTTTTACTACTATACTGTGCTGTTTAGTCTGCTTGTTTGGGTGCCACATTTCTCATCGCTTGTGGTCTGTAATGTGATTGTAACCTACAATTCCATCAACTAATGGCAGAGAAGGAGTTGGAAAATATTTCACTCTCTTTGTAGGCAAAAAGCTCTCAAGTGTCCGTCATTTTTGTTCTTTTAAATCAACATACTGCTTGGTGAACTTTTTTGTTCAAAATCGATATGACTAGAATTTTCTAGGCCTTTTAAAGGCAGTCAATATTGTGTGTCCTTAAATGTTTGCCCATAGCTGTTATCATATTAGCTAAGAACAGCCCCTTCAATATAAGTCCCAAGATGACTCACACCATCTCAGACATTGTCCACTGGGGAAGATTTTAGGACAACAGACCTGTTATGCACACTCTCCAGCATGCATGCTCTCAAATAACACAAAGCTATTCAGACCTAGGCATGATTTCCCTGTATTTCATAAATACAGATGGACTTTGTTTTTTCTCACTAATTTATTACATTTCTTGTGATATCCTAGTGACTTTTAGATATCTCCTATGTCCTGCCATGAAGTGTTGCATACTAAGTAGAGGCTGTGCAAAGCAGCAGGTTTTTCGTTTGTTTTGTACCAGCTAGTTTTCTTTAATGTTTCTATAAATTTACGTAAATCTGTTTCTGTAATGATTTAATGTAAACTAAAAAAAGGGAATAATTTCTTATATTCATTTTACTATTCCATTTACAATTCTAAGTGTTTCTATCATACCTGCTCCATTCGTCTCTTTTCCAGGGCAATGACACCTTGTGAGCTTAAACATTCCCATTTATACTTTCAGTGTCACCTTCCTCAGAACTTTTCCAGTCTATATACTGTTTTAAGATGAAGAATCAAACCCTACACAGCAGTTTGACCGTGAAATGTACTATGGATTTATATAATAGAAAATGTCGTTATGCTGTTAAGCTTTTTCCTTTTCTAATAAATCCTAGGATCTGGTTTGCTTTTTTTTTTTTTGTCTCTGCTGAGCTCTGACATAACATTTTCATGGAACGGTCTATGGTAGTCTTGAAATCTCATTTTTAAGTAGTAAAAGCTACCTCAGAGACTATCATTAGGCATATAAAATTAGGACTGGGATTTACATGCATTGCATTGTCTCCATGGAAGTTCATTGTTTTCTCAGTAATTCAGTCTTGAAAGATCTTTCTGCCTTTCTTCATGTTAGAGCATCATCTTTCATTTTGTTGTCTAATAGAAAATATCAGTAAACTTTGTCACTCATTATTTTTTCTCTTTCTAGGGCATTCATAAATCTTATGAATAGCATGAAACCAAAATGCACAAGAATATTACTGACCTTTCTCCATTGCAAAAAAAAAAATGTTCTTTAGCTCAATTATTTGTTTCCAGTATTGTTTAGCTGCTAGCTTTCCATTTAAACTTTCATGGTTTAGTTTCTTTAAGGATTTGTAACATGAAGTCTTTCTTAAGTGCCTTTTGAAAACTCAGATAAGCTGTATCCAACTCACCTTCTTTCTTCACGTGCACATCTAGTATCCTGAAGAGCTCTTGCATTTGCAAGGAATGTCTTTCCTTTGGAAAACTGTATTGATGGTTTTACCTATTTCCACTGACTCCGTTCTAGAATAGCTTGTCTCACAAATGTGTGAAGCAGGCTTTCTAGTCTGTTCTTCCCTGAATCTTTTCCTGAACGCTTTAAAAATTTTGCCATCAGTTTTAATGCCTTCCAGGTTTTTTGATGTTATATAGTTTCAAGCCAGCTGATTTTGAGTTGGATGTAATCTTGCCTTAGAAATGTATTATTGTTGTTCATTTTGTCAGCAGATTTTCTTTTTCATTTGACTTCTCATAAAGGCAGAGGCAATTCCTTAGAAAGGATTCAAACATGAGAAATCTCCTTCTGCTCTCTATGGTGAACACAGCCAAGAAAAATTTGTTTGCTTTCTGTTATAACTTTGTCTTCTCTGGGAGATCTGTTCTGTTAGTCATCTGCTGGCTTTATAAACTCTCTGGCAGACTTCCTCCTTCTTAATATGTGTAAATATGCATATATATATATGTCTGGTTATACAGAAGCAAGTGCTTCTAAAAATTCTTTTTTTGATGACTTGCATTTTCAACCTGACAGAGTTTACAATCCTTTTTATTACCCTCCCTTAAAAACAACTTCTACTTTTTAAAGATGCTCTCTTATTTCTAAGATGTTCTTTATCCTGTAGTGCCATGCAGATTTTATATATGTCTTCCTAAAATCTTCTTCAACAGGTGCTATACATTTGACTCAAGTTGCTAATAAATACTGTCTTTTTAGAGAGTTTTGTCTCTAAAGTACTATCATAATGCAGTGTTGCCTTTTATTTTCTCATGCAAGGAAGCTGAAATAAAGCGTACTTTGGACACCTTTGGAGACATTTTGACTAGAAACATTTTGAATAATGTCTTGTACTACTGGGATCACTTTTTCTGTCCTAGGTTCCATATATAATTCGGCATCAGCATTGAGATTATGTTTTGCCAGAGTTACACCTAATTGATTGGTAGTTGCAGTCTTCTGTTGTTAACATGTTTCTTGCCCTCTCAGACTCACCAATCTCCTTAAACAAGTCAAAGTCACTGTTTCTGTCTTGGTTAAGGATAAAAAGATTTCATATTCAAAAAAAGTTGCTTCACTTAATGTTACTATAATATAATTAATGTTACCATCAGAATTTATCAGAATGATAATTTAAAATCTAAATCTAAAAAGTTAAATTTCAGGACATAATTGGTTCCAACTATCTGGATATCAATGACCCATTAAGCTAAAATAGGCAGAAATTGAAGTAAACTCAAAATTCTCCTTTTAGCACATTTATTGTCTTCCTATTTATGAAACTTTAAATGCATAACACTATTTAAACATGTCTTCAGTAGTATTTTATTACTGATTAATAGCCCAAATGATGAAACATATATACCTGCCAGCAATTTGTGGGACATTCCTTTTTTCTATAGTAGCTAGCAACAGCACAAGGGGTCTAATGAGATGAGGCTGGAACAAAAAAAGTTCCACTTAAATATAAGAAAAAACTATTTCACTGTGAGAATGGCGGAGCACTGGCACAGACTGCCCAGAGGGGTTGTGGAGTCTCCTTCCTTGGAGGTCTTCAACACCTGGACATGAACCCATGTGAGCTGATCTAAGTGAACCTGCTTCTGCAAGGGGGTTGGACTAGATGATCTCTAAAGGTCCCTTCCAACCCTACCATTCTATGATTCTATGATAAGTAGCACAGAGAAATGCTTGCAAAGGTTACTTTATTGAAATGGTGAGAGACCAAAGCATTCATTGTGCTAGTTCTTTCCTTTTTTTTCCTGAACAGCATATTCACACTGGAGTCTGACTTTGCTCCTCATGTTCAAGTGTTTCCGCATAGTAATACAGGCAAAACCAGTTCAGCCATAGTCACTCATTTACTGCATAAAGATCCTTTGTGCTGCTGCTGGTGATCACTTCTGGTTGACATCAGAATCATGTTCCTCTTCAAGTCCATACATTTCTCAGCTACCAAGTCCTTACCTGTAGAATACAACTGAGAAATAAACCAGAATCTAGCTTGCAGGATTATTAAGAGTGAAGGTGTCTTGTGAGTG
This sequence comes from Urocolius indicus, assembly GCA_013401255.1. Classification (NCBI taxonomy): domain Eukaryota; kingdom Metazoa; phylum Chordata; class Aves; order Coliiformes; family Coliidae; genus Urocolius; species Urocolius indicus. The sequence continues at coordinate 13,822 of WBNH01012375.1, read as the reverse complement.
GGCATATACTGCTAACACTAATAGCTGGATTACAGAGGCAAAGTGGCTTGAGAGTACATGCTATGGCAGCTATGCCAGACATGAGCTGTACTAATACAGATAGTGGCATGTTGGAATGAGTTTTGCTGACAAAAGATACAGCTTGTGTACTAGGACATCTCTCTAACTTCCTTAGAGCTGTGGTGCTAGATTGTAATAATTCCAAAACTGATTAGTTCTTACATAGCTATTTCAGTTTGAAATATCCGTGTTTGAAAACATGACACACCACACATGACACACCACACATGAAGAAAAGCCCCACTTTCTACAAAACATTGTTGGTGACTATTTGAGAATATAATGAAGTTTTAGTGCAGAATACTTCTCATAAAAGTAGTATCTTTGCCTACTTCTGTCTCTCACAGTACTACTGAATTGCATGAACTCTATCCACAAATATTTGCATGAATGACTAAAATTTCATTAGGCTTATACAGAAAATTTGTCCTCAGGTTGTCCTAACACAATGAGAAAAAGAAGCCATCAAGATCCCCTTGGCTCTTATGCTGCACAACCAGGCCATTGCTCCAGATAAAAAGGGACAGCTCTGAAGTTGCCGTTTCCCACTGATCAGGAAATGAGGGAGGAGACAACAGGCCACAAAAGACCTGTTTGAATAGCTGGAGACATGTGCAGGGTAGATGTCCCTTTCGCATGCTGATTTTGCTTCAGGAGCATGGTCTGCAAATCTCTTGCCATCCCAATATCAGTCTAAGCTTTGTTACTTTTCTGTGGTCATAATGAGAAGTTTGCAAAGCTCATGGCTGGGTTGCAGTCCTTGAATCTTGTGTTTGAGGTTTACTGAATTTCACTTTAGTCTTTTTGGGCAACCCTCAGCTAGATAGCTCTCCAGTGGGAAAGAACAGAGCCACCAAGGCCTCAAAGTTGGTCTAGAAATAATCCACTCAGGGCCAGGCTGCCCAACAGTGCATGATGTCAAGAACTTTTTCTCTCAATTGAGAGTTCAAGGAAGGGCTTTGTTATGATCTTGTCTGCCTTTCTGCTTTCCTGGCTCACAGTCTAAAGCAGTAGGCACAGCTTAGAACAATTTTTGATAGATGCCATGGTGGTTGTTAACAGCACTTGAACTCTTAGTAGCTTATTAAACAGTTATTGAGATGATTGTATCTCTCTTCCTCCACTTTCTTTCCAGAGCAAATAATACAGTTATTTCACAACAAAATGCTAGAGAAGACCCTGATTTTGGAAATCTTATCAAGTATCTTCTCACTGTTTCTTTTATGTACTTGGAAATACCTGCTGTGTTAATCTATTTTATAAATAATACACTATGCCTCTCAAGTAAAATGCAAAAAGAAAGTCTGTGCAACAGAAATGCAATTTTAGTAATGCTCAGCATAGTGAAAGCAGACCCTTTTCCCTAGGAAAGAGAGAGAGAAAAAAAATTAGGTTGCCCAAGCCCAAAGCAGTCCAGATGGAATCCCAGTAGGCAGCATACTAGTGTAAATTAAAGGAGTTTTATTTATTTCAGGCAATGTATGCTTCACAATTCTGTTATGTTTCTTTGCTTTCCCAACTATAGCATGCTAATATTCAATTACTAAGTCTTCAGAGATTTTTTTAATTTCCAGTGTTCTTTATCATAAAGAGCTTCTACATTTTCCTCATATTAAAAATATGTTTATTTTCTGTCAAGGCTGTTTTCAAACCACTGTGAAATGCTTTTGTTTTCCTGTATGCTTCAATGTAGTTGAAACATTGCGTACTATGCCCAATAAAATACCTCAGGTAGCAAACTATCTTATCGTGTTACATTCTTTAAAGTAATTTATGTAAGCTGTGCTGTAACAACTTTCTGGAGCTCAAAATATAAATCTAGGTTGTCATGGATACACGCATGAGAAGGCTTTCTTTATAAATATGTTATGAGTCTGACAATTTATTTTTAGTACATAAAAGTAGATTTTTTGAAAAAGATATAGACTATAACCGTCATTATTGGTTACTCTGAATTTAAATACAATTTCTTCTTTTCGTTGTTCATAATCTCAAAGTATTTTTAAACATTGAGGTTTATGTGGGTGTCAAAATGGCTGACGAGAGCCCTGGGCTTTTCTCTCACTTGTTTGACCCCACTTTGTACCAAGTATGCCTGAAGTGAAATTTGAATATTGCATACCATCAGTTAGAAACCTGGGCTTTTAAATCTAGAACAAGGTCCAGCAATCCTTTCTGATCTGAAGATATTTCAGCTGGCATTTTTCTCTCTAAGTAGTTAAGGTGGGTGCAATAATTATAACATGTTACTGGATAAGCTAAATAATGCACAGAACTTTCAAGCCAGTAGATACTTTCTGGTATCACATGTTGTATATTGCTCCCATTTCTCTATGACTTCCATAGTGCAAGAGGCAATATCCTAATATGTGATTTTCTTTTACTGATAATTATAAAACAGAAAGCTGTAAGCCTGTGATAAAAGCTGATAAGTCTGTAATTAAAGAGGTAAAAAAGAAAATAGATTGCTGAGAATACTTTGTAATAGTAAAAGTATACTTAACAAGTGGTGCTTTTAGCACTGTTGATCTAAACCACTAAACATAGTGGGTGCTAGTTTAGACCTCTCAGACTGGATGTGTCTTAATATAAAGTAAAGCAAAAAAAAAAAAACAAAAACCCAAAGCAAACCCTTAGAGAGGATAAATTCAGGATTTTGATAGAATAAGCACAAAATATTAACAATTATTTAGAAAAATCACATTTTTTTTTTCAGAGTACACAAATCTTAATCTGCTTGTGGCAGGAACTGTGGTGGAAAACCAGATTGTATTTGAAATTTGGGAAGTTCCTTTCATAGAAAAATTATATTAATTAAAAAATTATTTAAAAATCCACAATGAAAATATACTCCAAGACTTGAGTTGTTTGAAGTTTGCATCATGCATCAAATAACTTTTAAAAGCAAGTATTAAAGATGTTGATGCAAATACTTTTTAAGACATTCATTGCAATTTTCCAGAAGGGTTTCAATCAAGAATTTCTAACTTGCTTATATTTGTACAGTTTGGGGTTTTTTTCTCTTCCAAATTATCTTAACAGCTCTAGTAAAATGATAACACAAATTATATCCATCGATGCTCTGTTCCATTAAGAATCAGAAAGTCTTTCTTATGAGTCTGAAAAATAATTCATTACTTATGTCTTAAATATATCAGATATTTCATACGTAACAATATAGGTCTGAAGTTTAGTGCCAACAAACCACAAAGCATTGGTTTATTTGCCCTCTGAGGCTATGGCATAAATCACAAAGTCAAAATTTCTACACCTAGCATATTAAGAAAGTGCTAAAAATGTGCAAGACAGCAAAATCAGAGAGTTCTGGAGAGGATCTGTCATTTGTGAAGGCATCACCATTGTTTACTGCAATAGAATGTGGAATTAGTACACTAGGAATTGCTGTTTCTCAGATTTCTTTCCAGGTTCTAGAGATAGAGAAAGGGCTTAAAATACAATACACATAGAATCATAGAATCATTTCATCTGGAAGAGACCTTTAAGATCATCAAGTCCAGCCTTTGTCCCAGCCCTATCGGCCACTAGACCATTTTCCTAAGTGCAACATCCAACTGTCTCTTAAACACTTCAGGGATGGNAAATGTGCAAGACAGCAAAATCAGAGAGTTCTGGAGAGGATCTGTCATTTGTGAAGGCATCACCATTGTTTACTGCAATAGAATGTGGAATTAGTACACTAGGAATTGCTGTTTCTCAGATTTCTTTCCAGGTTCTAGAGATAGAGAAAGGGCTTAAAATACAATACACATAGAATCATAGAATCATTTCATCTGGAAGAGACCTTTAAGATCATCAAGTCCAGCCTTTGTCCCAGCCCTATCGGCCACTAGACCATTTTCCTAAGTGCAACATCCAACTGTCTCTTAAACACTTCAGGGATGGTGACTACACCATCTCCCTGGGCATGTACCGCCTTTGCTTGTGATTTGAAGTTGTCTCTAATAAAGATTCACAAGTAGGAGTAAAATTAGGAGAATTAGACAAATCGAGGGACTCAAATAAAAGAATGCTATGCCTGTGACAGGACAGCCCACAAGAGGACATTAACTTGAAAAAGGCTTGGTAGATATGCCAAAAAAGCTCCTCCAGAAAAGTCTTCTAGCAACTCTGTACTGCCACTGGGATCTCTCCATTTAATGTTGATTTGAGTGGCTAGAATTTCATATTACTGCTAGGAGAGCCATGAGCACAGTGCAGTGTTAGAAAATTGACACTTAAAGGTATTGCAGAGACCAATTGCATAACTGAGTGACTCTTTTAAGAAAAATAATCTTTTTTCCTTTTCTTCTGTGTTCCTGCTGCTGTGGATTCTGCTGTTGCTATGTCTGAATATTTATGCGTATCCTCTTCAGAGATGCGGAAAAGCATGGGCAGCTTGTCTCCTCAAATTAAGGAGTAGTTTAGTCTGTCATGTGTAGTAATACAGTTGTGCTCTACCAAAAAGATAAGTTCTTCTGCAGGGTAGTTTTATATTCCAGTTTCACTCTGATGTCTGGTTCAAGAGTTAAGAGCTGCATGAAATGGGAGTCAGAGAATCACATAATCATTACTATTGGAAAAGACCTTTAAGATCATTGAGTCTAACCACTAGCCTCACACTGCCAAGCCCATCACTAATCCATTCCCCTCAGCACCTCCACTATGCATCCTTTGAATATCTCTGGGGATGGTGACTCCATCACCTCCCCTGGGCAACCCATTCCAATGCTTAATAGAGAAAAATTTCAGTGAAAAAATTCTTCCTAATGTCCAATCTAAACCTCCCCTGGTGCAGCTTGAGCCTGTTTCCTAATGTCCTATTATTCATTACTAGAGAGAAGACATCAATCTCACTTCACTATAACCTCCCTTCAGGTAGTTGCAGAGAGTGATCATATCTCCTCTCAGCCTTCTCTATGCTAAACATCCCCAGCTTCTTCAGCTGCTCCTCATAAGGCTTGTCCTTTAGACTATTCATCAGCTTTGTTGCCTGTCTCTGGACATGCTCCTGCACTTCAACATACTTCTAGCAGTGAGAGGCCCAGAATTGCACACAGGTGTGGTCTCGCCAGCGCCAAGTACAGGGGGACAATCTCTGCTGATCACACTATTTCTGACACAGGCCAGGATGCCATTGACCTTCTTGGGTACTTAGGCACACTGCTGGCTCATATTCAGCTGGCTACCCATTAACACTCCTGGGTCCTTTTCCACCGGGCAGCCACTCTGCTCCAAGCCTGTAGCGTTGCATGGGGTTATTGTGGCCCAACTGCCCAAGCCATTATTGCAACTCATTTAGTGTGGAGATGTACAAATATTTTTAAATCCCCCCCACCCCCAAATGTAATACCGTTTGGGCAAGCACTTTTGCAGTATGAGTGATGACTTTTCAAACTGACTGATTTAAGTCCTCTGTAAACTGAAATAGATGAGGTGCAACTTAAAAATAACAATGACAATTTAGTTTCCTAGTTTCTGTGATTTCTTTTGAGCAAAAAACTAAACTATGCCGTACATCTGAGCAAGGAAAGGGTTTAAATCCCATAACAACAACAACAAAAGGGCTTTTAGAAAGACAAGCAGAGCTTTTTCAGTCTTTCCAAGAAAAAAATTACTGGAAAATGTTTGCTCCAGATGAGGTCATTTTTTTTCAGTAATTCCCCAGGTATCTGCAGTCACGGGACTTTAGAAATTATCATTTACATGCCATACCTGACTCCAGTAAAAAAATTGGCTATAACATATTCTGAAGGAATGACACGTTTAATGGTGGTATATGTGCTTGACAGTTCTGAGTCTTCTGTCAGAGTTGGAAGGATTTTTACTAAGTCGGTGCAGACTATTTCTCTAATTTTTACAGACATTTAGGCAAGTGCAAGCTGAGACTACAGCTTATTTGATACAATTGATGCTCTTTTTACTGTTGCCCTCATCTGGCACTTTTCATGTTACCCATCTGTTGTGTCTGGGTAGGAAAATAGATTACTCTCTCTGGAGGGCATTAACTACTTTTCCTCAGCTTTGATCTGCAATCAATCCAAAAGGCCTCAAACTTTTTTTTTTTTTTTTTTTTTTTGTCCGCAGTGTTCCACTGAATGCAAATACACCATAAATGCAAAAAGACACTATGGAAAACACCTATATCACATGATCTAGAGTTTGCTGCCGTCTGGATGAGCTTATAGTTGTCCTGGTAAAATTGTGATTGTTAAATTGCAGGTGTTTGTGAACCTAGAGTATAACAAGGACACATGTGGACCTGATATGTGACTTTAAAAATAAATGAAACCGAAACTTATGAAGTGATAAAAAGAAACTAAATTTGGTCAGTTTGTATTTGAAAACTGTGGTTTTGAATAATATTTTTTGTTGCACAACTTGGTCCAGCTTTTGGCATTTGTTCTTTAAAAAGAAACACCTTTATTCTTTAAAAATAAAACAGAAATTACTTGGAAGATGCAAGGGATCAGTGTCTCTGTTAGTCATCTTCCCATTGCCTGGTAGAAGAGATTGCTGCTTCAAACATGTGCAGAAAAAAATAAATCCAACTCTTGTGCAAGCTTTATTTTCCTGTGAGTCTGAAACATCTGTGAAGGATTTCCTAATGCAAATTTAAGTGTAGGGTTATTTAATTCATAGCACTTGTGCAATAAGCATAACTATAGCTCTTTACCAAGGACTTTTTGCTGTCAGTTGCTAGCAGTATACCAGTTTGTGTTAAATTGATTTGGCAATCTTCTTGCACATGTTTTTGTGGGGCTGCCTGTGGTGTGTATCTGTTCTGGACTATCTATCAGTCACTGGGATGTTTCCTCACAAGTGTAAGGGTGCTCCAGTGTAGTCTTTTCAGTTTTGCTGACTCAATCATTTACGGACAGACAGTCTTCACCATAAGCTCTTGGTGGACAGATTAGTTCTGCAAACCAGTACAAATACTGGTACACAGCTGGGATAGGTACTAAAGGCAGCAGAGGATTAGCTGTCTGCCCTGATGCATACTGAGCATGATAAAAATTTGGTGGAAGGGAATTCTCAGGAAAGTGAGTAGGTCAGTAATGAAACGTCATGTGTGCTCAACTCTGCAAGCCTGAGCCAAACGGATGCAGGAGACTTAATCATCAGATATGGTGTCTACTCTTGCCTTTACTTTTGGGAGGAGGGTAAAGCTGGGGTTGGGGATGCATGCAGATACACAGTACATGCGGAAAATATAATTTGGTTGTCTGTTTTTTTATAAACCCATAGCAGAAGACATTAGAGAATTTTGTAGTCTTTTGCCACTTTCAAAAGATAACAAACTACTTTCCAGCTTTGGAGGGCTATGAAATGTTGTGAGCATGCTGCATCTGTCTGGGTTAAATGAAGTTGCCCTATTGTGAGACAGTTCCTGTGCAGGGTCTTTGTCAAATACTTCACAATCAGGATGAATTGCTTCCTTTCATTATGTTGTTTTTTTTTTTTTTTTTTTTTGCATTTTATTTGCCAAGATAATAAAGACTGGAAAATGTTTCTCATTTATCTATACCAGAATATTACATCAATATAACTCAGTAAAGTTGATGTCTGAGCTGAAAATGATAGAGAAAATGAGGTTACGAGTCAAAACCGAGAAAGTATTAACACGAAGTTTAACAGTGCAGATAAGAACCTGATGGCTAAGATAGAAAGAAACTTCTAGCAAACACAGTAATCTGAACGTTTGAGAAGCCAAATTTTTGTTGTATGCTGTAGAAGTTATAGAACTAACAGCCTGCCTACATTGGAAAGTCAATTTAAATTAAGATACGTTGTAATTTAAAATGCAGTATTTGTTTCTAAGTGACAATCAACATGGACATTTCTATTCCCAAAATAAAAGTGTTATATGTCTTTTTGTTTCAATCCCTTTCAAAGATTAAAAGGCAGCAAACTGTGATTAAAGAGGAATGTGTGGTGAAATAAAACCATTTAAGGATGCAGCTTCAATAGTTAAGAGTAGGCAGATAGGAGTGCCTGAAGAGCAAGTGAAAATAAAATGAAGCAAGTTATCAGGACTTTCTGCCAGTAGCTGAAGAAGTCAAAGCATAAATAATGGTGAAGGCTGCTTGTAACACATCTGTTCAGAATTCTGTTTTCTGTGTGCATAGGTCTGACTTCAAGCCTGCACCTCCACTTGCTTATTCTCAAAAAGGGAACAATCTAATAGGGTCTCTAGGAAAATGCCTCTGTCAAGGGAGTATTGCATGTGTCTGCACTATCCTGATCACCTGCTCTCTCACAAGCCCACTTCTCCCACTTCTCTGTGGTGGCTATGTGCTGTTGTATCCCCTGAGATCTCTTGTGGCAGCCTAGATAGGTGCTTTCCCAGGCAATTGTCAGATGCAGGTCAGTTAAAGGAGACATCAAGGTGGTAGTGAGAAGGTGTATGAAATAATTTAATCATATTTGACACTCATCACACACCAACAAAACTTAACAGAAATAATACCCTTTATTATGGCTGTATTGTCAGTTGCCAACAGTCATAATTTATAGCTGTCATGGTTTAACCCCAGCTGGCAACTAAGCACCATGCAGCTGCTTTCATGCCACTCCCATCAAGGGATGGGAAGGAAAACTGAGAAAAAATAGAAGTGAAACTCATGGGTTAAGAACAGTTTAAAAATGGAAATAAAATGAAATAATAGCAAGAACCATAATAATGAAGAAGAAAAGGAAGATAAAAATAAAAGAGAAATAAAACCCAAGAGAAGACAAGTGATTCACAACACAATTGCTCACCACCACTGACTGATGCCCGGACCATTCCCAAGTAGCCATTGACCCCCCATCCTGGACAACTCACCCTAGTTTATATACTGGACATGACACTCTGTGGTATGGGATATCCTTTTGGCTAGCTGGGCTCAGCTGTCCTGGCCATGCCCCCTTCCAGATTCATGTGCACCTGCTTGCTGGCAGAATATGGGAACTAAAGAGTCCTTCATTTAGGATAAGCACAACTAAGCACAGGAAGAAAACTAACTCTGTCCCAGGCAAAACCAGCACCATAGCTACACACAGTGCAGTTTATGTATGTGCTTGAAACCATTTATAGTATTGCTTGCAGTATACAGACATATGTGTGTCTCCATCTGAAGGAGAGGGAGTAATGGATATGAGCATGTGGCAGAAGTCCTGTGAAATACCTTTAGCAAAGATAACAGCACAAAAATCTACCTCAGGTGCTGTGAAGAGAAAAGATGTGAAAGCAGTGAAGAAGTTTTATAAATTAAATATCAGTTAAGTTTCAAGAAAAATCTAGGTTCATTAAAAAGTTATGGCAGGCATAAAATTGAGCATATTTTATCCAAACTTTATAACAGATATTTGTCTGTCTATCCTCTGATTTTTGCAAGAAATCACACAAAATTAAGGCAAATAAGTGGAAGTATGAGTGTGGGGTTTTTTGGGGTTTTTTGGTTTTGTTTTTTCGTGTTTTTTTTTTTTTTTTTAAAGCTATTGCTGCTATAAATATAAGCTTCTGTTCACTGATCACTCAACACTGTTTGGCTTACAAACCTATGGAGCTACTGGATAGTGAGATGACCAGTACTTCTTGACTATACGTATGAAATGCTTTCTTAGCTCTGATTTTTAAATAAGAGCTTCTGAATCACTTCTTTTTCTCTTGGCACTGTACCATTTCTCTACAAACCTGGGAGATGTAGTACTGAATGAGTACTGTGATTAGTACTGAAAGCAATGAGGCAGAAGGGTAGCTCTATTTCCTCTGGTATTCGCTACCCTACTGGGCATCACAAGCCCTTGGGGAAGCAGGAAAGATGCTTCAAGAGCAAGGAAGCCTTCACAAAGCGGCTTCATAGCTGAACTGTGAAGAAGATGCATCTTTCTTCTCACATCTGTTGATGTATGGGGGAAAAAAAGTTTGATATCATGGGAAGACTCTCTTGCCCTCGCGTGATGTTTGTCCACGGCTAGGCAGTGGTTACACAAAAAGGATTGCTTTCTACCATGCTGAACAATACATCTTTCTGGTTTCCCTGTCCTGCCCATCCAGCTTTTCATTTATACAGCATCTCTTACTGGGCAAGATAGGAAAGCAGTGGCAGGGTTTCTAGTCCATGATACCTTTTTGTTAAATAATATCTCACAGACACAAAATGTTGGACACTACTGTTGGGCTGAGAGTGATCTGGGTATGAATAGTTATAAAAATATAAAAATATTAATAATTCTAAAAATTCTGAGCAAATTTTCATTCTGTGGCATTCTCAGCGGTGTTAAAGTTTGCTGTACCAAAGATTTTTAAATGTAGGATTATTATCACGTTAGATGGCAGGAATTAACAAAGAGATGCTCTTAAAAATATTTTCCATGAACAACAGATTTAAGAACATTAGAAATTTTTCTGTAGTGCAGAAAGTAATGGAATTTGTCTTCTATTTGCTGTGTCTTCCTGTGGTATCAAAGGTGCCCCTTGTCAAGAAACAAAGAACTAGATGTGAATACTGATTGTGCAGTGAGCATGCTTCAGGGATGAAGTGTTTTAATATGAAAGTGTCTTTTAGCTCTAGCAAAGTAGGAAATTAAATCCTTGTGGGATTGCTACATCTTTGCATCTCCTAATGGGCCTTAGAATGTAGAAGAGCTGAGCTGAGCACTTATTTTATCCAATAGGACAGAAAAAGAGAGTAAAACTCTGACTTTTTCATTGCAGTGCTGAAAAGCCCCACAAAACTAACAAAACCCCAACATCTCCCTAATCTTTCACTGTATTTGTAACTATTGTTATCAGCACCTCTGAAGAAAACCTTTTCAAGATTCGTTTCTTTGCTTCCTAACCCTTTAGCTTTTATGATTGCCAGAAATTGCTGAAGGCTACTGCCAAGGCAAAAAAAATCTCTTTTGCTCGATTTCTCTCAGATTTGCACTCAGGAGCCTCAGAATCACTGCAGTATTGCTTATAAGTAAGCAACATATGTTAAAGTTAAAAAGAAGGCCAATTAGATATTAAACGATATAGCCAAAGGCATCCATGGAGTTAGTAGTGGAAGCAGGGCTACCATACCATGGTAATATCCTGTCCATTAGAGCTTTCTTGCTACCACTGACAGAAGCTACTATTATTTGATTCCCTTTCTGTAAATACAAATGGCTAGGCAAAGTACAAGGCTTTTGGAAAAGAGGCCTGTGAAAGAAGGCTGGTGTGTATTAAACACCACAGCACATAACAGCTCCTGTCCCTAAGGTACTGTTTGTAGAAGGTGGCAATGACAGAGCTCATCTCAAAGACAGAAAACTCTTTGGAAGCTGAAGGATACATTAGGCTCACTATTTTTAGTTTATTAAAGCTATCTGTTATGTTTCTTTATTGTCTTTAGCTCTCTAGCCTCCTCAGAGATTTGTTACTTGACTCATTGAAGAAGTACAATGTGTTATGATGCCTCTGTCTTCTTTATCCCTAGCAGATAGGTTGGACATTTTGGTTTTTGGCAGATGCCTAATGCAAAAACAGATGTGAAAGGGTCAAGGTAATGATCAGTCTAGTACCTTCCCAAGAAACTATTTCCTGATCTTCAAGGGTAAAGAAAAGTTAACATCATGGCTTGCAGAGGTGAGGGACAGGGGAAAAGCGTGATGTTGGTAGTCGTTTTTTCTGCCTCACTTGAATCTTTTACTTTTTACTATGAACCTCCAAATCTTAATCATTGGATATTATTACCTTTATAACAGAGCAAAGTTATCATGCTGCACAAGTTTTAAGGTGTGTTCTATTTACAATCAGCGGTAAAAGTAGTTTCATAAAACCTTATTTACTTATTGAAGTTCCAATTCACTATCAAAAGCAACGTTTTTTGCCTCTTGTAATAAAACAAATACATTCAGAGTTCAAACAAGAGGACATTTAAATATTTATAATTTAAAGTGGCTGCCCAGTCATAAGCAGAAATTAATCTGCACAAATTTTGTCATAAGGGAATGGCTCGCAGTGTCCTGTGCATTCCTGTTCAACAGACAACCCACAGTCTGGTCTCTGCACTTTTGAAGTTTTTATAATTTTGCCATGTACATTGGAGTGGAACAGGTCAGAGAGCTCTTCTGGTACATAGTCATCCTCGCACTATGTTCTGGAACATGATATTCTGGGCAGAAGTATTTTTTATTCAGTGCTAAGGTTGAGTAAGAACATTTGTACAATTCTTGAGAGGGTACAGTGATAAGGAGCTCGCTGGTATGCATGTTCCAAAGAAACACAAAGGTACTGGGCTTCTGCCTCAATGTGGATGGGCTCCAACATGTAGGCTTTGAAGAATATCAATCTATATACAAGAGCAAGACTTCCTTTGGAGAGAAAGTTCGGTGTAAACGCCAATCTGTTCTGACCCTGTTCTACCAGGAAAACACCAGTGAGGATCTGATGGTACTAACTGAAGTACTAAGCTTCCATGCACTCCCCAGTTTTCTGTCCTTAAACAAACTTTAAAAAGCCAGCCAGAACTTTTGTTTCAGATTTTCAGCCATAGTGCAAGTCACTATAGACAGCAGCATGTAAACTGGGCAGCTTAGCCTAGGATCATGGAAACAATATTTGTCATCTCTTTCCCCTCATTTGCAGAATTATTCAGCTTTTGATGATGAATGTAGATACAGTAACAACCTAGAGGAGAAAAGAATGTTTGCACTATAGGGATTAAAAGGAAGTATGAAAATGGCAGATCAATGAAAACTATCCAAGGAAATCAAATGTGTATTTTCTGACCTGAGTTACGAGAGATTTAAACTTTATCTAGAAATGGCTGTTTTCTTCCATTACTGTCAAAATTAAAAGCTTACATTGCTTTATAGGATGTTTGCATTTACACCTTCTAATTCTTCCTTCATGTAAGCTTCATACCCTGCAAAAAAAAAAAAAAAAAATAGTGGGAAATAGGTACTTCTCCTTTAGCTGGAAAGCTGGTGTCAAGAGTATCTTCATTAGCTGGGGAAGCCAGTTGCTGGCCCAAATATGAAACAGGGTTTGCCACACTTGAATTGCCCCAGGCCTGCTACTTCATGTGTCTGAATGTCCTTAATATATATATATATATATATATATTCTGCACATAGATTTGATATTAAAGTGAGCCGAATTCGGAACTTAGTTAGGTTCTTGGGAGTTTTTTATTTCCCCAGAATGTGTATGTCAGCGCTCATACTATTACAGCACAGCTTCCAGGAACTGTCAGGTGCCGCTAGCGTGCCAGTGCGCCTGATCAATGAAACTGCGCTTTCTAGGACCATCGTTATCAGTAAATGACGGACGAATTCATTTTTCCCCCTCAGTCCTTGCTGCCCGAGTGTTGGCCCCTCCTCTCATGCCGGCATCCGACTTCTCGCAACGCTTCGGGAAATAAAGTGCGAGTTGCCCTCCGCTCCGCTCTCTTTGTGTCCATTACGTGCCTTCTGCCCGGCTTTTCGCCCAGGGAGGCGGCGAAGGGAGGCGGGTGGCCCCGCTCGCCTGGCAGCCGCCAACCTGGCCGCCCTCGCAGGGCAGCAGGAGGCAGGGGAACAGGAGGCAGGCGAGAGGGAGCGGCGGCGGCTGTGCAGGCAGCCTCTTTTATTTTCACACGGCATGCCCCTTCCCGCGCCGCCAGCGCAGCGTGCCCCGAGCGGCGGGCGCATCGCCTCCGTTCCACCTTATTTGGTATGCATCAGCGCCGCCGTTCCCACGCACGAGCTCGCTTTCTTAAGGAGGATCTCTGGCCGCAGCCGCGCCGCCCGCCCGGCCCAGCCCAGCCCA
>WBNH01012374.1:0-15189 GCA_013401255.1 Urocolius indicus | reverse complement strand
AAGATGTTCCAGTCCCCTGATGAACTTGTTGTCAAAGAAACCTATATATTTATAAAAAACATAAGAATATAAATCAAAAACATAAAATAGGAAAATTTTTTAAAAAATTAAAACGGTTTTATAATTACTGGTTTGGTTCTTGCAAGTATCTATGTTATTTCAACACTCTTCCCATGAAAGTCAAATTTTTACACTTTGAAGTAAGGAAATTGTCTCATATTTCTCAGAAAATGATGTCAGTTCAGTCAAGAAATATGCAGATCTTGAATGAATTGTAAAACCAATGTATTTTAAACCTAGAAGCAAAATGTCAATTAAACATCTTTTTATTCATGAGAGGGACTCTAAAGCCTATAAACTGCTTATCTGTGCTATAAGTTCACCAAAATTTACCACCAATATAATAAACACAGTCCCTTTCAGAACACCTTATTATCTTACAAAGATTCATGCAATATTCTGTGCCCATTGAATCTCAGTCACTCCGTTCTATGTCATGAATCACCCAGTAAGCTTTGTCCCAAATGCTATGCCTAGCACGTGAGCAGTATTAAACAGATGTTAGGAAGAAGGTGATAGTGAAGACACATTTAACACTTTTTTACTTTTTGTAAGTCCGCACGAATCCAGCTTTTGATAATTTCATCTACCTAACCTTCAGTTTTCCAAACGCTTTGTTCTTGCTTTTGTTAGCTCACAGGTACCTGTAGACAATGCTCAGCATTATTGAAGTTATTTCAGGCTCTTTTTGTCCTCAGCCAAAGAATTTCATAAGCATGCTGTTAACTTCTGGACTGTATCCTACTAGGACCACGCATGCTTTTGATGTAAAATGCTACTTCTACAGCTTCTCTACTCAGTGTCTAAAACCAAATTTACTGCAAATCCAGCTGGCCTGATATTTGATCATCCTCAAATTAAATTACTCATGACCTGCAACTGTTCACTTACCATTCAGAATTCCTGTAGTGTTTGTTCCTTATGAGCAAGCTAACAACTCATTAAATAAAGAGATAATGCTGGTCGACACACAGGTTTGCTTTCTCTCCAACAGTTTTGCGGACTAATGTGTAATGACAACTGCTATTAACTAAATTGCCAAGTGAAATGTACAAATCTAGTAAATTACGCACTCATTGTGAACCTACTATTCTAGAGCCTAGTCTTTAGATAATGAGCCAAGAGATTTTAGGAATTTAATTTGTGTGTACAAAGGGTTGACAAAGGGCTGTACACTGCCTTGCAGTGGGATTTAAAGAAAACACGTGGAGATTACAAAGCACAGACACATATGTGGGTGGGAACAGTTTTCCTTTCAGTTTGATGGCTCTTTCAAGATACATTTGTTAATCCTAAAGGTCCCTAGTAACAACAAAGCAGCTCAACAAATGGTCAGTGGGATGTAAGCAAATGTACTTTGGTCAAAAAGCTGACACTAGCTCTGAAAGGTGCTATCAGTCTTTATACTTACGGCACAGATTTATGCACCCAAATTTCATTTCATACACTTGATGAACATCTTTTTTTCTTACTTTCCATTCACAGCCGTTTAGCAACTTTATATGGTTTTTATTTGGTTGTCATTATTTCTGCATTTGCAGTAGAAAGAACAAAGGACACTCTTTAGTTTTCATTTGCACCACTCACACAAATACAACTTACGGTGTCTCCTTGTTCTTTCCAGGTAAAGGCCAAGGTGCACTCCCCAAGTCATAACGCAAAACCATGGAAGATTTATGATAGAAAGAGATAAAAAAAAAAAATACGAGTCATTATATCATAAATGAGTGCAGCTTTCTAGGTCATAGATAAGCAATGAGGTATTTGATGACATTCTGACAGATTCTGAAGAAGTGCAATTCTTTTTAGGCTGGTAGATCTCAGCTAAATGATGCAGGTGGCTGCTCAGTATTACAATATAATACTAACAGTGCTATTCGTAGAGATTCCTGCTATCTTTTCCCAAACCTCCTGAAAAGAGCTTTGGGAAGTTGTGTGGGCCTCCTGCCTAGGAGGTCTGTGCTGGGTTTTCTAAGCCACTTACCCACCCCACTCACCGCTTTTAAAACGTAGTTGTTGGCTAACCACATTCAGTTAAAGAATCAAGATCAGGTTCACATTATGGAGAACTGACTTGAGTGCTGATTCAGTCAATGTCGCTGACCCGGACAATCTCCTCAGAGGAGACTATAACAACCAGCAATATTAACAGTTTATAATTTCTAGGGGAAAAAAAAGACAACAGAATAAATATCTTTGTTTATGCCATTGTTTGCCTGGGAAAACTTTCAAAAGAAATGTGTAATAGAGAAGAATTCCAGGTACTAAAAGCCTTTTCTCAAGAGATCTTTAACTTAGTTTTTCACATCCTTGCACAGAAAAGGGTTTCATATAATTCACTGTTCCTGTTCTAGTAAAAACAAATGATAAATAATAAATTATGCTTTTAAAAGTCATTGATGGACTGACAGATGAAGTTATGCAATGCAAAGAAAATGCTTAGATATCAACATATTTAAGTCTTAGCATTTGAAAACTCATCAGTTAGTCACGTGTTAAAATTATTTTAAATGCAAGTGCTCCTTAAAATTTTCAAAACCAAATGCATTGATTTGGCTACCTCAATAATAGTGTTCACTTTATGGAACATTCTAAGGAAGCAAAGTGTTCTTCATCACACCACCAAATACAGATAATATTGGGTACTTGGATATGTAACTTACACGTCTGGGCACTGATTTGCACATAAGAGGGGTTGAATTACGTCAGCAGTGTAATTGGTGGGTTTATCTGCAACTGCATTCATTGGAAAGCAGAGGGTTTGAAAACCTGAATGTTAAAAATGGAGCTCTTCAAGATATTTTTGTTTTAAAAAGCTTTGATAACTCACCTGGTTCTTGTAGAACTTCACATTTCTGGGATGACAACAGAAGTGCTTGAAAGAAAATAACTCATGTCTTGAAAAGCTACTGTATTAGTTCGGATTGCATTGGGGTTGGTATCTTTTCTTTTTCTTGCAAAAAACCTTGCATGTTTAACAACCATTGTGACTGATGACCCTACCAGTTATTGGTTAGAAAAGTTTCTCTGTTTCTCCCACAGGCAGATGTAGACAAGGCTGTCAAAGCAGCTAGAAAAGCTTTTGAGCTTGGGTCACCCTGGCGTACAATGGATGCTTCAGAGAGAGGAAGGCTGTTGAATAAACTTGCTGACTTAGTTGAAAGAGATCGGTTGATTTTAGCTGTGAGTATGATACTTGAACAAAAGTTTGGGAGAAAAAGCCTGTGTCCAGAATTGAAATGAAACATGTAAGCAAGCATAACGTGTTAAACCTTTGGAAAGTCAGACTGTCTCAATATCACGTTTTCATCTGCACTACACTTGGACCTCATTAAACTGGCTTACACTCTGGTCTATTTACACTCCACATCCACAAACCCCTTGAGTATTTGATTCACTCTAAGGTGGTACTTAAGCCACCTACAATCAATGCAGTTGCAGTCATTGGTTCTTGAGCATACACTGACACGGACTATGTGCTTCACACTTATCTAAACCAGGGCTTGCATCAAGGCCTAAACTCAAAACCTGGCTCAGCACTTGCAGATGTCACAAGTCAGAACTGGGAAGAATTTTGAATTTCATGGCCTCGTCCTGAAGAGGAGCCCTGGTTTTCTGCCCACTGTGTCAAAAATCTAAGAGAGCAACAGGAGCACCCAGCACTCAAGATCATCGTTCAGACTTATCTAATCACAATTTGATTAGCCATTAGCTACCAACCACATCGTTGATAAGCTCATAAAATTTAAACCTTTAAAACACGCAGAACTTGCAAAGAATCTACTGTGTTAATGTCTGTAATATCGGAAGAAACTTGCATGTATCCTAAACAGGTTTTTCAAACAAAAATTAAATCCTAATGGAATTGAGGTAATTTCCTTCCACTCCAAAACTGCAACTGTCAAATTTTCATTTTCTCCTCTCACAGTGGAGAAAAGTCTCCACTGCAGAGCTAAGACTATAGAATAGCAACAAGCTTTGTAAACACTAGAAGTCAAAACAGATCCCTAGAGCTTGATTTCCTGTGTTTGTGCATCTGGCCAGGATCAAAACTACTCCATTTCAATGTTTCATATCATAAAAAGTGCTTCTCTTGAAGCTCCAAAGGCTCAGCAGCCCTATAGATGGGAAACTAACAGAATAATTCAAAGCAGGGTCAGAGAATAGACAGGGAAAATTTTGTTTCTTAGGTTTTAGTCTGTTACAATGCTCAAATTTTGTTTGACAAACATTGTACTTGCAGGACCAGCCTGTAGACTGAGCCTGAAACGTTAAAGAATCTGAAATATGAAAAATAACTAATACAGAAAAAACCCTCAGTATTTTGCATATCTGTCTAGATTTTGAAACTATAGGTTTGGATTTTCCTAGTCGATATTTTAAATGGGATTGTTTACATATTTGAAGGTCCTAAGTATCTCTGCTCTGGAAAATGACAAAAAAAAATATCTAGCAATGTCAAGAAGATGTTAACAATATTTAAGAAAGAACTGCACATCATGTTTAAATAGATGTACCAACAAACAGAAGTAATGAAATGGCATTAATACAAACCACATTCTTAGATTTGACTGGAAATCAGCCCTATTTAGTGGTGCTGTCTCAGTGGGATCATGAAAGCACTGTGGGTGGAACAGATTGGTCATTTAAAAAGTTACAATGTTGAACATTTGTTAATTATTATCTAAAGGTTTATATCATGGAAATTCATATTATGGACAATTGGGTCTGGCTTCAAATCAGACCAGTTAGTTCACTCAGTTAGAAGTTAGCCAGTAACAGTGAGTCTCTGCTGCAGAACTATTTACTTTCCATCGTGACTTTTCCTCACTTAAAAGTTCAGGATGGCTCACATCTTTCATTTGTCCATCAAACATTCCAGGTATATTTGAAGTATTTTATTCCATGCTTTGAGTCTTCTTGCTCACATGAGTTGCTCATCATGTACCTATTCAACAATCNGGACTTAGGTGCCTGTCTCAAAACATTACGCTACTGTGCAGGCTGGGCTGATAAAATCCATGGGCGTACCATTCCAATGGGTGAGTAGTTTAGAGATTAAAATAGTACAAAATTGAAGCCAATGTGATCTGTAAACTACTGCCTTTTTCCTAAAAGTTGTGCAACAAAAAAAGCATCTCAAATGGAAAATATTTCAGATAGTTCTTAATACAGGTTACTGAACATTTTTCAAAGTGTTAGTTTTAAACTTATTCACATTTCTTTCCTCTTCTATACATCACTGACAAATACTCTATATTGAATGAGAGTGTTGAGCCTGCATGCACACCTAGGAAGTTTGGTAGTTTTCTTTTGGATAGCAGAGTATACTGTATGCAGTGGCACGTGATGAAAACTAGGCATTTGCTTGTTAAAGCTAAAATGAGGAAAAGCTCCTCTATTTTGCTGAAATTTCATATTATTCCCATTACCATTTCTGTGAAATACTATTTCTAGCTTCCTTCTCTCAGAAGGACAAAGAAAAGAATGGTAATAAAGAAGGAATTAAGGAAAACCAGAGTGATAAATGCTTCCAACTTTTTTGCATCAGGTAGTTCTCTATACCAGGCTTAACGTAGCACGTGTTTATTTGAATCAAAGAGAATTTTATACTTAGTGGATTTCATTTAAGCTCAGATTTAATATAAAAAAAATGTCTGATATGTAACTAGGATTGCATGTAGCTTCTAAAATAGCATTTAAAAAAAAAAAGATAAAAGACAAAAGAATTGAGGAACATATATTGGTGTGCTGTGCATGCCATATTGAGAAGCAGGGTTATCACTGCAAAAAGACAGACTGGCAGAATCAAACATTGGAGCTATGAAAAAAGCAGATATTGAATCCATATGTACTTTATGATTCTTTTTTTGCAAAGTTAAGATCATAATTTATAATATGAAATGAACCTATAAATTAAATTACAATTTATAATTAAAATTACATCCAACTAAGTTTAGTATCCAACTTTATCTTCTTTTTGATATAATTGTTTCTCTCAAATGTTTTAGCTCAATGTGTAATTTATTTCTTCTTCCTCTAGATGGAAACTTTTTTACATTCACAAGACATGAACCTATTGGTGTGTGTGGCCAAATTATTCCTGTAAGTTGGAGCTTATTTATGAAATACACAAATGACCTTGTCACAATTAAAAATATTTTTGAAGTTTTATCTCTGAATATGTGTTTGTGAAGCATTACCGATCAAAATAAGTCAGGTCCTAAAAGATAAAGGCTATTCTGAGTTGTTATCAAACTTTGAAACCTTAAGTTCTTAATGAATCAGTCCAGTCCTCAGAGAGTCTCAACTCTCTCCCCTCTGAATATGGAGAGAAAATGTCTAAAATTATTGACTTACGGGTTGCTTTGAAAGATAGAATTGTGTTTTGTTGGAATTGAAAAAATTTGAAATAAACAAGAAGTAGAAGGTAATCTTTACAACTTACAAGCAATAAGATCTTTAAGAGCTGTAACATATATTCTCCACACAGCATCCAGGCAGCTGGATCATTACTTACAGCTAGAGATCATGCACCATGTTGACACTACAGTAACAACACATAGAATGTGTCCAATAAACACAGTGATAGAGGCATGTGTTCCCAAGCTCCTGTTCAGAGTCTCCAACTTCTTCCCACTTCATTTTAAGTGAAGATTCAAAAGGCCTGTCTGAGTCTGAACTTCCAAAACTCTGAGGAAGTCCTCCTTTAAATTTGTTTATCAGCTCTACACAGCTTCCATAGATTGCTGAGAAAATGGTTGTACTCACTAGGCACTCCTAATCCACCCACCGTGCACATGATAGGTATGAGTAGCCCGTCCTGAGCTGCTTGTCAGCTTCCCAGATTCTGAAATAGTCAGCTTGTCTGTCAGGGTTGCTCAGATATGTGGGTCACCTATGTTGCTGTTTCCTCCAGCTGAACTTCCAGATTTCTTATATGTTTAGACCAGTATGTTGATTTAGAGAACACCTCTGGAATACATTTGGACCCAGCCTCTAGGAGAGCTTCTGAACCTGCTGATTTCAATTCTCTATGAGATCAAGAACAAAATATTGCATGCAGAGTCAACATATGTTAAAGAACAAGAAACACTAGCTCTGGTCACTTCTAGATGAAATTACACCCTGGAAGTATAAGCAGCTAGGACAAACACTAGCTCCCTTACTCAGATGTTCAAGGACTTCCAAGTATATCTTCATTTTCTGTCCACTAAAATGTGAAAGCACCAAGTTGGATGTTTTTAAGTAAAGCAAAAGCTTTGAGCACTGTATGAATGCTGCAAAAGACTTTTGCTACCTCACCATTTTCCTTTCCCTTCCACTCACAATGTTCCACTTTAATCCAGCAAACTCTGTAATCTGTTCCTTTGTGCTACTTGTGCTTCAGTTACTTTCGGGGCTGTGATGTAATTGAAATGAAATAGATACCGAACACTTGCCTGTGTACTCCTCTGAGCCTTTCTGACAAAACAGATAACTGTTATCTTCTTTTCTTCCCCACTCTAGTAAAGGTAAGGTACACTTCATCTTTTGTAAAGAGGCTCATGAGTTCAGTGCTCCCAAATCTATGAGAAATAGCTTCAAAATGGCAACACATTCTGCCTTTAGCCACATTGCCCTTCATATAGCTGAAAAAATGAGTCCAAAGAAGTGAACTGCTCTGCAGTCTGGATGGACTGACCACAATAGAGGGCTGCCAGTGAAGCTTCCAGGGAAGAGGGCAGGGCCAGTAGTAGCTGTTATTACCTTGTCTCACTTAGAAAACAGAACTGATGGTGGATGTGATCATTTAAGACACCAAACTACCAATTTCAGCACTAATCCAGCAACTTTCTGCAAGGCATTCTTAGAGGAGCACACTTATTGTCTACTGAGCTTTTAACTGAAACCATGCATCTCCTGGATTCACATGCACTGAAATCACTGATCTTTGCATAACAGGGCTTGCCAGTTGCTTTTTCAAAATAGCTTCATTCTGAAAAGAGCTGAACAAAGAGCTCAACCGCTCCGTTGACCACTTGTCTTCTTATCATAGAAAAAGCAAAGGTATTTTGGCATGAGAAATAGGAGACACTTTCCCTTCTGTCTTTCAGTGGAACTTCCCATTGGTTATGTTCATCTGGAAGATAGCCCCTGCCCTTTGTTGTGGAAACACGGTGGTTGTCAAACCAGCAGAGCAAACTCCACTGACTGCTCTTTACATGGGGTCCTTAATTAAAGAGGTAAGATGTCAACAACAGAGTTTTTCTCCCTTCTCGGAAATGTAAGAATATCCTGCATCTGAAATCTCACAGAGGAAACGTAAGCCAGCCTGTCCTCTGCAAGTACTTTTTCTTGCATGTTTAGCCTTGTACTGTGGAAATTAACATTCTGTGAAGCAAATCCAGGGCAAAAGCTTGCATATCTTTCAGCCTAGTCCACACACAATACACAAAGACCCCAACCGCACTAGCAATCCAGTAAACTCCACTCCTTGGCAAACAGATTTGGATTAAAAAACCGCAGTACCTTTCAAAGCCAAAAGCAAAGGAGTCAAGAGCTGAGTACTCAGAGGTGAGTGGCAAAGACTCTATTAGCATAGTTATCACAGAAAAGGACCTCTTTGTACAGCTTTTTTTTTTTTTTTAAATTAAACAAACTTTTCATCCACCTGGGTTTATTATTAACAGGGAGCAATAAAACCAAATTGGTGGTTGGTGCCAAGCTTGTGAACAGTCTTCCCACAGAAACTGCTAGAATACGCTTAGTGCCACAGTGTCTCCAAAGTTACTCCTACCCTAGTGCCCAGCCCAGCAAACACCCAAAGAACAGTTAAATAGTTTAGCTATCTTGCTTCCACAAAAAATCAACAGAAGCAATCTAACATGTTTGAAGACTTGGCATCCATGTCAACAATCAGCAGCACAGTAACCTTGCAGAGCATTAATAGAAATGACTTGGCACGTTTTACTATCCTACTTCAAAACAATGATTCAGCAGAGCACACTGACTGGTTAATATTTCACAGAAACTGACAAGTAGGAAGGAGCCCAATCCTCTAATTATTGCATCATTTGGTAAATGCTCTTAGATAACATAGGGGAGGAAGAATTGCTTTAAAAAAAGCATATCATAACTTTGCAGGTACATCCAAAGTCCTTTTTCATGCTAAAAGAGATTTATTTAAGTGATAACACTCCTCTACTCTGCCCTGGTGAGGCCTCATCTGGAGTACTGTGTCAGGTTCCAGGCTCCCCAGCTCAAGAGGGACAGGGAACTTCTGAAGAGAGTGCAGTGCATGGCCACCAAGACGATCAGGGAACCAGAGAATCTTTCTTATGAGGAAAGGCTGTGGGAACTGGGGCTGTTTAGTCTAGAGAAGAGGAGACTGAGGGGAGATCTCGCTAATATTCACAAGTATGTAAATGGTGGGTGTCAGAAGGTTGGGACATCACTTTTTTTCTGTTGTATCCAGTTACAGGAAAAAAAAAAAAATAAGTTCCACTTAAACATAACAAAATACGTTTTCACTGTGAGGGTGAAGGAGCACTGGAAAGGGCTGCCCAAGGAGGCGGTAGAGTCTCCTTCTCTGCAGGTTTTCAAAACTTACCTGGATGAGTTCCTTACCTCCGTGAGCCTGCTTCAGTCGAGGGCTTGGACTACCATGCCGTGATTCTGTGGTAATACAGGAGATGAATCTTTTTGGTCTTTTAATTCTCTGCTTGCTCTGCAAGGGCTGTTGAGACTCCATAGGGCTTCACAAAACTGAAGGATATCCAAACACAGTTCACATATCCATGGGAATTAGCCTGACAAGATAGTCAAAGAAAAGTATATTATTGTCCCTCTGAATGGGGTATAATTAATATGAAATTAGTGGGAAGCACTAGGTTTGATTCAGCTCACAGGAAAAGATTCCTCTTTAAATAGCAAATTTGCAAGATAGCCAGCTTTTGTCTTGCCTCTTTTGTGGTGCAAAACTCTCACATTGCCCACTCTCTGCTTTCACCTCATATCCAGAGGAAAAAGCAAGGAGCTCGAGTTTGAAGTACTACTTCGATCCTGATTTTTAATAAAATTCGTGTAAGTCGGCAAATCATTCATTAAATTTCATCTAGTGTGAGGTATAATGAGCACAAGTCATCAAGCTCACAGAATTATTTCAGTGAAACAGACATGATATTAATCAACCATTATCTTTACACTGAGGGAGAAAAGAAAGCATAAATGTGGTCCTTGCAATGCAATGGCATTGGAAAAGAACTAGAACAAAATGTTCTGTTTAAGAAAATAAAAAAAAAAACAACAAAACAGGCAGTTCAATAGTCAGGTTAGGGAAAGAGGATGTAAGTCCTGTGAAAACTAGCACATTTGGGACTCTAGGGATGAGAATATCTGTATCACTGAGAAAAAATGGCTGGAAAACTGAAAAGGGAAGTAAGACTGTATGAGACATGTTCTCCTAGTCATTATCCTTCACCAAATTTACAAGGTTCTGTCTTCTAATGCAGGCAGGATTTCCACCTGGAGTTGTGAATATTGTGCCAGGCTTCGGACCCACTGCAGGAGCTGCAATTTCTCACCACATGGATATAGATAAAGTAGCTTTCACAGGCTCAACAGAGGTACTATAATGAATGCCAAAAAAATACACCCAGGAAACGTGACCCTGTGATCTCAGCAATGATTTAATGTCTAACTTGTTCTATGCACTGTTTTAAATTCTCATCTTTCTTTTGGCTGCTGGTTTGCTAAACAAAATCTGTTTAATGATTTGTTGGCTATTGTTAAACGTAAACATATTTAAATAACGTTTATATTGCAGGAAAACCCTTCAAACAAGAGCACTCTGTGGGATCCAGTAGATTCTATTGTATCAAGGCTCTTTTCAGTCTGTTCTTTTAAAAAGAAAACATTTCTATAACTTTCTGCTTGCTTCTGTTTTGAGAATAATTAGTTTTCAATGTGCAAAAAAAGTGGAACAGGTTGTGCTCTGTTCGTTATTAATTTTAATAAGCGAACAGTAGAAAGATATTTCAGAATTCTCACTCCTGGTTCTGCACACATTCAAGTGAGGTGATTTGTGATATTTCAGTGATAAAATATGCATTGAATATGTATCAGTTAAATAAGTGAAAGGAAGATCACTGTTAATTTTAACTAATCTTCACTATGAAGAACTGTAGGCATTATTATCAAAGATTTCTCAGTGTTGGCATTACATAACTGTATCCTGAACACAGTATATGATATTGTCTGCATGCATGCTACAGGTAAGAGCTACCAACCGCTCTCTTAACTTCTTGGATGTACACTTCAAAGACAAATATCATTGCTGCACGTCAACAATCAGTACACACTGCGTGCAAGAGCTGTGTTTGCTCTTAGAAATCTATAGCTCTAAAGTAACAGGAAATTAAAACAACCAAAAACCTGATACCTGAGAGAGATCCCACAGATGATCCCAACAGACACTAATAACCACAATTCCCAGTGTTCCATCTAACTCCAAAGGTGGGTAGACCAGAGAGTTTATTCATAGACTTTCACAACAATCCTTTTCTGACAGAGTACATTAGCAGTGAGAAACGAATTCAGGAAAGCTGACAGAGGAAGAAAGGTATCTGACGTTTGCTACCCACGGACTAACACTACGAAGGCTACAAACACGTTTTTCACCTCACAGGAGCAGTAGTTTACCCCTGGCTGGGCGTTAGGTGCTATGGTACGGTTCCTTTAATTATGCTGTGAAAGGAAAGAATCAGGATGAGGATTCTCCTTTGCAGGGTCCATTTCCTTTTCATATTTCTTGTCAGGAAGAGACTGAAATAAGGAAGAATGTGCCATGCAGGTGGCATAGATATCCACTTTTTCCCTTATACCCCCTTTGCATCCAAGAGCTTTCCCACATAGAAAACAGGAATCTCAGACCTATGGGAGTAACTGGTAGAGAAGAAATCAGTGTCCACTTTAGATTACAGATATAAGCAGTTAGAGAGGTGGCAACCAAAGAAGCATCAGACATCTTTGTCAATTAAAATGAGTGTCCAGAGGGAAACACTTCTAGAAAGCCTTCCTGGTTTCTAGACTGAAAGTCATCTATACTCTGAATCTTCTTCTCCTTTCTCTAAGTTTTTTGCTTCTTTCTACAGTTACCTGGATAGTAGACAACTGTGAACTGATTTTCACTTTTGAGGGACTCACAGAAGTGCAATTGAAGTAATAGTAATTTTCTCTGTTTCAGGTTGGCAAACTGATTAAAGAAGCAGCAGGGAAGAGCAATCTGAAGAGAGTTACACTGGAACTGGGAGGGAAAAGTCCTAACATTATATTTGCAGATGCAGACTGTTAGTAACATTATTATCATATAAACCCACTTTTTGGCAAGTCTCGTGTTCTTTCTTTTTTTCTGTGTCAGTAAATAATTGGTACTTGTTTCATGAAAGAGTAATTTGTAGTCTTCTGGCCCCACTGCACTTTTAAGTCAGATTGGCACCAAAAATTGGCAGCTCCTGAATAGACATGAACCTCTGAATATTTGTTCACTCTTTCTGTAAATAAAGGTCATCCTAATGCAACATGAATGCGGAACTAAAAGCAGTTAGACAGATCTTATGCAGGTTTATTAACTTGCTAGCTGAATATCCCTCTTTCTGCTGCTAAGAGGGCAAAAAGCTGCCTGCACCTCCTGTGCAACCTGATCTAGGTGGACCTGCTTTAGCAGGGGGGTTGGGCTAGGTGATCTTTAAAGGTCCCTGCCAAATCCTATGAGTCTATGATTCTATGATCTACATTTCACTAGAGCAACTGAATTGTGTGTTTGTCTAGGCACTCCATGCTGCTCTTGATAAGAGCAGTTTTAGACGTAAGTAAACGGATGAATATCTGTGCTTTAAAGGGTCATAAAAATAAAAAAGTGCTAAAAAGGGAGAGGACATGGAGTGGCAAAGATTTGTAGGGAATTTGTAACACGACCATCTGAGTTTATGATCTGATGAGCTGAGTTTTTCTTTGCAGTGGACAGCGCTGTGGAATTTGCACATATCGGCCTGTTTTACCACCAGGGACAGTGTTGTATAGCAGGATCTAGGATTTTTGTGGAAGAGCCTATTTATGATGAGTTTGTTCGCCGCAGCATTGAAAGAGCAAAGAAGTACACTCTTGGAAATCCTCTGTTGCCTGGTGTACAGCAAGGCCCTCAAGTAAGTAATGTTAGCTGTTTCCAATATGATTGTGACATGACATCACAGCTTAATGTCATTCTAAACCTATGGTTGCATTAGCTTCAAGACTAAGTACAGCTGTCTGGTGGTTGGTTAGTCTTGAGGACCTGGAGAAAGAAACTGGAATGATGATTGGTTTGCCACTGTCATAGGCTAAAGTGTGAGTTTGTTTCTCTCTCCTACTTCATTTTCTTGTGGGACAGGAAAAACTATATACACCTGAAATGCTTCAAGGGAATAGCTGTAGAAGTGCAAGTATTCAGGTCAGAGACTGCTAACATTGTATTGCAATACTGCTACTGTAAGTGTGGAGCCTGAGAAAGTAAAATTTAGTCGCGTCTTTCACCCTTTTACAAATGAGAGACAAAAGTTAACTTCTACAATTTAGAAAAGGTTAAAAGTGAAACAACAAAAAAAGCAAAAAAGCATTACTGAAAACATTTGAAAAGGCATGAAGAATCTCTTCTCTTCCAGTAACATCATGTACCTCACTAAACCTTGTCTTTCTTTGCCAACTTAAGAAGAAATCTGAACTTATTCACAAGATAGTGAAGTTTCTCCCCTTAGAACTGGTAGGATCCCGTTTAACGGAAAATGGTTACCATGAGGTTTAGGTGCATTTCTTTTGGGGTAATTATGTTAAATAGCTCTTTTTGTTTTCACATTACTTGGTGTGCTTTAACTATTTTTTTCTAGAAACAAACAAAAAGTATAGTCTGTACAAGGCATATTCACTGTTCTGTCTTGTCATAGAGCCTCCCTGAAAGGCATATTTATCCTCCAGTTCACAGGCCCTCTGGGTCAGCATCTGCCTCTGGCAGTAAGCTTGGATAACACTTTGCACAGTGGTTACCAAAGACCAGCCAAGACCCTGCTGGATTTCAAAAGATCATGCATATGCTAATTCTCACATTATTAAGTAAAATAACAACGATTGCAATAACAAAGGAACTTGTGACAGTAATGTGATAGATATCATCTAAAGCCCATCTTCTTCCAGATGTTTATGCACAAGAGATACTTGGCCACCAGAGCAGCAGAAATTTTATGTCTTCAGCATGCAGTAAGGCAACTGTTTGAAAGCACAATGACAAAGGGAGTGCAGTGAACTAAAAATCACCTTCTTATACCTATCCTCATAAATTCATATCCTTATAAATATAAACTTGTATCATGGCAGTAGCTGAATAACTGTTTAGTCTAATACACATCGAGGATTCCCAGAACCTTCAAAAATATTGATGTGTTCTCTGACATGACTTAAACTTGTTGCTTAAACTGCAGTACAACTGTTTTATTGCACACAGAACAAGGTGCACACCTACTGTGCTGGCTAGTGGGTATGATTACAGAGAAGAAGCTTCTGTGCAAGAGAATACATGGAAATTATCTCAGTGCTTTCATTAAACAGTACTTGAAGGGCTGAACTCTGAAAGAGTGAAGCAAAGAGTCACGAAAATGGAACAAATTTTAGATTTTTTTTAATTAGTTTTACCATTTACCTTTGAGTTTTTTCTTTATATAAATGCTGCCTTGTCCACAATTTCCCTGCAGGCCTGAAGCAGGGATTACTTGATTTGGAGAGGAGAGGAGATGATGTGTGGTGCTAGTCCCCATTTACACTATTTCCTTTTATCCACATTACCATTGAAAACTAGAAGGGCTTAGAGAAACGCAAGTGCCTATTGTACCACCACTATAAACTCCTTTTCCAGCCAAAGACCCTAATTTTGTAATACCATAGTACCAACCTGCAATACTCTTGGCAGATGTTCAAAATCTTGGTAGGCTTGAGCAAATGGCTTGGCTTTGTGCTATTAAAAATCTGCCATCTCTCTTTCTCAAACCACACATGAATGTGTCTTTGTTTCACTAATAGGTCAAAATGAACTGAAAGCAGTAAAGAATTTCATTTCTACTTCAT
>WBNH01012369.1:58468-90201 GCA_013401255.1 Urocolius indicus | reverse complement strand
TATTTAATATTAATTTAATATTAAGATATATTTAATATTTATTCTCGATTCCTCCTTTATCAGCTCTTGATTGGGCTTTTGCAGTTCCTCTTTTATGAATACTCTGGCTTGTTTACTTTAGGAAAAGTGTTCATAGTTGCAGAAATAGTGTTAGCTTTGTAAATACTACTTGGTGC
Organism: Urocolius indicus; assembly: GCA_013401255.1. NCBI lineage: Eukaryota > Metazoa > Chordata > Aves > Coliiformes > Coliidae > Urocolius > Urocolius indicus. Next base: position 90,025 of record WBNH01012369.1, on the reverse strand, counting down.
AATATGCTAGTTTAATTTTTGAGCTCTTTTTTAAAAAAAATAAGAAATCAAACCCCTGGTTTCCAGTAAAAGGTTATGCAGTCTCTTTTTTTTTTTTTCCTACTAGTGTTGGTCTTGCTTCCAGCTATTGACGAAAGTTTTGTTTCTCGTTATTAACTTTGGAGCTCTTGGAACATGCCACTCTGATTTTAGTTGTAAAGAAAACAAATATTGTTGTGTAGTATCTGACTATCTCCTTAGCAGTATGCAGTAGGGAAATGTTTATAAGATCCTCTTCTGTGAGATCAAAGAGACTGAATTTACCACTGAACTGTAGAGAAGGAATATATTTGTGTTTTATGCACCAAAATTACAACTTCCAGACTAACTCCCTGAGGTTATAGTGACACATTTTTCTTTCGTTTTCTTTTTTTTTTTTGGGTAAATGGCAGGTTTTTTGGTAAAAGCACGATAGTTGTCACTCTTGGAACTGGTGATAGGACAATGTGTAATTAAAAATGTCAGACAGTTACGTTCATATGGCTGGTGTATTAATATACATAAAATCTGCACATTAATATAATTCTGTATAAAAACTTACACTGAAAAAGAAGTGATACTTACGCTAGGAGTTTGTGTTAAGTTTAGAATACTAGCTTGTCTCTTCTGGACAGCTGAGTTTAGACCCTGTGTCTGAATTAAATGAAAAGGTTTTGCCTATTGTTACTTTGTACAGCAATTTATTGGTGCAGTGATTTTAAAATTTTATGTATTTATTACAAAACTGGTTTTTCGGGAGCTGGGCTGATTCATTTCTCTGCAGATTTCTAGGAGGCCTGAAGAAAGTTTTGCCTTCTCTGCTTTTAAGAAAGAGGGTTTTTGTTTTTGTTTTTTTTTTTTAATTCTGCCACGTGCTGACTTGCTCAAATAAGGAACCTGAATGTGGAGCTGTGTGCAGGCAAGGCCTGTGACTGTACCTGATAGCTGGGGATGGCGACAGCATATTAGGATGACCTTGCTAGCAGGAGAAAAGCAACCTTGTCTCTTCACCCCGTTCCCACGTAAGAGTTTTCCAACTGGCTAGCTGGTCCTCCTGCTTTATAAGGCCAGATAAACCCCTCATTGGCAGTGGAGATAGTGGCTGTCACAAGCTGAATCTGGTTCCCCACCCACTTTCCAGCACAGCCAGCCTTGGGGCAGGGTGATGGCAGATCTGCTGCCTGCCTTCCTCTGGGGTAAGCCAGTCTCCACCCCAGGAGGAATGCGATGGGTTTCACTGGTATGGGCCATCATGTTCCTCTCCCTGTTACCTCCAGGCTCTTCAGTATTCCTGCCTCAAAAGAAAAGGGGGGAAAAAAAAAGATAACAGAAAAATAAAGCAGCTTTGATTTATTTTTCTGTATTGTCTGAGGCTTGCAATCTTAAAACAAAATAAACCTTCTGTAGGTGTTTGTTGCTGACTGTAGGAATTCACAGGATTAGATTTGAGGTATGGCATAAGAATTCAGGAAGCTATTTAAACACAATTAATACCGCTGCCTTCAAATGGACCTTTGATACAATCAACACAAGAATTAACAGTCCATTTGGGAGAGTTATTAAAAGGGTCAACAAACTCATGATACCAGATAAAAAAATAGATTTTAAGTTTCAATGTTGAATGATACCTGTTTATAAAAAGCAGCAATTCTGCAAATAATGGCAGTTTGTCATTTTCCCTTTGTATGAAGAATAACCGCACTGAGTCATGTAATGTGCTAAACTAATGTTCCCATTCACACTTAACGCATGTTCCTCTTAGAGTTTTTTGACGTTTGTGTCTCCATGTAGATTCTTAAACAGGATCAGATGTAGTAGAAAAGCTGTGCCTGGTTTTAAGATCATGCAGAGGAGGATAGAAACAGCTTTTTTCCAACCAAACAGTATAGAGCATGTGAGCAGTTGTTACTGTTGATGAACTCTGAAGTTTGTATGCAGAATCTAGCAAATAGTTGTGAATTTCACAAATATCTGTATGGGGTTTTTAAAATTGAAATTAAAAAATGCAGTGAAATACGGACAGCAAGTCTGCCCCTTCCCAGCAAACACTGAAAGGTAAGATGTTAAGAAAGAGATGGTGGGGATAATTCGTCTGCTGCTCCTAGTGGTTATTGTACGAGTTGGTGATGTGTTCCTTTTCTCAAGAACTGTTGAGAGAGAGGATGACAAAATTAAAAAAATACTTTCTGATTGCTAAGGGAAATAATTTTAAGAAGTGCAAGAGTAGGTATAAGGTAAAACAGTAAGCATTTCTTTCTGAATCTTGCATGTTCTTATGCATCCCCATTTACTGTTTCCTCATAATTATTGCTGAAATTATTTGCATCATGCTAGGTGGATAAATTTTGCAGTTTAATGGCTTGTTACTCAGTGTGAAATAATGCCCTTAAAGGTCAAAACTGAGGTCATGTCACGCTCTTAGTTATGACCTATCTAATTCAGTTGTCTGTGTGCACAAAGTAAGTTTAATTGCATAAGCTTTGCAGCACTGTGAAAAATAAGTTACTGTTCATAACTGAAGGTCTGTTGGCGGACAGAACACAGATCTGTGCAATCAGGAGTCAGTCATTGCTAAGATAAAACCTTTTTTTTTCTTTCTTTCTGAAGTTTTTGGGAGGGGAAGGGAGAAATGGGGCAGGAGGAAGATACAAAGTAAAGAGTGACATTCAAGTGACTCATTAGTGTAGATTGGGATACTTAACCCTGGTTTCATTCCAGGGTAATTTTGTCCCAGGACAAGTAACGCCAGAGTTTTCTGCTATGGTGTGTACTTCAGTGCACACACTCTGGCATTTTTCCTTGAAGTGATGAATGTTTATCTGTGAATCTCTGCAACTCCAGGAAAAAACAAACAAACAGGAATTTATTGTCTGATTTATAAAGTGTATGTGAGGAAAATTTTTTATTGATTACATAAGAGAAGCAGCATCATAATTACATAAATTTGATACGTGTTCTTTGGTGGCATTTCCTTACAGTGCTGCTGTAACTGTGACTCAAATCTTGTTTGCCTTGGTGGAACGGGCATGTAAATTACACAAACCTTTACTGCAGTTGAACGAACTTAAAACTTCTGTTAGATGCATGCTGTTGAGAGTGGATCTAACAAACTGTGGAGGGGAGGTACAAAGTTGTAAGCAACACTGCTGAGATGCTCAGTTGCTTCCAACCACTGCTGGGAAGGCTGTTGCTGTTCCCATCGGAGTGCTGCTTCTGCTTACTGCTTACGGGAAGAGGTTTTCCCATCAATCTCTGCAGCCAGCATCTGACAGAGCTGAAGTATGTTCTTACCTCCCTTAGCTGGCTGCAAAATGAGCCTTCTTTCTGTTTGTCTTTTGATTCTTTGCTTCTGGTAGCTGTTTTTTAGAGGGAGGGCAGATGGGGTGTTCCTCTCTGAAATCTCTGTCTGGTTAGACAAAATAAGGAATAAGGAAGGCCGTAATGTGTCTTTTCCAACTGGGAGACTGAGCTGGACAGATGTTTCTTACTCAGTGCTAAGGAGGAAAGTCCCTGGCTAGGGGCTCTAGGATGGGGGTTAAAAGGTGAAGAAATCCAACAGGAGCCTTCTGCTGTGATGATCACTTCAGCCCAGCACAAATGAGAGAGATGATCCAGAACTTCAGTCTATTGTGTCCTTCCCTCCTCTCATTGCAAATATTTTGTGTTTTTGAATTGCATAATTTAGTCCTTCCTGTCACTTCCTAATGTCTGAATCAATCATAGGTAGCTCTTCCTGCCCACAGTAAACAAATATTTTACTACTGGCACCTCTCCAAACATTGAAATTGTATTTATGGAGGTGGGGGGGTGTCCCTCTGGCAAGATGCTTGGGAAGCTAATTCACTTGTGTACAATTTGGATAAGCTGCCTATTTCATGCTGCTATGGCCAACTGATTTCCTTGTCTCTCCAATCTTCTAAACTGATGTAGCTGCTTGGCAGATCAGGTCAAGCAGGTGAATGGTAGCAGATGATAAAAACAGTATAAACAGTGGGTTATGAGCTTCTGGAGTTAGTAACAATAGCAACTAGATTGCCTCAAGTTTTCCTGCTATTGGTGTTGCCTCTTCACTGTGTCATACCTTGAATGAATGTACACTGTTGAGATACAGCGTTTGCCATATAACCAGTTGCTTGTGAGAAGCACTGTCCGGTTTAATGCTCTTTTTTTTTTTTTTCATGCTTTCCGTGCAAGCAGAAATGTAACACAGGGTGCTTTGGGAAATGTGGTCACCTCCACCTGCCATCTGGACCTCTTTTTTTATTTTTAAAGGCTGAAAGATACTAATGTGTTATCCTCGCTTTTTGTCTTATTAGTCTTATTTTTAAGCTTTGAAAATACTTTCCTTTTGACTTGACTGTGACTCCAGAAGGATGCAGAGAAAGAAAGCTCCTGTCCTAGTTCTGGCAACTTTCCATTTATACCTTCCTATCTGTCTGCACATCCTCATTGCTCTCTCTGATTCCCTCTGCTAATATGGGAAGAAGGTGAGAATAAGTCAAATAAATGTAGGACAGACTTAGATGAGGTAAGAACACTCTGAATGTTATACTGACTTCTTAATTGTGCTTTCTTGTAAAAGAGGAGAATGCCGCCTCCTCAACAGTTACAACTCTACTTTGATTTTTGACTGTGGTATGTATAGCATGGGAAGGTTATTCTCCATGCAGATAATTTAAAAAAATAATAATTGGCAGGCTGAGCTAGTAAAACAAAGCAACAGAATATTACTGTAGCCTAGTTTAATACCAACTTCAGAAAAGACAGCTGAAGCAAAAGAACCCTGCTGCTACATGCCACAGGAATGTCTCATGTTCCAGTTTCTCCTGGCTGAGGCTGCATATGCACAAGGGCATGGGGTTTTCCCTTGTGCCATTTGTTCTCATCTGGTCAGTAAAGGAAAGGATGGAATTTCGCAGAGAAGTTTCAGAGACTTTGGACCTTGTGGCTCATCTTAGAAGTTATGAACAGATATCCTTTCTGTTGTCATCGCCTGTTTATGTTGAATTTACATTTCTATCTGCAATAGTGGGAGAAGTTACCGATCCTTGCAGTTGGGGTTGAAATGAGATTTCCGAATTTGGTGTAATTTTCTTGGGGGTGCCATTTGGGTAATGCTATGGAATTGGAAAGAAAGAAGTTGTGGTAGAGGACAGTGTCCTGTTTATAATATGCTCTAGTCTACAATGATGTCAACCTGCGTCTTAATACACTGTACCATGTGGGAACTGTATGTGGAAACAACTGTATAAAAATAGTTTTATTTTATCCAGTTTTTACGTACATTTTTGAATTCTTGAAGCTAAATAGTAATTATTTAAATGCTATATTAAACGGCATAGTAAGTAGTTTTGTGTCTTTTGTACACCGTATGGTGAAAGTTGCTGAATCAGAGGCAAAATGCAAGAGTTTGGTCCTGTAATTATAGTATTACAGGACCTGTCTGCTATTGCCTTTTAATTTAAGCTTACAGAATTACGTATTTCTGGTTAGAATAAAGATAACACTGACCAAAGTATAAGGAAACCCAATTTTTCAATCATTTATGTTATTTTAAGTTTCCTTATAGTATTTCACAGTACTATTTTATCAGCTCTAGTCAATAAATACTACATTGGTGTGCAAGTCTTTTAATTTGAACTTGGAATTTATGAAATTATACTCTTGTATTTATTTCAATGATTGCATTATTGTCATTTATCTAAGACAATGACAATTTTGCTGCCTCAAGGGATGCTGGGCTTTTTGTTTCTTAAGAAGACACAAGTTGTGTTGAAGTGAAATCACAAGGTGGAGGATTGTATGATTTTTAGCAAATAGTAAAGCTGTACTTTGGAGAGTTGCTTGTGAAATTCCAGTAAGTATAAATTAAAAGTGCAAATATTTCTCTAGGCAATTGAACTACACAGCCTTAAGTTGCTATAAAACACGTTTATGGTGTTATGAAAAAAGTCACGCTAAGCTTTATACCAAAACTTGTAATTCTGCAAGCAAGCATAAGCCAAGAAAATGATTGAGACTGTAATAGAAACATCGTTTCCCACGAAATAAAGTCCAGGGATGTAGCCACCATAATTGTGAAATAAATTATCATAAATGTGATGTCATAGTCTCTGCAACTTTCTGAAGGGGTAGTCTGATTTTGAAATCAACCGAGTAGTGAATAACAAGCCTCTGAATTGGCCCAGACAGCAGCAGACACGTCTGCATCATTTGGGGAAAGCAGTCATCTCCTTGGAGAATTAAACTATTTCAAAATAGAAGTTGTTGACTCAATGTGTTAATCTTGGCTTTTCATGAATAAGTGCAGCGTCCTACACTGCTTTTTTTTTGGTTTTTTTTTTTTTTTTTGTATTTTTTTTTTACCAGATCTCTAAACTGTTGGCTCTGTGGGCAAAGAAGAGATTGATTAGAAGAAATTTCATTGAGGCCATTAAACATAGTTACTCTGAACTGCAATTATTATCCAGTAGCATTCAAACAACTTCTTATTCATCTGCGGGAAAAGGTCCCCACATGCAGATGCAATTACAAGACTGTAGCTTTTGATTTACAAGGATAGCTTCACAGCCTTGCCCAAGGGCATATTGTGGAGGTTAGGCAGAACCCAACCAATCTTTAAGGTTTCAGTGCCATAATTCAGAAACTTTGTTTTGCGTAATCCTTGTATGTGATAACAAGGACCTATTGCTTGAACCCTATCTGATAGTCATGTGTTAACGTAAGAAGATGAAAGAGGCTTCTAAGTTTGTTAGGGTCTGGATTAAAAATCAAGTATTGTTTGAAAGAGCATGTTGAACTTCCATTGAGTGTGGTAAAACTTACCTCAGTGTCCAGCGAAGTAGGTATTCTAAATATAATGAAGCACAATGTATATTTTTCAGATGTTACCATAAAGTCTTGGTGGGTATATATAATAATTAAAACAATTTGAGTGACTTAGTAACATGCCAACAAAAGCTATCTCTTTTCCTTCCTACAAGGAAAATCTTCACAGTTGTCCCTGTATCCTTCAAGCAAAAACCTAGGTAAATAAATAAGCCTTGCAGTCTGCCCAGAAGGTCATCTGTAAGGGTAGGCGGGAGCAAAATTCAGAGCCAAGAGCGTTCCCAGAAGAATATCTACTGCTACATCTCCATGTTTGGGAATCCTTGTCTTCTGCCTGGTTTAGTCTTTCTTCACATCTGCAGAAGCCAACAGGTGGCATTTCCTAGTTGATTCTTGTCAGTACTTTATTAATTCTTTATGTTTTTTCCCCTTTCATATTTGTTCACTTTAGAAGCAATCAGTAAGTCAAGCTCTTGTATTTAGCTTTGTGACACTATACTCTGCTACTCTGGTAACTTGATTCATGTCCCTACTGAAAAGTAGTAGTCTCTCTTTTCTCCTTCCCTTTTCCTTTTGGTCTCACTTTCACTTCGCAATCTGCAGCTTCTACATTAGATTGTATCTCTTCATCCTTGCTCTTTCTTGCCATTGACCTTTCCATGGATGACTTTCCCATGCTTATTTTAAGTAAGCTTTACAACAATGCTACATGCTTCAGTCTCTCTGCCCCTAAATGCTGCCTCTTCTCTGATAAATCTTCTATCTGCAGCTATCGTTACATTACCAAATCAAGTGTGGCTTCTGTTTTCTTGGAAGTTGCCTTTGCATTTCATGTTCTCGATTTCTTTAAAATATACACACGTTTTCTTAACACTTACCTCTTGATCGCTAGAGTTGCTTATTCCAGGAACGTGTAGATGATATGGCCCACGCTTGCCATTGGGTGCGCATTTAGATTTGAACCAATTATAGCTGGTGTCATGGGGTAAAGGGGAAGGTGTCAGGCTTTATAAACATATATATCTAAATGCGACAACAATTTTCTTCATAAATTCATGAAATTTAGACTTGTTGAAGGTCGTATTTAAGGCATTTCATAACTGCAGCATAACTCTGTTGAGACTTAAATCTTGGTGTTTTTTTTCCTGTCTGCTCTGCAAATTTATCTCTTTGTTTTTGAACTCTGTGCTAAGAACTGATTAAACTTTCTGTTGAACTATCATCAGTTGAATATTTTTTTAAATTCCATTCTTAAATGAGGCTAATTTATTATGTGTATGAAGGATTTGTAGGTTATTCTGTTCGCTGGAGTATTTTTGTGAAATACTCTTGTGTCTAGAGACTTGGTTTTGAACAAGGAGTATGTTAGCATTGAATATATTTGGGGATATTATTTTTTGACATCTTATTTGTCCTGTTTAAAAATGATAATTATCTCTTCTGCTAAACGGCCATGAACACTTTGTAGAGCAAAATAACTATTTTATCAGTTTTATTTCTGGTTTAGATCTTTCTGAGATTGTACATTACCAAGAGAAGGAACTGTGGAGAATGTTTTTCAGGAGGGCTTCAGCTGAAAACCAATTCCATCTCTCTTTTTGCTTGGAAAGCATATCACAGGCTTTTTTTTTTTTTTTTTTTTTTTTAGTTTAATCTGTGCATAGTTATGGATTTCTTTGTAGCTAGGACTTTGCCCATATGGAGATCTGTTAAGGCTGATATGGCTTGAATTTGTGCTTAGAAACAATTGACAGCATACAGACTGGAGAGCATGAGAATTATCTCTGCTCTGTTAGGAGTGCTGCCAAGATAAGCTACTGTCTTCTGTATCAGCTGTAAAGTTTCTTTGTGGTCATCCTTCACTAAAGCCTCAAATAGTGTACGTGATTCAAATTCCATTGAGATATAAAAGCAAACACAAATATGAAAGCTGACCTCTGAAAGAATGCAGTTTAAACTGTAAAGCTTTTTTTTTCTTTTGATGAGCTCATTACTCTCTAATAATAAAATAAATATATTTTTTTTTTTAAAAAAAAAACCCTGAAACCTGAAGCCAACGGAACCTATCATGTGCGTTGCCTCATCTGAATAGAGTAAAAGCTTTGGAGTCTTCAAGGGCTTCTTACAGCATCTGTCTTGTCTTCTCTGGACTGAGCCTATCTTTTCCCAGCCGGTGACAGGCAAGTGTGAAGTGACTTGGAGCTGGGAAATACCTTTACAATGGTGAAATGACCACTGGGACTACTGCTTTACTGTTTTCCCAGGTCTTTAAAAAATGCTCTAAAATGACATATGATAAAATAGAATCAATTACTCTACATAGGAGGCAATCTCTGTATCCCAAATGCCATATGTAACCCAAGCCTCTTGGTGTGCAAGAGGAAGTAGTGTCTAGCCACCTCACCAAGGTCCTGCATATACCATTGTAGTTCAAGGTATCAAAGGCAGCTGCTGCTGGAGTTAAGATGGATAAGCCTGTATGTTTGAGTTTTGCAATGACTGTGCTTAGGGGAAAAAGAGCTGTCAGTGTGTAGATGTGAAAGTAACCTGGAAATGGTTCAAACTTGCTTGTGCACTCTCACAACTGTTCTGCCACATCTCTCTGTGTAAGGTATTCTTGGATCAGGGGATGGAGACTTACTATATTCTGATCTTGTTAACCTGCAGTGTTCTTAATGGGAATAACTGGAAATGAAGAGGCTACTCAGGTGTAATGAGGTTTAACTAATGTAACCAATGTTTCAACTTGTTCTACTGCATGTTTGCTCTAAGGCTTGTTTACGTATTGTATAAGCCAAACTTGCCTGTCTTGTTAGGTGAGTGTGGTTAAAGTCTGCAGAGCTAAGTGAATGTACTGTAATATCTTACATAGAATTAACAAAATATGCTGCTGTGTTGTGACACATTAATGGCATATGAAATCTATATGCTTTTTGAGACACACCTCACAAGGGTGATAGCACTTTTTTGCAGATTGTGGGAAATCAGACATACTCAAAAAAAATACTGTAACCATCCTCATGTGTTTAAGAAATAATTGGAAGTGGGGGTGCAGAGAGGGACCTGAGTTACTAAGGAAGGTAAATAGAAGTTGGAGGCTTTCTTATTGATGGTCTTTTGGCTTGTTCTGAATTTAATTCAGAATGTTCGTATTGATGGACAGTTTGTATTAAGTGAGATGATTTTTTTGAACACCTCCACCTCAGATGACTGCCTTCTTGGTGTTTGGTGAGTTTTTGGAGTCCATTGTAGGAAGATCCTTGGTAGTCCATACAATATAGCTACTGTCAACAGTTATTTTTTCACTGCAAATATTTAGTTTGAAAATACTGTAACAGTCATTCAACTTAACACTTTTGATGCTAAAGAAAATTTTTCTGGTTACTCTTTTTTTTTTTTTTTTTTTTTTTACCTTTTCCTCTTGGTCTGAGCTTAATGAGTTAATACTAAGCAAAAACTGAGTAAAGAATTTTTCAAGTAAGCCAGTTAATTTGAGCTACTGGAAGTTGGTCGTGTGCTGTTAAACAGAAAAACACTAAGTAAGTCTGGTTTTGAGTTACGTGCCTCTAAGAACATCAAGTTTCTTAAACAAGAATGCTGAAGTTTCCAAACAGTCATATTAGAGATTTTATCTAGATGAATTGGAATATTTTGTTGTAACCCATTGATTTAATGACTTTTTTTTTTAAGGAAACTGTTTTGATGAAATAGAAATATTTAACATTTACTTCTGTCACAGTAAAAAACCCCTAGATAGTTTCATTTTAATGTGAACACAATAATAAAATTTCTCCGTAAGATTAAGAATGCAGCTTCACTGAAACAAAACATTCCCTGGTTATTTTTTCTCTTCTGCTCTCCTGAAAGGCTGGAAGGAAATGCACCTTCATAGTGATGGGGTTTCTTGAGTTTTTTCCTGTTTCGATAGATTTTCTAATGTGCATGTCATGGTTTGCGTAGACTAGATTGTCCAGAGTTTTTCAGGGTAATTTAAAGCAGACATAGTAAGGATATACTTGTGTATAGCTTACCTTGTGGCTTGTATCTCAGTTTTTTCCATGAAATTGTCTGGCCTTCTGAATCTGTGTTACTGGAAGAAGGTTTGTGCAAAACGCTGGCTTTTATAACAGGAGAGGCCATGACCCATAGCGTTTGTTTGTGGTTTTTTTTTTTTTAATCTCGATATAGTGGCTAGAAGGGAAGATCTTCTCTTGTTTGAAACTTCCCAGTAGTTTTGTGGATTTTTTTATTCATTATTTTCATTTTCACTCCAGTTGTTCATATAAGTTGTTAATATTACACGTCCAGTGTCATGTAAGAAGCCAGAGTCTTTGTCTTTACCGATATTAGCCCAGTGTGTAGATACATTAATGATGAAAATTTGGCTTTCCTCTAGAGTCCTGAGGTGATGGTGCAGCCAGCAAGGAGCTTGGAGCACTGTGAAGATGTTAGACTTCATACCTCTTCATTGATTGCACTGTCTGACATTTCTGCCTGTCTTGAGTGGAGGGAGAAAGCTGCAGAAAGAAGTTCAACCTTGAAGTAAAGGAGATTGTGACTAGTAAACTTTTCTTTGGAGTAGAATAGATTTGTTTAGTGAGCAAAGTGCAGGTTGTAGAGGAATTCCTTGTTGTTCTTATTGCCCTAAATTGGAAAGATGCAGACAAGAATTGAATAATGGGGGCTGAATGCAGTACAGGAGATTGGATGGCCTTGTGTATTTACATTTGACTTATTATGGTATAGTCATTCTTCTTCATCTTCTAAAATTAGCAAAGCACAGCACAATTATAATACTTTCATGCTTCAGGTTAAACTTTGCATTTCATTAGTTCATTGGTTCTTATTTATGCTACGTCAGTTCAGAAAAAAAATGTTAAACTGGAATAACTTGTTTTGAAAGTTCAGTACAAGTGTGTGCTTTCTTCATCTCTAATTTTGAATCTCCCACTTCTCTGAATGTGCAAGTCTGTTTGCCTCATCCTCTATGCTAAGTTACAGACTTTACCATGGAGTAGCATCAAAGTGGTTTATTTGCTTCCAAAAACATGTATGTATTTGATTAGAAGTTCTTAGTTGACACCCCACTAAACATTCTTTTTTTCTCCTCCCCCATGCTAATATTTTTAGAGCAAGATTTACTGGTAAAAATAGCAACAAGTTAGACACACCTTGCTTTAGCTTAGTTTTGCTTTTCATTTGACATCGGTATCAGTGCGTCTCTGAGGTTCAGTGGTGTTTTTCGCCCAAAGCGCTGATGCCAGGCTCAGTGCTAAGGCCTCTGTGGAGCTCTCTCTTACCCTGAATATCCCCTTCGGAGGAGACTGCTGCACAGGGACCAAGGGAATCTCACTCTCTGGAGTCCCAGAGTGCAACTGCTCATCTGCTTTGGGCTGGCACTGGCCATTTCTTTGTGCACCTTGTCTTGTGTCTCCCACTTGGTGCTCTGCTGGTGGGAATGGTGGATGTGGAAGATGTCTGTCTTCCTATGGGAAGGCAGACTATGGTGTTTATCTTCCTTAAATGCTACTTGAAAGGTAGCTGATGAGGAATGCATGCTCTGTAACAATCACAGTCTTGTAATATTTTTATCGATACTTTGAAAGGGAAAAGAGTGTTCAACTGGGTTAGTGGGCAACTAAATCTGTGTGGCCCTGGGGCCTTTTGCATTGTTTGAGGGTTGTGCTAATGTACTTTTCAGACAAAAGCAGGAGGAGATTGTCAGTAGTTGCATTTCTCTTCCTTCTGTGACTTGTTGCAGAGACTGGAGTGAAAAATGAAACGCTTATGCTTCAGACCACTCTTCAGAGGGTGGACACATACTTCATCTTAATATATATCCTTGCAGTTGATGTTAATGAAAATAACCTTTTTTTGACACACATTTTTCATGTTCACAGGCTTCTACGTGACCTTGTAGTGAAGTCATAAAAGCTTGAATCTTTGCTATCGCAATCCTTGCCATAGCAACATGCGTCATAGCTGTATAATTATTTATTAAATGGGCTTAATTATAAAAACTGGGGAAGGCACTTATGAAAACTGGATCAGGTAGGTAAAAAAGGACTAGTTATAAAAAAACAAATCCCAAAACAAACACCCAAAAAAAAAACAAACCAACAAACCAGCAATCAATTTCATGATAACCCAAAACAGGAATAATTTAAGTAAATGAGCCTTTTTTAAAACTAGTTTACTTTCTTCCCTGCTTTTCCTCCTTTTTTTAACTGTTTGGGGTTTTTTCGTTCTCTGTGCAAGAACCATGCAGCTGCTTCAGTGATTCCCATCCCCATTTACAGACCTATAAATACACTTCGTTTGACACATTGTTTCTGAAAAGATTTGCTTCCAGATAGTTTTACTATTTATATTTTTTTCATCTTTGAATTTCATTCTACCATAAAAAAAACAACTGGAAATTCTAAAAACAAACGTTCTTTATTAGTTTTTAAATTTGTCTACATCTTTGTCTCATGCTCAGAAATCCATTTTGCGATTGACAGGCCTTCTCAGAACTATGTACAGCAATAAAATTTAAGTATTTAAGCACATACACACACTAGTACAGTCCAAGAGTGTTTTTTATAACTGTTGATATGCTGTGGTGGTTTTCTTCATTTGCTAACATCAGTGTATACACCAAAGCTATGTGATCTGTGGCATCTTGCAGTAGAGTGCTGCTGGACTGATATCTGATTAATAGGTGTTCCTTTTCCGTAATTCATAAGGGAAGAATGAAATGAGACAAATAACTATTGATTCCACTTGAGACTTGCTGACATGTGAATCTTTCGATTGAAATCAATAGATACCTCAGTAGCCATAGCAGAATACCTGGACTCCTGGCAGAGATGCGCTTTCCTGTGTCTCTGCTGTCAGGCTGGACTGAGGTTTTGAATAGAGTGGGAGCATTGGAGCAGGTCTTGGCAGCCTAGGATTTTATAGATAGTGCTTGCTACTAGTACATTAAAGGCTGGTTGCAAAATATGACTTGGTGGCAGTGAATTGTTAATCCAGGATAGGGCTAGAATTTCAAATGTGTGATATTTTGGCATGGAGGGAAGGGTGGGGTTGTGGAAGGAATTTCATTAGTTGGATCGTGATATAAAATGCAGAGACTTTTAACTGAATAGCTCCAAAACTAACTTGGAAGAGCTTTTCTGTTGAAGTCGTTACTTGACTCAGAAGCTGTCATTAGTGAATATTCTTGCTCGGGCCTGATGCGTGGAAGCAAAATTTCCTTTTTTTTTTTTTTTTGTTGTGTGTATTTCAGGTTTTTTTTGCAATGCTGAAATGTGAAACCTTTCCTGTTGGCATGCTGTCTGACTTAACCACTTCTTTGATAGTCTCTTTCTTGCTGAGTAGGAAGGGTAGACATTCACTCCTGCTGTCTACAGAGAGCTTTGTGGAGTATAATCTTTTTTCCTTGAAAATTACTTTTTTTGCTTTTTATTCCACAGAGGTACAGTATATTGTGAGAACAGTCTTGCATTAATTGTTTCAAATGTTTTGTTATCATTGTATTTTCTTGTCTCCCTGTGAAATTCTGCATTTCAGAGTAGCGATGCATTATGGGACAGTACCTTAGTCTTGGGTGTTGCCTTGTGGCATCACTCTTCCTAAAAAGAATCGGCAAAACCCTTTTGGGTTAAAAATGGGGGAGTGTGGGGGGGAAAGTAGTTCTAAAACTAGGCTGTGGGCTGGTGAATGCTTGCTAGTCCAAATGCCATGTGAGTGATGGATGTACTGTCTGACATGTGGCTGCATACCACCTGAGGACCACTTCACCGTCCCCCAGGCTACGATAGTGGAACCTCAGAAGTGCTGTTGTGGAGCTCTGTGAGGTTCTCAAATAGACTTGGTGGTGGTTCAACAAAGCATGCTTTTAGATTCCTAATTAATCTTTACCCTCCCTTTAATCCAAGCATAGATTTAAAATCCACAATATTGCTCTCTAAGTTTCTCTAGGCCTTCAAAGAAAAAGCCATACCAAGTTAAAAGTACTGATGCAAAGGGATGCAGAAGTGTGCACAAACTTGTAGTGTGTCACTCTGCAGCTGGTTTGATTTAAATGAATACTGTCTCCCATACTCAAGCATCCAAATCTTGGAGGAAACTTAAAGGGAACAGTCTTCAATAAATAAAAAAATAGAGCTCCCTCTTAAAATTACTACACTGTATTGTCAAATTGGATAAGCAAGAGCTGTCCAAGATCTTCCACAGAGTGTTGTGGGTATTGTCACTGTTGTGGAGGAAGTCAGTTGGCTGGTATCTCCAGCAAATGCTTGTCTATTAGGCAGAACTTCCCAGGGCTCAAAAAACTTGTTATTTGAGTCCAGCATAGCCTTTGTATTTGGAAAGGCAGGTGAAATTCTGAATGTGTCCTTTCTTCATAAACTTCTTCTCCCTTTTCTGGAGCAAATATGTCCTTCTACAAGTCTGTGAATACCAGAGTTTTTAGTTTCTACAGGGGTATGAATGTTTCTGTATTTATTTTTTCTGCAGCAGCAGTGTAGCACATCCACAGTGGAGCTCTGCTGTGTTATTGAATGGCGTTTTAAGAAAATGTGGTTGTGTAGAGTAAGATACACAGATGGACTTCTTTCTTTGCTGTTCCTTATCTCTGCTGGATTCCTCTTCTCTTGACTGGATGAACATTTTTCTTTCAGATGAAAGCTTTTGTTCTTATTCTGGCCTCTTAAGTTTAGAAACTTGGAGAGTAACTGACCTGCAATGGCAAAAAGTCTGTGCTTGAGAGGTGTTTACTGGGAGATTTAGAAATAAGCCTACACTTGCTGAGAAGAGTGTGAGGAATAACTTGCACCTGAGAAAGGGGGGAAAAAAACCCTCAAAAGGAATAGGAGAACTTTCTAACTTATACCTTCTTCCCATCTGCTTAAGGCAAGGTCACTAAATTCATTTTTTGCCTCCATAAAGCTTTCACTTGATGTGGGAAGCTTTAGCCTTATAATCCAGAAACTACTGAAGAAAAGCTGTTCCTTCTGTTGCAGTGGTTGTTTGGTTTTTTGTTTTTTTTTTCTTGTCTGCGTCTTGACAATTCAACCGTATTTCTTTAGAGGAAGATCAGATGTTCTTTTAATGTTGCAGTAAAACTGTACCACTTGACTATGTTTTGATGCATAATGTAATCAGCTTGATTGCTTTTCAGTATGTCATACAGACCTACAGTTGCCGTCAGCTGGGTTAAATCTGTTCTCATGGGGAATGTCAGTAATACTTCTGGTGGATCACAGCACCTGGTGGTAACAGGTTTTGGTTTTTTTCAGGGCTAAATCAGTGTCCCAGGGGTAAATAGCAACTTTCAAGGGGAAAGCTGAAGCAAGTTTTGGAAATATTACTGGATATTTGGTCTTCTACTTGTACAATTGGGAGAAAAGAGCTGCACTGCTGCATGGCAGATGTGGGTGATATGTATTACATACCTTGCAGCTTTTCTCAAGTGGGGAAGCTGAGGGGGGTGGAGTGGCAGTCTGGAAGCTGTGCTACTGAGAAGTCTTCCTTCTTGGATATTAGTTGTGCACTGTGGTTTGACCACTGCAGTACTAGTACTAGGCTTTAAACACGTTTCTGTTCACTTGACAAATCATAGTGCCAGGTTGCATTAAGACACACTGTTTTCCTTTTAGAGTGTTGTGTTCTTGAAAGGCTTTATTGACAGTATGAGGTGTGAAAATAAGGCCATGTATGTGACTGTGCTTTTTTTTTTTTTTTCTTCCCCATCTGAGAGTGGTAGCATATCAGCTTTTATGTGAATATAATCTCACTAAAATACCATCTGGTTGAATGTGGGACCTTTTAATGTTATGCCTTCTTGATTAATTGTGAACTATGCAGGCTTGAGTAATCAAGATTTTCAGTTTTCTTATTGGTATGTGCTGGTGGTAGAAGACACAGGTGCTGCCATGTCTCCTTCATTAAAAGGAAATGTTTTGTTAGTTTTTGGGTTGGTTTTTTTTTTTTTTACAAAATCCATGTGGGCTCATTAGAAATCTGCAAATGAGATCGGTAAGAAACTACATAGGGCATTTTCATGTGTTTGCTTGCTTAAACACACTGTTTCAACTTAAGCAATTCAGAGATCTTTCCCCTAACAGCAGTGTGCCTAGTTCTAAATGTCTGTGGCAAGATGCTTGGCTGCATCTTGAATGAGTTAAAAATGGTGAGTAGCTGCTTTATATATACTGGGAGGGGAAAGAAATACTGACATAATAAAGTACTTGTGAAGTGTCCTTTAGGGGAAAAAAATGTGCTCTGTGTGGGAGTGTGAGGAAGGATTAAAACTGAGATAGTCAGTAGTCCCCTTCCTCTCTTTTTAAAAACAGATTTTCCAAGTAACACTGAAGCATAAAGAGCACTAATTAGAGTTAAAAGCAAGACTAACAATGTTGTTTAAAACAAGACTAATAACTCTTCAGGCAGATGCTGCACTGCATATGACTTTATTCTCTATAAAATACAGATACTGATTTCTTATTGTCATGCTTGCTTCTCTGGTCTTTCCTCCTCCCCTCTTTTCTCTGTAGAAAACTTCTTGGCTAGGCCATTGATGCAAATTTGACCTTTATGTTTTTGACTGAACAGCTCATGTATCAGGAAATAGCTCAGAATGTGCAAAATAATTTATTGCAGGAATTTAGTGTGTTTTATCACTCTTTGAAACTTTCAAGGCCTTTTAAGAAATCTCTCTCTCTGTAATCTTACCCTTTACTGCAAAGAAGTTCACTTGTCAAGTGTCCATGCAGGGTGCTTAATCAAGTGGCTGGTGCACCTTGATAGCTTACTGTGGTGAGGCTAAGGAGGCTGGATCAAGTGTTTGAACAGTGTTAGCTACCTAGCAGGGAGGAGGGATATCTGTCTGTCTGCCTATGTCTTTTGTTACGACCCAAATTGTGGTCTGTGTTAGGTGGCACAGCAGGTGCCAGCATTGATAATGCTCCAGTGCTGGTTGGTTGTGAGCCAGCAGGTTTCTCGCTCAGCTGCCTCCTCACCTGGGGAGGGGGCTGAGTGAAGGGTTCAACCACTTCCATTTTCTCTCTCTGTCCCCTGCCTATTGCTCCTGTGGCCATATTAATATGGAGCAGTTGAAGTCACTCAGTTGGCTGTGGGCCAGCCTGTGCTGTATGTGCAGCTTCTGTGAAAGACCACTCTAATGCGCAGAGTGGCGATGTGAGTCAGCCAGGGGCAGTGCTGAAGAAAAGGTATGTCTTGTCTTTCTGTCCTACTTCTTGGGTGTATCCAAATCCTGCTCATGCACTTGACATTTCCTTTCTTCTCCTTACTAGCCTCCCTTTCTATCCCACTGGGATAATTTTACTTTCTTTCTGGTTAGACAAACCGACGCTGTTTTGTGAGCTAATGGTCTGTCTCCATTAAGTCATTAAGCAACCGCGTTTCATTGTTGAAAGTCTCATTCAACAGACTTGGCGTTTAAGGGCAGTAGACTATCTCTGTGTAACAAAAGGGCAGGTGCGCAGCTATAAGCCTATCATAAATGCCATTTTAAAAAAAAGATCGTAAGAATTCCTTTGCACATCAAAGCTACTGTACAATAAATATCAATAGCAACTCAGTTAATCTTGAAAGTTTTTATATTTACTTTTTCCTTGGAAAGAAGTCAAGCTTTTGCTGTCAAGCTTTTTTCTAAAATGTTGTAGAGGTTAGTAAACTGTGGTGAAAAAAATCATGTGAAAACTGAAGTTTTCTTGATAGAGATGTTGTGTTATAACTGTTTAAACCCATTTAATAAGCCTAGAACTTGATATTTCTCTTTGCTTGTTATTTTAGTGACTTTTTACTTGAATGTAAAGAGACTTTAAAC
Source organism: Urocolius indicus (assembly GCA_013401255.1). Classification (NCBI taxonomy): domain Eukaryota; kingdom Metazoa; phylum Chordata; class Aves; order Coliiformes; family Coliidae; genus Urocolius; species Urocolius indicus. Next base: position 71,340 of record WBNH01012369.1, on the reverse strand, counting down.
ATGTAGTAAAACACTAACTGAATTTATTGCAGTGTTTAATATGCTTTTCCTTCAAACATTGTTAGTCAACCTTTAGAAAAAACAGTTCTTCAGTTTTTTATGAGCTCTTCTCAAGGACTGTAATAATAAAAAGGAAAACATTTGAAAACATACCATAGAAAACTAACAAAATACTCCAATGGATTATGCTTCCTTGGAACATTTAGCTCAGAGGGGAAAAAAGTCCTTTTGGGGGTTTGCTGTTTATCTAGATTTTCATAACTATCTGAAAAAGCCTAGTAAACAATTGAAGTACAGTCTTTGCTATTAAAGTAACTTTAAAACTTCTGTGATGATGCAGTGATTTGTGTTTGCATTTAAATCTGTGGCTACTAGTTTACCAAGACTGTTGCAAAACATTTTTTTTTTCTTCGTAATGCATTAGATAGATGTATCTGTTAAGTGAGTGTCGTGCTTTTAAAAAAAATCCTGTGATAGTCCAAGAGAAGAGAGGAAGGAAAGTGTATTTTGGAAATGTCTTGCACATTTTGTCTTTCTCCCTGTCAAGAACAGACTTATTTTCCCCCTTTCTGGCAGCATCCTTGGTAAAGAAACCACTGTGAGATAATGTGTTGTCCAGAGATATCCAGTGTTTAGCTCTCAAGCAAGGAAAGGTAAAACTAACCTTGGCTGCTGTCATGTTCCAGGTACTGATATTCCCATACTGAAAATAAACTATTGCACTGTTTCTCCTTCTAAGAGTAATTAAACTGACTTTACTTTGAAGGAGAAACTATGTGCTGACTATGCCTTCAAATTCACTCAACAAATTACATAGCAGAAACACTCATGCAGAAGATTATGTGGGGTTTTCTTTTGTGTTTTTGTTTTGGGTGGGGGTTTTTGTGTTTCTTGTTTGTTTTTTAACTGTAGACTCCTGGATATGTAACTGCCTCTTTTTCCTGTAAAGCATGAACAAAACTTTCTCTGACTGCATTTCAACTATCCAGTTAAAAGCATTGTAGAAAAAATTGAGAAGTATGTTCTGAGTAGCAGTGCTCTATAGCAACCCATGTGAAATATAACTAATCTTTCTTATTTGGGTGTTGGGATCTGATAGTAATGTAAAATGGGAATATCTGTAGACAGAAATTAAATAGTTTCTAGTCACTTATTTCAGTGTGACCTAGTCTTGCTTATTGAAAAGGAGCGCAGAGCATTAAATGGCAAAGCAGAGGGAACTGGGGAAGATGGAAAGGCATTTCACCTTCTCAATCTGTCAAATCAAACCAGTTAGTATAAAAACTGTTTGAGCTCTCTTGTGATTTTAAGTATTTCCTGTGTGCATACTTCTTGTGTATAAATATTTTTATAATAGTTCTTAGGAGTACCAGGAGTATCCCACGTGCTTTATTACAAATAGTGTATGTACTCTTGGCACAAATACCAGCCTCATTGCTTCACCCCAATATGGATTTGTCATCAACAAAAATTTCTGTTTATGCTCTGCTCTTACCCATATTTCTCAGGTTAATTATTCACGGCTCTCATTATAATTTCCTGTTAAAACACATAATTCCTATAGAAGTATTTCTTCCCATTCTTTCATGATCTAGAGACAAGGGATCTGTGGTGAATGGCAGGAGTGGGTGATTTGTTTAATACCATGATAGGTGAGAAGTCTTTACCCAGATGCGAGAGTTGTTACAGTTTAGGCACCATGTGTTACCTCTTGTGGTCACTGTTGGTATTCCACACGTGCAAACCCAAAGCCAAGAGGGCAACTTGATTTTTTCTGTAGTGGTTTTTATTTTTTCCTTCTAAAAAGCCCAGAGCTTAGTTGGTTCTTGGAGCTAATCCTGTTTGTGCTGGGCTATTGAATGTACAAAAATGGACCAAGTTTGTGGTAAAAGCAGTAGCTTATAACCAAGTTTTTGGAATTACAGGTGTGGGCACAAGATCTCTTTGAAATTGCCATGCTGCTTTTGAACCCACAGGTGATAGCTAGAATAGTCCTGCATTCAGAGGATATTTCAGAAAAAAGTCTTTGCATGTATTGCAAAAGGGAAAGAACAGTGTGTAAAAGTTGCTTGAATGTTTTTGCATGTGTGTTGCCCAATGAAGAGCCATCTGTGCTTCACCAAGTGTACAGAACTTGTTCGAATTAGTAAAGCTTCTTTCTGGCTAATCCATTTGTGGAGCTGCTAACTGTGCTGTGCAGAAGAGGAAAGAGATTTTAAAAACTCAAATACCAACAGACCCTGCCCCCTCATTTTATTTTTTTTTTAATTAGGCAATTAATCCAACCACTTTTTATCTTAACAAGAAATGTTTTCTCTGTTTAACTAAAAAGAGGATCCTTAACTTTGTATGTGCTTAATTTTATCTCCTTGAACTATTCTTGGTTTTATCAAAACCAAGATTGTAACTATAAAAAAAGAATACTGTCACTAGCACATACTGTAGTAAGCCTGAGCAGCATTGTATCAGTCAGTGTAATTCTGTTTGTTTTGATGAGCTTTTCATTTTTAGGAGACACCTCACTCTTCATTTAAATTCTTTGCCCATAATCATTAATCCAAGGAAAAGAGGCATTCTTATGAACAGGAAACTTTGATGTAATTCTTCGGAAAGAATAAATTCCACACACAAAATCTAATGTAGAATTGCCCAGCTGAAACTGAGAGGCAAAAAAAGAGTACTTGCTTTTAAGGAGTAAATTTTCACAGTAATGTCCTGTTAGAATTAAATTTTAATTCTATTTCCTTCCCCCCCCCCCCCCCCGAGTGGTTGGGACAGTGTGATCAATTTGTCTGTGACTTAGAATTCTAATATTAATGGTAGTAATGAGGGGATGATCAACTGAGGCAGCCATCTAAAGTAAAAATCAGTTCCCTCTCTAAATGAGAGCTGTAGTGTTAAAATACACCAGGAGCAGTCACAGTCCAAAAGAAACACATCAGTAATAGTTTAAAATCACAGCACCACATCTCAATGGCATCTTTTGTTTTCTTCATGGAAGAAGTGTCATCAGCCTCTTACAGACTAGTCTTATTCACCCATTTTTGCAAGTTGGTAGCAGAATACTTGTAAGATTACTTTGTTGGATCTGAGATGTAGGACACAGCCAATTTGCAGACTCCTTCATTTGAAGCTTCTTCATTAGCGATAATGCATAATCATGGTTAATTATGGTATTTATTGTAATGGTGTATTGTCTGGAGCTGCATCAAATAGAGGTTTGTTACTCGAGTGTGCTGAATAATTAGGTTGTTCCAGTAATCAACCTGTCCATCGTCATTTCTTACAGGAACATTATGTATTGGAATACTTCTGTCTGGCTTGTCATACTTGAACTGTTAGAGCTATAACTTGATCCTTTCTTGGACACGTGAGATGCGTAGATGATCCAAACCATCACTCTGTTTCCTGACACCTGCTCAAAACAGTTCAACTGTTGAATGTTTTCTTAACCATATCAAAAATAGCGCAATTCTTAAAGAATTCATCTGTTCTATCTTGCAGGATCTATCAACATTTTCGCATTGATTTTTCTTTATGAAAGATGTACGTTATCTCCAAGCCAGACTAATCTTAGGCTTGTGTTGCTGTGTAATGGCAAAACTTACTGTGCAGAATTTAGCCACTACTTTTTCTATACACGCCCAACGATTACTACAGTTTTGTTCAGTTTGCACAATTATCTTATGTAGATAAAACAAATTGCTTTTTATAAGTATAATTTAATAAATGTTTGCACAATATAGTTTAGCTTAGATGACCCTTAATCACTTGTGATTCAGCTTCTTGCGTGAGCAAATTTGACAGTACTTATTTTGTGGAAAACACAGAAATGAAACTTTAAAATTAGAGCATATGTTAGCAGGGCTGCATAATCCAGACAACTGTGCGTCATATTGAGCAATGCTAGGAGGACAGTTGATTGCAGGAAGTCTAAAAATACTTTGTATAAGTTCGTTGCCTCGTGCACACTTGAAGTGGCTGGAAACTCGAATATATGCTCCTTAATGTTCTACAGCTTGCAAATCCAGGATTTGGAACAGAGAGCCCCCATGGAAAAAGTAGCAAAGCATTGAATTTGCATTTAGAATAACGTACTGAGGCAGTCAACTGTCTCTTCCTGTGCAGAGTTACTACAGTTTCTCTTTCCCCTTGTAAACATCTGGGATGGTGATAATTGTCTAGATCACCTCGGAAAAACAACAGGATGTTACACTTGCAGGAAATCAACTGTTATTCTCCCTCTCCTTTCAAAATACATGTCTACTGCTGTGTGTGCACCCATGTGCAGCTGCTGGGAGCCTCTTGAAGGATGAGCAGATGTTTACTTTATGATCTTAAGAGGTGCCTCTGATCAAGTGTGAATAAATACAGCTAGCTTTTCCTTTTGAAACAGAATTATGAAGACCAGGTATCAAAGACACAGCCACGTGTATAGAGAGAGCTTTCTTACAAATAGCCTCTGAAAACTGCAGCCTTGGAGTTATGTTCAGTAGCTAGTGAGTTGTGTACAGCAACACATCTCTCTCCAGAGCAGGAGAGGACACAAAGCTGATCGTTTGTAGCCAGGGCTTTGCACAAGTAATCATGGTGTGTTATCGTTTACTAACACTAAGTTAACTACTCAGGTCTCTCTAGGAGCTGATTAATCCATTCTCCTTCTTCTTGCAGGTCTGCTTCTGCCATGGTATTTTGCACCTGGAACAGCTTACCAATGCATATATCTTGTCTCTTGTTACATGCATGCACTTTAGTACTTCCCTCTGTTCCCCAACACCCACTGTACTTTGTGAAATAGTTCAAGTGTGAGTTGAACCCAGTTAAGTTAATGAGTCTGTTCTGTTTTGCTTTTTGACTGTAAATTTATACCATAAAATCTTACGTAGTTTCAATTCATATGGTAACAAATAACTACTTGGTAGTCTTGGAACAATGGCTGAAATCACTGTCTTACCAAATGTCAGTGATTTATAATTATAAAATCATGTTGTTTCTGATGTATGCATACCATATCTCTGTATGTAATAATGTATCACAGAAATTAGGGGCAGGAGGCAGAGTCCAAAAAAGATGTTATCCTTTTTTCTTTCAGACCTGACTCTGCACTGAAGAGATTAGAAGATATCACAGGTTGCTTATTAGCAGCATCTTAGGTCTAGGGTTCATTCTGCTAGAGCTGTGCTACCTCTGAAGACTTGTCTAGGCCAGCTTTTTATTTTGCCTGTCAGTAAGGCAACGCCCTGGAGCTTGTTGCTCTTCAGATTGTCTGTCCCCTGATAATGGTTGTTCACTGCTTGCCTGGGAGAGTTGGTCAGGGAATAGTATCAGTAGAAGTGATCAGGCTTCCTTGCTCAGAGTTGTTAAAATACGGTATCAGCCTATATATTCTCTGCGTGTTTGTATCTTGTCTAGCGCTGTTCATCTAGGTTTTTCGGTATACTAGACAGGAACTGCAAGGGCAGGCTGAGATATGCCTTTTGCAGTCATGGTCTTGGCGGTGCCATACAGCATCTGTGTTGAGGTTTGTGGTTCTGAGCTATAACCATTGTAAATCCTGTAGGTGAGGTTTGAAAGCATGCTGGCCTAAGAAGCACCTGCACTTTCCCAGGACAGACTGTTCTAAATATGCAAAATTACAAAAACACCCAAACAACCCCGATCCCATACGTAATGTGGTCAAATGTCCATCTCCAGAAGCATTTTCTCATCTTTAAAGTTTTCCGTGGGTGTTAGTTCTAGTGCAGCTTCACACTTTGCTTCATCATAATGGAGTCAGAAAGAAATTACTGTCAGGTGGGAAGATATTTCTTAAAACCTTCTTTCAACATTGGTGCCTACTGCAATGCCTTAGTTGAAACTGTGGAGCAACCTGTAGGCTCTGACCAAAATGTGTCAGAAATAGCAAGTTTTTGATGACCCAAAATGACTTGTTAGACATCAAGTATTTATTATGGTTTTATACACCAAGCTTTAGATAATGATTTTTTGATATATGTCAGTGACTGGAAAACTTGTTTTGATTATTTTTAAATTGCAGTTTCTGAATCTCTATTTTCTGCTCACCCTGTGCTGCAAATCAGTTTCTTCCTGTCTTTCACTCCTTCCCATTCCTTGGTTACGTATGTGTTTGTGCAGTTTTAGCATACTTCTAGAATATTTTTGCAGTAGGAAAAATATTTTAGGACCTAAGAGATCAATACAAATAAGCCAATTCAGGAACTGCATCAATCTGTTACTTAGTTTGTATCAAGAAGGCACTGTTCTTTGGTTTAGTCTAAATCTGTTCTGAATGATAGGTCACCTATTGCTCTTCCCTGTATCTCTTCCTACTCTATTCTATGTCCTCAGGAAAAATTAGCACAAAGGAGAACAATGACTTGATATGTTCAATACACTTTTTTTTTTTAAAGACAAGTTGTTTTTTTTTTTTTTCCTTTCTTATCCTCTGAGCACTCTTGGTGATTCACTGGTGTTTTACTATTATGAACAAGTACTTGGATATCTGTATGGTGCTCAGACTTAGTCAGCAACATAGTATGCCTTTCTGCTGTGCACAACAAAAATGATTGTGGGGAAAATAATGGTACCACTGATAAATGAGTGACAGAAACCCAGTAAAGTCTGCACTCTACCATTAGAAATGAATTCTTGAATCCTAATGCAACTTCCCTAGGCCATTATAACTCTCCTGCAGGGACTTAAGAGTTACTTTAATCTAAATGACCATTTCACAGAACATCAAACAGTGGCATTCAGCAAAATTAGGATACATGGTAAAACAAACTTCATATGAAGTTGACCTCTTTTTGGTAACTTTTTTTTACACAGAGTGCACCTCATACTTTTTTGACTCTTCATTTAATTAACATTTTGGATCCCTATGGAAACTAACGTAATGACATCAGGAGTCCTATTACAGATAGACCAACCAATACATTTTAAAGTTTTAGGTTGCCTAACATCCATTATAATATTGTCTTAGTTAAATCATGTTTTGACTGGTTGTACTAATGACTTTTTGTTCTGGATATCTGTTGTAAGCTGACTGTGTGAGAAAAGTGAAAATGAGATAATTAGCAAGGAAGATGTCCTTTCCCCGTCCTCTGCCCTTTTTGTATTAATTCACTAGCAAGTCTGTGAGATCCCGAGAGACATTTCAATGTTTTTCAACAGGAACTTGTTTTGTAGGAGGTGGGAAGTAACATCTTGGATTCAGAAGGCTGTTAGAAAAGACTTTTGGAATATTGTTCAAATTTGAAAACAGTAGTAAGTTAGGTAGGGCAGAATTAAATGTTTAGGTCTATTATTAATAAAGGTGCAGAAAGTTTAAAAACTGACACTTGTGCATTGCCAGTGGTCCATGCTTACAGAGACTAATGTTGCTTTATGTGGTAGTGGCACAGTAATCTACTTTTAATGCAAATGTTTGATATTTTAAGTCTAATATAGCATCAGATTTTTTTTTTTGCCCTTATTTCTTTTTGAAGCTNAGATAGACCAACCAATACATTTTAAAGTTTTAGGTTGCCTAACATCCATTATAATATTGTCTTAGTTAAATCATGTTTTGACTGGTTGTACTAATGACTTTTTGTTCTGGATATCTGTTGTAAGCTGACTGTGTGAGAAAAGTGAAAATGAGATAATTAGCAAGGAAGATGTCCTTTCCCCGTCCTCTGCCCTTTTTGTATTAATTCACTAGCAAGTCTGTGAGATCCCGAGAGACATTTCAATGTTTTTCAACAGGAACTTGTTTTGTAGGAGGTGGGAAGTAACATCTTGGATTCAGAAGGCTGTTAGAAAAGACTTTTGGAATAGTGTTCAAATTTGAAAAAAGTAGTAAGTTAGGTAGGGCAGAATTAAATGTTTAGGTCTATTAAAGGTGCAGAAAGTTTAAAAACTGACACTTGTGCATTGCCAGTGGTCTATGCTTACAGAGACTAATGTTGCTTTATGTGGTAGTGGCACAGTAATCTACTTTTAATGCAAATGTTTGATATTTTAAGTCTAATATAGCATCAGATTTTTTTTTTTGCCCTTATTTCTTTTTGAAGCTAAGTCAAATGCATTTTTCCTTTTCTGTCCTGTCTCCTTTTTATCAGTGTGGTTTTTTTGTGTGTGGGTTTTTGTTGTTTTTTTTTTTTATGGAATCGTGGAATAAGCAGTGTTGATTTGTATCTAGGGGGGTTTTGTGTATATTTAAAAAAAAAAAAATTTGTGTGTGGGTTTTTGTTGTTTTTTTTTTTTATGGAATCGTGGAATAAGCAGTGTTGATTTGTATCTAGGGGGGTTTTGTGTATATTTAAAAAAAAAAAAACAGTATTATGAGTTTAACCTCTAAATGAGAGAGGTCAGGTTTTGTAGTAGCTTGTGTACTTGTCTTGGTGTTTCAGGTATATTTGCAGTTTGAGATGTCTCACAGACTGTTCAAAATTGCTTTGTGAACAGTAAGTGACTTTATTATTTCCAGAAAGCTCTTACTCAGTAGATGGTATTTTAAGGGAGAAAGAATTTGAAGGTCTTTGCTCATGCAAACTGTCCTTTTGCATGTGCTTTTATGGCTTAAAAAAAAAAAAGTTTAAAACAAGCAAAAAATATGATGATTGACAGTTGCTTGATTTATGTATTCACAGAATTACTGGGATTAGAAGGGACTTCTGGAGATGTGCTCCAGTTTCCTTGCTCAGAGCAACAGCAAGTCACTCAAGACCATGTCCAGTTGGGTTTTGAGCATCTCCAAGGATGGAGACCTCTCTGGGCAACCTGCTCCAGTGTTTCATCACCCCCACAATGAAAAGGCATTTCTTAGGTTTAAATTATATTTCTCATATTTCAGTTTGTGCCTGTTTTCTCCTGTCTTCTTACTGGGCACAAGTGACAGAAGTCAGATTGCATTGTCTTTACTTCCACCCATCAGATGTTTATATGGATGAATAAGATACTTTTATTCTCTAGGTTAAACAGTTCCAGCCTCTCCTCATATGAAAATTGTTCTAGCCACTCTTAATCTCTCCAGCCCTTCCCTAGACTTTCTCTAGCATAGCTGAGAACTGGACTCAGAGCTCAAGATGTATCTTATCAAACTAAGTAGAGAGGAAGGATCACCTCTCTTGGTGTGCTGGCAATGTTCTGCCTAATTCAACCCAGGAAGCTGTTGGCTGCAATGGCTGTGAGGGTACACTGCTGGCTTATGGTCAGTTCATCTACCATGCCCTTCCCTGCTGTCCAGCTGACTGTCCTTCAGCTTGCACTGAAGTCTGGTGTTTCTCCTCCCAGGTGTAGGACTTTGTATTGCTCTTTGTTGAGCTTCATAAAGCTCTCAATAGCCCATTTTTCCAGCCTGTTAATGGTCCCTCTGAGTGCCAACACAGCTGTCTGGCTTATCAATTGCTCCTCTGTTTTGTGTCATCTGGAAACTTGCTGAGGATGCACTCTGTTCCATCATTAGCGAACTCAACAGTAGGAGCTCCAGTATTGGTGTCTGGGATATGCCTCCAGTAACTGACCTTCACCTAGGCTTCATGCTGCTGATTGCAAGCCTCTGAATCTGGAAGTTCAGACATTCCTCAGTCTGCCTTTGTGTATGCTTTTCTAGTGTGTGTTTTGCTGGATTTGTCTATGAGGTTGTCACGGGAGACAGTGCTGAAAGCCTTCCTGAAGGCAACATAATCAAAATTCACTGCTTGCCCATAATCTTGTAAGGTAGTAATTTTGTTAGGTTGATCAGACACAATGCTGACTACTCATATTTGTAGTCTTGTCCTTAATTTGTTTTGGAGTTTGAGAAATCAAAAGTGTTAACTCAGTGTAGGAATAATCAGGTCTGGGTGAGAGAATCAGCATGACCCAATTTTATATTTGTTCAGGAGAGTTAGTAGGCATTTGAGTAGGAGGGGAAGGTTATTTGTAAGTATTTCCTACTTGAAATGGAGAGCTAATTCGCCTTCACTTAGAACGTGCAAAGGTGATATCCTATAAACACGCAGTTATTCAGCTGCTTGGGTTGAGTCTGCTTGTGCAAAAGCAGAGTAGAAAATATAGATGCATTATGAAGGACACATTTTATCTGGAATGTCAAATGCCACAAGATTACCTTCTGGTATCTGTTCCCTAAAAAAAGGATTGCTCAGCAAATCAAGAGTACCAAGTCAGATTGTGCCTTCTGGGCCAACTGAGTCAGTCAAGGCAGTTAATTTTGGGTGACAAGATTGAAAGACTTACTTCCTGAGATTGCCTTGCTGATTTTCCTTTTTTACATTCTCATTTGAAATTAATATCCTGGCAGTGCATTGAGATGCTTTCAAAAGAGTTTGGGCATACTTGGTCTAGCAAAAATAGGCTGGTAATCAGCACCAGGGTTGTAAAGGCCTAAAACTTCTTCATTAGTACATGTTTATTAGTTGTGTGCATGTTTGATTTCTGTTCTTCTATATTTTTGGTGGGCTTTATTATTTTGAGATTCTTGTTTTTTACAGATTGTGCTAAGTTTTAAGTGGTTGTGTATATATTATGTATATATTATGGATATATGCATGTTCCAACCTAAATATGACAAGACTGTAGCCTTATGTACTCATCTGGCTTCCTGTATTTAATTTTCCTTCATGTTGTTGAAAGCAGCTAATGGTGAAATGATACCCTAGAGAAAGTGTTTTGGGCTATAGAGACCTGTTTTAGAATCTCCAGTCAAGTCTAGATACGTATGGCCTTTAAAAAAACCCAAATCCTATTGTTAACTCTTTGTTAATGTCTGTGCTTATGCTTGTGTGTTTTTTCTTGCATTGAATGAAGATGTGTTGAAATTCTGTAGAACTAATGTTTTCGAGTGCTCTGGGGAACATGTAAAAGGCAAAACAAAGTATGGTATGGTAGTGTTAATATAACAGGTATGTCTTGGATTTTTACCCATGGTTCTTGCAATTATTTGGACAAGCTGCTTCATCTCTCTTGTATGAAATGCTGATACTAGAGGGACTTGTTTTGTTTGCGTTTCGAGCTGTGTAATGGGGGTAGGTTTTTTTAACTGTGTGTACACCAACTGGATCTCTGTGTTACTTAGGAAGACAGCAGAACTCGGGTTATTTTTTTCCCTTGCAACCAAAGAAGAAAAAAAAAATACAGGCCAAGTTTAGTTTTAATATTAGATTTTCTCATTAACTTCATCTGTCAGAACAAGTCTCATTTTCACATGCCTTATGTTTCTTTGAGGTTGGATGCTTCTTGCTTTGGTAAATGAACAGCATTAATTACTGTAACACAATAAATATAAAAATACAAAAAAAAACATTAAAATCTTGGTAACAGTAAAGCCTGCAGTGTGTTGTGTTTTGTGAACTTAATTTGATAACTGGGGAAGCTTGTCTTTCAGAAAAGACAGTTACTGATGTTCTGTGAAGTTTTATGATTTTCCAGTGTACAATTTATTAACTGTAAACAAGTAAATTGTTATACATGAACTTCATTTTCTCCATAAGAGAGCTGTTGTACTTTGTGATGAATGAGCATAGAATGTATATAAAATTTTAAAATGTGGCTCTATAACCTGTTAGGTAGAATTGACATCAATTTTTTGATTGAAACTAGCTATGTTTTCTGTACTGTCATGGCAGTATTTAGTTACCAATTTTTTTTTTTTTTATACCCTTTGAGGTAGAAACTCTTCATGGTTTTAGTTTCTGTGCATGGCACTGTTTTAGCTGTGGGAGTGATAGCAGAGTAAGCCAATTAATATGATTGATATTACATGTCAGGGGACTGGCATAATGGGCTGCCATTGAGATTGCATTATGAAACCACACATGGATGAGGTAATCTCATTAGATGATTAAAACCTTCATTGAATCTACCAGATCACAGAGCTTTCAGTTGTATTGCTATTGGGAACTAATGCTAAGTAAGTGTAGTGCTCTTCTTGGAGTGATGCTAAGATGGAGATGTGGCTGGGTTTTTCTCCTGGATAATAGTTGCAGCAACTGAAGGGTGAAGGTTTTTTCCATTTTTCTGTGTTTTAAAGTAAGATTCTGGCTAGTGGTGTCATTTTCTTTTGAAGTCACTGTCAGGCTTGTGCTAGATTCATTGTGCTTTGTTTAAAATTCTGTAGTATTAGTGTTAAACAGATACGTTTCAGCAACGGGGAATATCACAGTGCATAGTTGTTTTTTAATAAAGTAGCAGGTTTTTTTTCTGAATGTCAACTTTGTCTTGTCCCAGGATAAGGTGTAGTTTAAGTGGCTCTCTTTATCCTCTTGTCTGTCTTGTTTGTAAACAGTGTGCCAGACAGCACATGTTTATACTAGAACTGGTGGTATACAGAAATGCTGTCTGGCTTGGTCATATGCTACTAATTTTAAAGAGCTCACTGGAAAAACATGCAATTTCAAATAAAATGTAGTAGACTTGACTAGTCCTATACTTGAGCTTTGTGTTAGCTAGCAAGCTAAAATGGAAAGTAAGTGTTCTGCATTCTGGCACCCCAAAGTTACAGTATTTGTAATGCAAAGGTTACTAAACTAGAATTTTGGAAGATCCGGATGACTGTTCTCAGACTGGTGGCAACTGCTGTTGCTGTATACTCGTGTTTTCTCTATTAAAGAATAATCCAGTTAATCTGTTGCGGGGGACACAGAACACAGACAAACAGAAGAAATGTTGCTAATTTCCATTGTGTTATGAGCAGTTGATCTGTTTCTGTTGCTTAGAGAAAGTACTATAGGATATACATTGGCTCATATGCACATCCAGTGGGACAACAGCACAGAAATGGTATGTTTTGGCAAGTAAACCCCAGCAATTTATAGTCTTCTGAACTCTGTTGTCAAATGCAGTCTATTTTTTTCAGCAGTTCTACAAGGAAGTGGTCTTTGTGTAAAAAA
>WBNH01012369.1:0-57677 GCA_013401255.1 Urocolius indicus | reverse complement strand
CCTACTGTCATACAATCATAGAATCATTGTGGTTGGAAAAGATCATTTAAGATCATTGAGTGCAACCTCTAACCTCACACCGTCAAGCCTGTCACCAAACTAAACCATACACCTCATCTATGCATCTCTAGGCATGGTGACTCCTCCGTCTCCATGGGAAGCCTATTCCAGTGTTTAACAACCCTCTCTACTGAGGGCTGTTAAAGACTCTAAAGAGAGTCTTTGCAACCGTCGTTGCAGTTTGCTGATATTTAAGCTTAGAATTAAAAGAAGAAACTCATACTGTAATTACATAAAAAGATCACAGGATGTAGATTAAAATAGTCTGCACTAGGTCCAGATACATAGATGCTTCTTAGTCAGAACTAATACTAAGATTGTATTGACCAAAACAAACTTTCCTCACAAAGGATGTCCTGGAATATACTGACTCAGGACAGACAAGTTTCTAAAGAATAAGCCAAAGTGACAGAGTGAAGCAAGCATTAAAAATATACCATCTAAGGAGCAGAGACCATTATCAACAGCTAGATGGGGTGGGCCTGGTTACTTTGTATACGCAACTGGATAAGGACTGTATTCTTGGAGAAGAACCAGAGAGTGATAAGGATGGAACCTGCTTCCCTGCCAGATGCCACAGGCTAGATGATTACTTACTGAACCTATATGTCAGGCAAAGGACTCACTAGATAAAATAACAATATGAATTCGATAAGATTTTCTATAAATACAGCACCCAATGTACTGTTGAGGGTACTGGCTTTGTGGAGTTACTTGCTAGCACTTGTTTCTGCACAGACACAGAACAAAGTAGCATCTTGAGTCTGTGGTGTAGATTGGCTTATTGTACACTGGGGACAAATCTGCTTTTAGGACAACAATATAGTCATTTTTACAGGAGGTCACAGTACCTAGCTATAGTATAGAGACATTATTTTCCTTTTTCTTACCTGTTTCACTGACCCATCTTGTGCAGTGCAACCTATAAAATGAATTACAGGTTTATTTAATGATAACTGAAATAGGGTAAAAATACCCCAGAAACAGGAGGACAAGAAGGAAGGTCTTGAAATCTGAGAAACAGCCACAGAGAGATCCACAGCGCAAAGTCATAGATTGCATACCCAAACCGCTTGGTCCTCTTTTTTCTTTTGAAAATTGCACTTTCTGCATAAGGACAAGCAGAAACTGCTGATCTGAAACGTTTCCAGGTTTAATGTAAAGAGCTGGTATCAAGGTCTCTCCCATTTCCTGTGTACCCAGGAACGAGGCTCTTATCCCACTTCCCATCTCACTTTTTACATTATTTCTTACCACAGACAGAAACACAAATGCCATCACGATCATTCAGCAGAAGTTTTCCATCAGGACAGTAGCATCCCTCGACAAACACTGGTGTGTTATTTTGGAAGGGGAAGGTATCCTTAACAACTTCCCTGCACAATTAGAATAGAAACAGGAATGAATGAGAGACACAAATGTACCTGAAGTCAACCAGACAGCTAGATTGCTGGAGAGCTTCCAGCCTTCCTCAGCAATTTCAAAAGTCCTGGACTTGAAAAGTGCCTTAGGAAATAACTCACCTGTTGAAACAAGTGTTTCTTTTTGCTTCCCCACATGGCTTGTACACCTGATCCTGAGCACAATTGACCTCTGTGGAGTATTACAGCACATAGATTAGAAAGCCCAGACCCATAACCACGCATACCCTTTGATGCACAATGGATGAATAGCACATACTAACACAGCCCACCCTACAGATCTGCAGAGCCCAGATTATTGTCCAGCAAGGGGATTCCTGCAGCTTCAGCAAGAGGGATCAATGGATTCAGTAAGGTACTTGCAACAGTGCTAGCAGTGCTTGCCCCTGAATTGCTGGGTCCTGCTGAGCAGTGCAAAATACACAGACGGAAGCTATGTGTTGCTATCTAGGGATGTAGCTCTGGAGAATACACAGGGCTCCTCAGCTGAGCTGCCCGGGAGAGACTATGAGCCTATTTCCCACTTGTTTTGCACCAGTTCTGGTTTTGTTCCTGCTTTTTCTCGGGTCCAGAGCAGCACAGGAAAGACTGAAGCCTGATGATGTGGTGGAAAACAAACAGGCACGTAGGTGAGGAAAGAACAGGAACCAGAGCTGCTTCAGCATCAGCAGCAGGTCTTTCCCTGGCCTACCGCACTGCCCGTCCACCTGCCGCCTCCAGTCCACACAGATGCCGTGGAGCCCGCACAAGGCCGCGTACGTCTGCAGGCTCTGGCACTCGGTGCTGGGGTTCTGCTCTGAGCACGCGCTGGCCACACATGCCTCATAGTAGGGCTGGGGGGGAACCACGCCGTGGCACTCGGTCAAGTTCCTTCACAAAGCAAGGAGACAAACACAGCATTTCACTGTCTTGGGCTCCTTCCAAGGAAGAATTCAACTCAGAACCAAGCCCATCCCCAAACAGAGAAAACCTTTACAACAAGAAAGTTGTAAAGCTAAAACTACAAATTGCTCTGATGGCTAATATGCCTAATTAAAAATTATCTCCCAATCTTCACAACCATTTGAAAGGAAGCAGCGTTGTGTTGCATTGGTACCTGAAAAGTCTTCTGCACAGCTCAGAGTTATTATTCTATATGCTGATATTTTTTATATCAGCATGTTTGATAATCCTGTTTTAAACCACAAAATTATTTTCAAAACAGACACATATATTTGCATACTGTATTCTGACTGTTTCTTTTCAAAAGAAGCTACCCAAACTTTCATATAATGAATTATAGCTAGTTTCTAGTAGACTTCTCCAGAACAGACAGGGAGAGTCCTGAGCAGCAGACGTTATTAAGGTAGGATGGATTTTGATGATGCAACTGAAAAATATTTGCCAGACTCAGAAATGTTCATATGTCTGTTCAGTACTCAGTTTTTCAGGGTATGCTAGGTGTCATATTTTCATCATGGCTTATAATCAGTTCACCCAGGTCATGTAAAATGACAAAATTATCTTGTGGACTTATTTTTCTGTCACTTCCGGGAATTGTCTTACCAAATGATTTTACACAGTTTGGAAAGCTCGCAGTGCTGATGATAGTCAGTCTCAATTGGTTTTGAGACACCTGGATTACAGTATCTATTGGTAGGATTTGGGACTTTCCAATCTAATGCCATCTCTTTGAAGGACTCTGTAACCTCACCATCCCTCTTCATAGCATCATCAGACTTCTGATTAGTGCAGGTACCTGGCAGCAATATAAAAGCAAATGGACAGTCAGAGGACAGCTAATGCTGACAAAGCTGCTTTTAGAGAAAATCTGGAGAGAAATTCTCCTCCTTGTTGAAAGGTCACAACACACAAGGTCCTGAGTCAGTTCACAAGAACTGTTTGTAGGAAGAGAAGGCTAGAAGAAGAGTTTGCCAATTACTCATGAAAACCAGAGTTGACATATTGATTGATGCATTTCTCTATCTGGTTAAAGTGAGATGGCTCCATCTAGCACAGGACTCTCCAGATTTTGTACATTCCTACATCGAGGGATATGATCAAGAGAAAGGGCATAGAGAGAGCCTATCTCCATCCACCAACACACTATTACCAGAATCAAAGGAAGAGACTTAAAATTCTGTGTATTGACATTTTCTTTCAACCAGAGAGAAATTTTCTTAAAATTTGAGAGAAATAGAAATCAGTGGAATTGTAAGCTATTAGAGATGTTTGCGAGGGGACAAGATAAAGGAGGAAAAATTGTTGCACTCATTACTGCCAGCTGATGAGGACACTCACCACAGAGTCCCATGGTATTGTTATAAAACTTTCCAAAAGGGAGCTTTATATAAAATGCAAGTCGACTATAGGAGACATAAACTTCTAATTGAGGTATTTCAACTATGATGTAAAGGCCAGAACTGGTTATGCTGATACCATTCTTGGAAATGTCTGGAACAACTTTCTTACCATTGAACAAAACCTAAAAAGAAGAGAAACAAAAGGTCTCTATGGACACTCTTCTGTTGAGTAAGATACACAGTTTGTGCAACTGGAGAGTAAAGCGGTGCAAATTCAGATCTCAGCTGCACCAAGTGAAGTCTGTCAAAGGCAATCCTTTAAGCAGTTCTCCATGATTCCTTTTTAATATATTGTAATTTATATTTGAATATTCACGTCATGAAGAAAAAAATTGGATGATCATTTCCCTTGTTTTGAGAATGTACAATTTTTTGTTGACATAAATTAAAAAAAGAGAGAGGAAAAGCAATGCAATTTTTTTACAAGCTTCATCCTTTGTTGTGACAAGACATTTCGCAGCACAGTAAAATAATTAGAGCAAAATAATACTGATAATTCATTTTAACACAATACTTTACCAAGTTTATTTCTCTTCCATGTTCCACTGCTCGTGTCAGAATAACAACAGAGTTGGAGTGAAAAATGAGAAGGGACATTGAACAAATTGCTCCATCGATGGCACCACAGTAGTAGTTCTCTATGTGAATAGAGAACTTTTGAGAGTCAGGATGAATTGACTTCACAAGAACATAGGTGCAGTTTTCTTTAAAATTATAATAAGTTCCATCAAAAGTCACATAATGCTCATTTCCCCATCCACTGCAAATACCTGGAAGACAAAGAAATAGGCTTCAAGTTTGGCCTCCGAGCTTCTTTCCTGTAAATTCAAGCTGGTTTTAACCCTTTTACTCACTTCCAGTGAGAGCTGAAATAGCCAGTTTGATAAAAAAAAATTAGCCTAGCAAAGACACTCTTATCTGGTCTAAACAACCAGTGGTTTAGATGGGGCTCCTGACACAGTACTTACACTGACACTGAAAGACTTCACAGCAACCCGTTTTATCATAGTGCTTCATGAATGGGAAACCATTGACACAGAGTTTCAGTTGCTGAGGAGGGCAAGCCATGCTGGACAGTTTAATATTATTTCCTTCTCCCAGGCAAGTGGCAATCTGGCAGTTTCCAAAGTTCCATGTTTCATTAAACTGTCGATGGATTGACAAAGGAGTAGACAATGTAAGAAGAGGACTAATGTAACAAAATCTTTAACAGCACAGGCTGCAGCTATGCTCTATTAAGTTAATTGTCTAGCATAGTGTATTCACTATCTACTCTTTCTCAGGAAACAAGGAAATATAAAACGTGTAGCAATCAGCAGAGCCTTGATATCTACTTCTGTTCTATAAGATTTTGGATAGGACTCAGTATTAAGGTCCTGACCTCTTCTGATGATGGGGCACCGAGAGATATGGCTTCTTAGCCTTTCTTCAGCTTAGATAGCTCTGCTCACATTGAATCATTTAGTTGTTTCAGGTGAACAGAATAATCTTTAAGCTACTCCCTCAATTCTTTGAGGGCTTCTGGTATACTTCCAAATTACCTAATTCAGCCACACCTCCAGTTCATCTGTGGTAGCTGTTACCAGTATCAGAGGAGAACAACAAATCTTGGCTGCAGGCAATGCTGTGACTGAAGAAACACATCTTATTTCAAATTTCTCACCTTTCTGGGAGGAATGAGCCCGGGACAATCGCTCGCAGGAGTCCCCATAAAAGCAGGAACTCGGCTTCTTGCACTGGGAGCAGATGGTGGTGGACAGTCTTTGGAGTCTGGATGACAGGTCTTGAGCACCTCAGTATGACTAGGTTTGCACTCTGCCCAAATTAATTCAATCTGACACGATGTATTGCAAATGGTGTAAGCACAATGACCTGATATATTCACTGGCAAAGAAATATTTTCTCCTGCAAGGCCAAAACCCAGCTGTTAGAACTAGTAACTCTCAAGGCCTACGCATAGCAGATTGGCTACCTACTCAGCCCTGCATTTAACTAACTGCATCTGCCTGTACCCAAAGGCCATATTCAGGTGTGACCACTGGCCTGCAACTCCTTGAATTCAGTGACTGAACCAGAGCTCAGTTGGTCCAAATGGCAAAAGTAGAGAGAAGGCCAAAGGTGGCTAATCTGAAATTCTGCTCTTTAGTACATTAGTAGGAATTTAAAATAAGTACAATAGGAAAGAATATTGAATACATCATTGAGTGCATCTAGTCTTCACAAAGACCAGAAGATTCAGGAGCAACTCAGAGATAAAGAGTCTTCCTTCTCTGTTTTTGGAATGTTACTATGGACTACAAACCCACATTCATTAGTTGAGGATCCGGGGTTTGTGCTGGAGTCCACTGAGGTTAATATCTTGTGTAATCTTCCTTATACTAGGAATAAACAAACCAAGACCAAATTATAGGATATGGGAATGTTGTAGTTCTGAAGGTCTTAGGTATGTTTCAAAGATGTAACATGTTGTGGTAATGTGTAACTGCTGAATGAGCACTTGATGAAGCCTCTTTATCTAACAGTACATCTTCCCACATCAGTGATGCAGGAAAAAAAATTTGCTTGGTTTCTCACCCATTTGTATCAATTGTCCATTGTCATTGCAGAAACAAGGAGTGGCTATCGTTGACAGTGGATATGCAGATGTTACATGTTGCATATGTGGTTCTGTAGGAAACAAAATAAATTAATATTCAAATCCTCTGCTATTCTACTTTCAAGCCCTCTGGCATATACTGCATTAGCTACAATCACAAAAAGAGGAAAAAAATAACCACTTTTGTACCTCCATTACATCCAGTCTGTATTTATATACACTCTCTTGATTACACTCTATGCTGCTAGAATAATACACACAAATTCCCCCTTGTAGTTAGTTGTTGTTTTGTTTGGGGTTTTTTTCTGTATAGAATACAATAAACTGGCTTTTTACTGTCAGTTATTCATTGCAGTATAAGATTTCTTTGAACTTTCTACTCCTACAGGATGTCACCTGACTTTGGAGAGGTGATTTCCAGTGGCACTCCATTTGGCCTTTTAATTTGTTGTTGCAAATAATCTGTTGGTTTAAACACACATTTAGACATTTTTCTATGTCACCTATACTCTGCTTTCGATAATCCTTCCTTTCCTATTATTCCATTCTTATTCTACTTGTTAACACATTTAGTGAATCCAAATACACAGGCTCATGAATAAGTCTTTAGCTCTTCCACTTGAGCAGAGAAGCTAACCTTTCATTGTTCTTGTCCCTTTTGTATAATTTGCTACCATGAAAATACACATTTTTTATGCACTTGCTTTTCTTCACTATAACCATGTGGCAAAATTCCAACTTCCCTTTATTTTCTTTATTTCTTTCCTGTTCATTCACATCTCCTTCAGCCTGCAACTTCTGTTTTGCGAAGGCAGTAAATCATTGGGCAGCTTCATTTTCTTGTTTCAGTGACTCATTTAAGACTGACTTATTCCAATGCAGCAAACAGTACAATAAGAACCATAGTGCGGTATAGGTGATGAAAAGGAGAAATCCAAGGTTTAGAACTATGAAATATTGAGACTACCACAAGAGAATGTCAACTGTGGTAAGCTCAAGGTAAAAGCTGTACTGAAAAACGGCCAAATCTCTCTGCTCTTTATCCCATTGCCAGTAAGAATCTATAAAAATTACACTTTTGGTCCCCATCATGAGAACCACAAGCCCATAAGCTCTGACTTCTCATTCCTGAACCTTCAACTGCCTTAAATCCTGTTCTTATCCTAGATGTGCAGTAGGAGTCTTTTTCCAAGATGGAGGAATCTAATTACCATTACAGACTTTACAGACACTATCAAATCTCTCATAAATCTAGTACCTTGTGCTGGTGTGGGCGATATTCTGCAAGGGGTGACTTTTTTAATGATCTCCCCGTTAGGGCCACAGACAGCACCACCACACTCTGTCCTATATGCTTGGCTGTATACAGTTTCATTGAGGGTGTAAGTCTTTCCATTGTAGCAGCAAAGGCAATCTGAGGCATCAAAAGAGAAAATGCTACATTAACAGGGGACATTTGAAATATAAATAAAAATGAAAATAAAAATAAACTCTGGATTTACCATTCTGTAGCTCATATTATCAAACGTTAATTACCTGGCTGAAAAACTTCATCAGTTTCTACTTGTGAAGTTGCACTGGTAGTCTACCTTGTTTATTAAAACAGTTGGATTTTTTTTTTTGTTTCTTGGAGTCAGCTTGCATCTCTATGGAATTACTGGTTGGTGAAAGCATCAGGACTAGCACTGTCTTCACCCAGCATGGAGCACAGGTGCATTCCTTCTTGGCAGAGAATGTGACTGGGATTACTGCCTTGCTGAGTAATAAAACACTGGCTCAGAAGGCGTGGCACAGCCATTTCTATCTGCTAATGAGGAACATGCAGTGATAAATATTTTCATTTAAAATATGAGAAGCTTTTTAAGTTTTGGAGAATATACATTCAGGAATCCAAGGGAATATATCGATCACTGTAACAAAATCAGCAAAACTGAAGATGTGCTGTCTGCTGGGTCACCCTGTGTTTTGCATTGTGGTTTCTCCAAGGTGTTGGAATTATCTGATACTGTACCTTAAGCAAAGGTGTCCTTTTGGCACATAAACATGTCTCTCAAAGCTAGCTGTGTAGACTTATTCTGAAATTAATGGGCAGGAAATAATACCTCTCTAAGATCTACCCTGTTCCAGAAGTGCTGATTAAAACAGGTTCTCTAAATGGCCTACTTTCTGTTTGCCTTCATTGACTGCCAAGGAAGTATAAAGGTGGAGAAGTGATATTTTTAACTGAGATGAATCCCACATTTCACATCTCTCTCCTTCCTCTCTATGATTATACTTTAGACAGTTCTTCAGGTCAAAGGCTGTCTTGCTTACCAAAGTATACCTGTACTGCTGTGCATACATCTATTGAAGTAGCTAGCTGGAGTCTTGTCACCAATACACTTGCAGTAACACAAAATCTTGGGTTGTTTCATTACTATTATCACTTAATTAATGGTGAGCATCATGAAAAGTTACCTCTGGAATCTTCAGTACATAGTTTCTCTTCAGGATTACTGAAGATAAAGAGAAAAAGAGGAAAGTTGTTTTATTCTCTTCAATCACAGTATGTGGAAAAATAATGTCTGCAACAGTATTTACATTTACATAAAAGCCTACTCCTGGAGGATTTAATGGTGATTGCCACTTCCTATGAACATGAAGCATGCCCTTTCCAGTCCTATTCTACCTCTCTCATCAGCAAGTGACCTACCATGAAGTGCAGTTGAGGAGGGAGACACACTCCCTGGTCTCCTCATCAAAGTATGGCTTGTCAGGGCTACACTCCGGGTAACAGCCTGGAAGGTTAAAGTGAACAAAGCATTCTTAATCTGCTTTACATAGATGCAGGGAAAGTACATAAATGCCTCAATCAGATGCAGATTTGATCCCCAAATGAATATGATCTCAGTATGAGTGCTTTTTATACTACAAAGTACTTTTTCCATGTCCTCTTTTTTCCTCTCTCCCTTTTTACTTAACTCTTTGTCAACAGATACTTATTCTTCACAATTTTAGACTGAATGATCTCTCTCCCCAGATTTACCAGCAACAGGAAAATTATGCTATTAATGGCCGTCACTTGAGAAATTAGCCCAGGCTAGGCATGGTCAATGAGGTTCCAAAGCAAATGGGATAGCTTTTCAGCAACCTTGGTGCTTAAGAGATTTAAAGCCAGACTAATAGCTTCAGCTCCCGTAAACTGCATCAAAGTCAAGAAAGAATTACCTTCTAAACTGTACAGCAAGTTCCCACATTTTCCTTGTGGGTTTCTGCAGGTCTTCAGACAAGGAGCTCCACAGGGTTTATAGAACCATTCATGTTTGTCAGGTGGATTATAGTAATCACAGAACACAGCTGGAATAGAATAAAAAACCCTCCAAGTCTCAGACACTAGGCAGAGGCTATGTTTTAAATCTTGCAAACGTGAGCTTGTTAAGTCACGCATGCACAGCAATGTTAGAATTCTGCTCTTCTTTTTCTCCCATATGCCTGAGTGCATGAAGCAGTGCTTCTCTGACTGCATTTTCAGTGCAATACGTACGGCAAATGGCAGGCGTTCTCCAGTCAATGCAGACACCAGCTCTGCTACAGCTTCTTGAATAAGCAGCAACTGAGGTACAAAAGCACTCGCAGTCTCCTACACTGTCACAGCCACAGAAGTCAGTAACACAAGATTCATAATATGGTATTGGGTTCACCTATCAAAACACCAACAGATCAGTTACCACCGATATATGTGCTGCACTGTGTTTTGGTGAGAGAAAGATCTCTGAATGTCTGCCATCCTCTTGCAGTTTCTTTGGCAAAACCAGGCTGTCTGTGACTGACTGGGTTTGTCATGAAGGAGCTATCATATTTTAAAACAGGTAGTTTTATATTTTTACCTACCTACTAGAACTGGACTCCAAAATTCAATACTCAAAATGTCTTTCCAGTGTAATTTCAACAGTACTAAAATGCCTTGCTTTGGGTTAGCATAACTATCTAACGCTTGCACTCTCTGACAGATAGTGATTGAGCATAAAAAGAAATCTTTTTTCCATTGACTTTCATGTGTCGTGTTTTAATCTGTGATAACACAAGCTAATCAAGGAAATGAAGTTTGCTTTTAAAATGGCTTATTAAATTGCATTGATGCTTTATATAGACATTCTCATTAAGAATTAGTAGTTTTGTTTCTGTTTATATTACTTGAATTTGCATCTAAAATAAATACAATAAATAATCTCTTTAGGGTAGTTTGAATAAGCTTTACCAAGGACTTCTATACAAACAGTCCTATGCTAACTTACCTCTACATTTTACAAACTGCTACCTAACTTTTTACTTGTGGTAGATAACTATTATCCTCCTTGTCTTCCTTTGGTCAAAACAGGCACTGCTGTCTCCTCAATACTGTGCAACAGGATTCAGCTGGCATGATGGTAAGGTGAGGTTTTGAGAGAGATAGTCCTTGTACACAGGGAAGCTGTGTAATAGCTTTTAATAACAAAAAATTGTGTGCAGATGTGCTGCCTAATTGCAACATGCATGAAACATCTGTGAAACTACAGAGGATGAGAGAACAGCATTACCTTACTGTGACAGGCTTCAAAAACAGTACTCTTAATGATGCTGCAGTGCTTCTGTCCCAGGGCAGACTTGAAAGGCTGATTGGCACACAGGTCTGTTGTGTTTATAATTGAGCAGGTGCTTGTTATTTTCCAGCTGTTTCCAAACTCCTGGATGCTCATCTCCATAGACTGCCCTCTGCTTGTGAAGTCATTCCTTGAGCGGCCATCAAAGTCCCCACAAAGGCCACAGACTTTTCCCTGGGTGAATTTTTTAGGCAGAGTAAATGGTTCATTTATTTTGAGTACAGCCCACTGTTCAACAGAAATAAACTATAGAACAGGCCAAGGCAAAATAGCTGTAAATTTCTAAACAGCCATCAAAATACAACTTAGAAATACAGCTGGACTTCAAGTGACAAGATACTACTCTGTTAGCCCTCCAATACTGCAAAGTGTCTGGCTTCACTTCTAGCTCCAAATATTCTAGAGCATTTTATACTGATTGAACAATGAAATAGAATGAGACATGTCCTGCTTTCTTCTTCTTGTCCATGGAACGGAACACTTTTCCAAGCACTGCTTTTCAAACTGAGGCTACAGTTCTGGATGCATAACTTTGAGTTTAAAACCATAACTCTGAGTCCAACCCATACCTACCTGGAAAGATGGTGCCACATGAACAAGAACAGTAGTCTTCTGGTCCCACATGAAGATCATTCCTTGATTTGTTTCAATCACAATATAACCTCCTCTGAGATCCACTTTGTAGTTCTTCTCAGCTCCCGGATCAGTGGCTATCTCCTGAATTCTTCCTTCCAAGAGCCTGATTTCACTGCTCTGCAAGGAACAGACCCATTGCATGGAAGGAAATTGAATAGAACACTTAGTGTAACAGCGTTTGTTATTATTATTATGTCATGTTATTTTTCTGTAGTCTTTACACCACTCTTGGTCTATCACCAAGTACATGAGCCACAGTCAAGACCCACTAATTTCAATGGGAAATATTTGTCTTAGCATGACAAGCCATGGCCAAAGAAATTGTCCTCATTCTAGATGAAATCTGTTCTGCTGACCCAGCGTCTCCTGAGAGGGCACGCTAGAACATCCCTTGTCACGGTGCTTTGTTTCACCATCTCCTCATCCCTCATTATGGAAGAAATCTCTGTTGTGTATACTTCAGGGAATTGTTAAGCCTGAGCTGAGTGTAGGAAACTTCACTCTGTAGTTACATTTGCCTTATTTTTAAACCGTGGTACAGAAACGTGTTCCTCTACAAACTGTAGCATCGCTCCTATACCACTAATGTCATATGTACACACACATGTACATGCACAGGGTGCAGTTAACTCCCTCATCTATACCCCCATCTGTAGAAGTGTCAAGCCCTGCTAACACCAAATACCTAAACCTTTCCCAGCTAGCCTGTCTCTGCTTCCTGGCTGTTTGTCTTCCATAGGTACTTTCTAGCAGCAACAATGTTGGATATAAGGGGTATTATACTGACTGCTAAAAAATCAAGGCTGCAACTCAGTCCTAACCAGTTCTAGACAAACCTCAAAAATCAGGGTGATCTTTAGGGAGCAGATGGAGAGTGACTTCCCACAGGCGTTGTTTTGGATTACAATTCGGAAGGTGCCGGCATCCATGTTATTGGAGCAAAAATCCTTAGAAAAATATATAGTGTTGTATTAGATCTTTTCAGGCAACTAGATCACTCTTAAACATTGTCAGAAGCCTTAAATAAATGGCAATCTAATCTGACTTCTGCTGTGTTGTCACTTCTTTTTTCACCAGACCTCTGGCCATTTTAGAAGAACCTGGTGGCAGCTAACCTGGTGGCAAATTCATGCTTAAACAGGAACTTCAAAGAGAAAAGCTAAGGAAAAACACCCCTGAGCTTTTCATAGCACCAGTCCTGCACAGAAAAAACATGTTAAAATATTTTTTTCTTAAAATGACCAAAACCAGCTGTAATTTTGGGAAGACGAAATAAAGGCTTCACCGAGTACTGTCTCCTTACATCCAACTATTACTCACATGTTAATTCCTATGTGCTTCTGTCACAACCAAAATATTGTCAGTCTTGGATGGGTGAGAGAAACATGTATCTTTTTAACACCACATCAATTCCTCTCCTTGTAGATGCTGGAATTAGATGGAGATAGGACTGTCCAGCACAGGAGTTAATCGTTTAGAATCACATAGTGCCCTCTTGTGTCACTTCCGAGGGTTAATTGCTTCGTTTTTATCTGGAGAATCTCAATACATATGCTCTAGGTACAAGAGGAGAGGAGTATGTTCTGCTATATTTGACATGGAATAACTCTTTAACTACTCGGACTGAATCCTACAGTGTAAGCTGTGAAATCCTTCCTTTCAGGAAAGTGAAAAAAAAAAAAGTTATACCTGAGCTAAGATGTAGTCACAGTCTCCCAGGAAATCAAACTTCTCCCCATCGAAGCTCATGTAATGTCCATTCCCATATACAGTGCAGGTTCCTTTGCAGGGATTGTCTGTGCAGTTCCACTGCCTTTTATTACAGATACTGGGAGAGAAATGCAAAGAATCATAATCTTTGTATGAAGCTTGTTTTTATCTTAACCCCAATCGGGAGCACAGAATAATTCAAAGCAATCACCCTCTCAACTGTTCTGATACCATGCCATGAGATGACTT
The DNA here is from genome assembly GCA_013401255.1 of Urocolius indicus. NCBI lineage: Eukaryota > Metazoa > Chordata > Aves > Coliiformes > Coliidae > Urocolius > Urocolius indicus. The sequence continues at coordinate 44,044 of WBNH01012369.1, read as the reverse complement.
ACTAATCAGACAGTTAATGCTTACTACCAAGACACATTTGAACTTTGTCTACTTTTGTTTTATTTTTTCCTTCAAATATCTTTTACATTATTGTGTCCTGGCAGCAGGGAGTTTGGATTTAGAAAGTAAATTCAAGGTGAAGAACTGAATATTTCAACCATTTCTGAATATTAATCTGTGAGGTACCATGTGGTCAGTTCTGTCTAGGACTACAGTGGTTTAAAGCAATACCATTCCTGTCTTGCCTTGTCTATTAGGTCTGGCTGAGGTAGAGTTAATTTTCTCCACCCCAGACCTCACCATGGGATAAAATGGCCTTAGTAACACCCCAATGCTTTGGCTCCTGCTGAGTAGTGCTCCTCAGCATCAAAGGCATCTTGTACCTCCAATGTTATTCTCCCCTCTGGGGCTGAGGGTGAGCAAGATCTTGGGATGTTCCTTGGGCAGCAGAGCTGACCTAAACTGACCAAAGAGATATTCTGAACTGTGGGATGTCTGCTAAGCAATAAAAGCTAATAGAAAGGAAGAGGAGTGGCGGCATTTCTAATTACGATGTTTGTCTCCTGGAGCAACTGCTACATGTACTAAATCCCTGTTTCCTGGGAAGTGATTAGACATTGCATGCTGATGAGAAGTAGAGAATAAATTTTTTGTTATCCCTTGCTTCTGTACACAGCTTTTGCTTTTACTTTATTAATAAACTGCCTTTATCTTGACCAAAGCTTTTTTTTCATCTTATTTTTTTCCCCACCTCATGGTGCAGATAGAGTGGCTTTATGGGCACCTGGTGTCCAGCCAAGGTCGACTCAACTTAACAAACTTTACCTCCAGTTCAGAGAAACCACAAACAGAAATTTTTAGCTGTTATACCCTTGACACAGAGGCTGATTTTTTTTTTTCCCATGGGTGTCCTATTCTCATAAGAAAACAAAGCTTCACTGTAATAAAACCTCCTAATGGTCTCTGTGATATCAACAACTGCTTATCAGGGCTTGGCTTTACAAGGTTAACATTCTTGTACCAGTGGAGATCAGATCAAAGTGTTTCTGGCTATTATTTTCACTGTGTCCTCTGGGCAGGACTGTACAGTCTCAAGCACTTTATCCACCATTATCAGTAATAACAATGAAGTCTGTGGCAGAGTTATACCAGCAACTGGAATATTCAGTTCCCTTCTTTGAGAACTACACACTTGGAACCACTGCAAGTCCCTGCAAGATTGCTGAGATTCTTCCCTTCTCTAAATTACATTATTTTCTGGGGTTCAGCTGTACCCAACAGGCACAGACTCAATTCCTTGTAGAATGACCAGCCACAGACCAACCTGAATGAGGCTGGTACAACTTTTAATGCTGTTGTGGAAGCAATTTGCAGAAAAGGATGGAAATAGTTTGACAGAACATCTTGGTACTTGTTCTTCCCAAGTGTAGGCTCATGAACTGAGTTGCAGAGAAGAAACGTTTCCCCTTTTATTTTCACTAGAAGCTTGATGGCTCTAATGATGAACAGGAAGGCTTCAAAATACATCCTGCCCCATGAGCGCACTATGCACTGACAATTTTAACAGCCATTGTTATAAAACAAGCTTCCCTGGAATAACATACCACGTGTTGCAGTCCACTTTGATGGTTTCTCCAGGTTTATAAAAGTGTCCTCCATGGACACATGGACATTGATCTTTAGGAATACATCCTCCAGTGCCATCCAATACCAGCCCATCAGGACACATGCAGCCAGAAACACATTCTGTGACATACTGTGTGTATGAAGACACAACACAAGGCAATTTGTTAAGGCACAGAGAGTACAGGGAAGAAGCAGAGGTCCTAGCTCTGAAAGGCAAACTTGGATTTCTTTTTAAATCCCAGAAGTCAGTGACAATCAAACCCCAGGTATCACAGCTATGTGGGTAGTTACAGCTGCTATATTACCAGTAAACCAGTTGCTCTGTGAACAGCATAACACATTACCATTGGCATTTTTTAATCATACATGTACAATCATGTTGTCCCATGCTCCTGCTAGGAGGTGAAGTCCTTACACAGTGCATGTCCTGTGTCTTACAACTTTTCTGGCACTCGGATCCAGTTGCACCAGGACCTGCAGAGCTGCAGTTGAAGTAATACATAGGAGCTGGGCAATCTACAGGAGGAAGGAAACATTTTAGGAAGGTAACACAGTGAAAGCAATAAGGATGCCCTCAGCAATTATGAAAAAGAGCAGAGTGTTTCAGAGGACAGCAGGCATCTCTCATTTACAGTTTCTATTAGCTTTTGCTTCCGTCCATTAATAGTGCAGGGAGAAGGAGGCATGTAACTTCTAAGGTTTAGGAAATATCTTAAGCTTTTAAAGAATTCAATGAGTCTGGTGACATTTTTACGAAGACAACTATTATCAATAACCAGCACATTTCAGGGAGAAGAAAAAATTGTTACTAAAAATACTAATACTAAAATGTTACAGAAAGTGAGAGATAACACAGGGAATCATTATAAATACTAGCTGACACCATAATGCCATTATTTAGCAAGATCTCACCTTTTACCAAGGCAGTTTCTCCAATGCAATCTAATCTTCCTTGAATGCATTTGCTAAAGAGATTCCATAAAATAAAACACATCAGCTTTTTGTACATTTCTCTCTCAGTAGACAGAAAAGCACTACAAAGCTTCACTAGTCACACAAACAACAAATTCCTATCAAAATGAAAATTTGTTACACCTATCAGATTCACAGTCATGAATTACCATCCCCAGATAGCAGATTAAGACATCCTACTCTTAAATATTCTTCCTTCATTTGTCACTCGTTTACTTTCTTTTTCACTGCAGATGCAAATCATTTATGTTATTTTTAGTATTCTTCCCCAATTTTTTTTCCTCTCTCTCTTTTAATACACCTCAGTTTAAAAACTTAGATTTGAGGGTTTTTTTTTCCTGGACTATTTTTATTTTTTAAATAGTCTGCAGGATGGTGTGTTGGAGAGTGGTTTTCGTTTTGCTTTTTCATTTCAAAACCAGAAACTTCCCCAAGCCTCCTGTCTTCCAGAAAACATGCTGTCACTGTATACAGACATTTTTTACACAACAATGAACTTTGCATAGAAATAGATTGCAAACATTAACATGTTTTCAGGTACTAATCTGATAGCAGGAATACAGGTTCTTAACCTTTGCCACACTTCCTCCCAGGGGAATATTTGTTTTGGTACAATCTAGGAGAAATTAGTCATTCTTCCTTACGGTAGATAAAATGTATCATTCAGGTATGAGAGCAGGGACTTCCCCAGTGAGCTGTGATGTCACCCAGGTATACAGCCTCTGCATCATCAGAGTGGCTTACCACATCAGTTTGTCCTCTTGGAAGGAGCTACCAGGCTGAACAATCTTGCCTTTGTAGTAGCAGGGGCAGTCATCTGGAGTTACACATTCCTCTTCCTCATTGAGGTAGGTCCCTTCAGGGCAGCCACAGCCCTCCATCTGAGCAATCTGAACTTTACACAGCGGATCAGGTTCATCCAACGAGCGGCAAGTCTGGTTACAGTACTTCACACTATAGTTATAAACCATAGTCTCAGGACACTCCGCAGAGGGATCTTTGCAAGAGAAATAGAATGAATGTACAGACTCCTTTGTGTAATCATTGCCCATTCTGTTACTGCAGCTTTCTGCACGTTGATAGCCATAAATGTGTTCCTTTCAAATAAGAAGGCTTTGTCTCCCAGTGTCATGGGGAAGTCCCATAGCCCAAACTATGTGACACTCAATAGAAAAATACACAGCAGTGCATATCTTGACTAAATAAAGGAATCAGTATAATTTTGTAATTTGTACAGTTTACATTTCTATCTATGCTAAAAACTGAAACAAATAACTTCTGTCTTGTCTTTGCAGTTAAGAAATATTTTTATCTTCCTTAGTAATAATTTCTTTGGCTAGGAAATAATTTCAGAAATGAGCATATTTTGTAAGGGGTAGATTTTGACAAACCACTGAGACTATTCTGGACTTTTAATCTTTCAGTCATGAACAGCACCACCTTCTATCTTATCAAAGGCATGTTCCTGAAAGATTATTTCTTCTTAATCAAGGTCTAAAATGATTGTGCTGATTAAGCCATTAGCATTTTTTTTTCTACCAACATTGCCATACTGTTTGAGTCAATATTGTCAATTCGGTGTACGTGGCAGGATGGCAAAATGTATCACTGATTACTTATGGAAGCATGGAATAAGTATGAGCCCCAAATTCTCGGAAGAATGGGCTTGTGATAAGTTGTATGATTGGAAAACTGTGGAAGAACAGCTAAAGGTGGCCAGCTGACATATAAAAGCAATGGAAAAGAAAAAGGAATTGTTTGTAAATCTCACTGAATTGCAATAGGACTGTGTGCCAGGTGACTCCCTCTGAGCAAGGATGCCTCTGAAGGTTTGAGGTTCCTTACCAGAGACTACGAGATCCTTCTTTACCCAAGGTGGAGAGATCCTTTGTTCACAACAGATCTTTGCTTAGTGACTGATAGCATGCTGAATTTATACTTGTGAAATCCATGTAGCTAATTCCATTAGATATAAAACATTGACCAACTCTGAGACTAAGACTGGACCTCGCTGCAACTAAGATCCATCAGGAATTTAGAAAAGCAAGGGGATCCACTCTGAATCTCATGACTTGGTAGGAGGGTCTCTCATACCCTTTTACATCTCTGGTCTCTGTGTAAATATTTCTAAATGGATTCTAACTTGATTTTCCTTTGTATATTTCTTTCATGTAGAAGAGTGAACCTTATCATCAAACTTTGTGAAGCTCTTACAAATCCATATTAAATTGACTTTTGCTAATATCTTTGACAGTGTTTCTCTAAGCAATCTAAATGACTCATCTGAGAAAAATTGGCAACTCCTACTACACCATGAGTACACAGATCCCAGTCCATCCCATGCTGCAAAACAGTCTCACTTTGGCATAAAAAAAATATATTGAAGCTTTCAATAAACAGAGGCTGTGTCTAGTACATAAATCTGCATGGTTCTAGGAAAATTTGCTGTGGACTACATTGTGTTATCTTTGAATTACTTTAGCACAGGTTTGTTAAACTGTTCTTACTACAAACTTAAATAACTTTGACAAAAGACCATATTGGTTATAGTTTTGTCTCTGTTAAATATCACAGATAGCCTCTGATGCAGACAATTAAATAGATCATAGCTGCATCAAAGCTGCACGACAGTAATTATTGTCATACTTCCTATTCCCATGTGTTATTAGTCAAGAAATCCATACATCTATTTTCATGTTTATATAGGCAAATCTCACTTGAACTATCTGGTCATCAATGGAAAATGGAAATATTGAAGTAAAACTCAGAATCTGGGACTTGTGAATTTTATTCTCAGCTCTGATACCATGTCATGAGAAACACTGGAAGTGTCAAAGAAAAATATATATGTATGTGGACTCTAAACTCAGGCTTTAGTGACAATGTGTATGTCCAAGAAACTTTAATTCGTTTTTTTAGTTAGTCCTGAGCTGAAAATACCTTTAAACACTTTTTTATTCTTCAATGTCCCCAGTTGATATCTATTAAAAAACATTACTATTTTACTGTAATATGGAAATATGCAGTTAATGAGTGATACCATTTGTATGGGCAATCTCTGAGACAAGAGGGCTGCGATGAACTGGAAAAAGGTATCAGAATTAAAATAAATGCTGAGGTTCAAAACTAACCTAATTGCAACTCCCTGATGTGATTTGGTTAACACACTCTTTTGGTTGAGTACTGAATTCACCTAATATTTTACAGAAGGAACAGGCATCATAAGAACCTGAGTGGATTAAACTGACCTTGTCAGGCAGAAGCTTTTTTTAGGATATATGCTTGTTCTGATATACTGAGTGTCACAAACTAGGCCCTCCTGAAGCTGTTCTCTCGTATTCCTACCCAAGGTATTTTAGGATGCGTACCACAGATGCCCTGCCTCCAGCCCTGCAGGGACATGCCTGCCACAGCGCAGTCTCTGGAATAAGTGGAGAGGACACTACACAGTGCAACTTCACTCTTCTCAGCATTACAGGTGTCATACATACATTTCTGAGGGACAGAAAATAGGTATTATTATTCCCAGCTCACAGAAGAAACAGGGAAAGATACAGCAATTTAAAAAGTAGTTAATCAATATATTATTGAAAAAGTATTGTTCCCACTGAAACTCGGTTTATAGTATCTCTAAGAGAAAATGCATGCTGATGAAATATTATGATAATCTCAGAAACAGGAAATCAATCACAGTCATGTAACTGCAAGCACTTTATGTCTAACACTCGTGAACAGAAGAATAATAAAACAAGGGCACCTATAGTTCATTAAAGCACTAAGAAATGTCTACACCTGCTTCTCACAAGGATGTACAAACTAGGACATGTCAAAATACATTCTCTGAAAATACACAGAACAGAAAATACTGCACAGCAACGACTGGCACTTGTGTACCTACCTAGTGTATAGGTAAGATACAGCCAAGATACAGCGTAACAGAAGATGGTTTAATAGAGGATTGTATGCAATGACATCTAAAGAATGAGTTAGGTGAGTTTAAACGAGTTTTAAAACTCAAGTTGTTTTAATTGGGTAGCTGGACAGAAGAACCCAGACATAGCCATTCACCTATGAGCAGTAGGGTCATACTGTGTAGATGGTGACTTATCTTGCCATTACTGATATCATGGAAAATGCACCCATGAATCATGGTTTAAAATCTGATAAGATCAGCAGGACTAACAAGCATATCCAGAAGAAACTGACTATTACTATTCCTTAACTGAAAATTGCAAATTCTTATTTTACTTACAGTTAACATGAATTCTCAAGCAGACATATTTTCTAGAGGGAAACTTGGGGGAGGTAAATCATAAGCCATATTTTTAAAGATATCTGAAGACATATTAAATTTTAGGCAAAATTTCAAGCTGAAATATTTTCTCAGCAAGCTGTATCACACACATCTCCTAGATAAATTTTCTGCATTTTCAGACACTTCTTTACTCTTCACATAAATGCAGCATCTGTCTAGCTCAGCCAGTTTCCACAACAACATTATAGAGTTGCACATCAAGGATACTTATGGACAGCTTTCTGCATTTTAAATATGAGGAGACTAACATGATTCCACAGCAATAAACAGGATACAATCAATGTGAAAATAGCATACATTGTCCTAGCAGACACGACTTTTAAACCAGTCAGAGGGAATCCATGGGGCTGACAACACTTTCAGCTTAATTCTGCACAGAAACACTGATTTGGCTTTTCAAGGACTGAACAGTTTTCAAGAACATTTAACCCATGTTTTCCTATTTTGCTTCAGCGTCATGCAACACACCTGGCAGTGATGGCAGTCACTTCATATTTTCAGGACTGTGGCCAAAAAGACCATCATATCTTGCCTAAACTCTCATTTTATTATTTTTCTCATAATCATCAGTGAACTGCTTTGCAAACAGGTATTACTGCAACCTGTTTCACTTCTCTAGGCTAGATCACCTTAATGGCATATCAGTCCCTGGACTAGATTAAACCACCCATGTAGACCAGTGCCTTACCTTGATGTACACAGAAGGGTCTACAACCGAATGACAGGCAGCAAACACACTGTTTGTGTTAGACAGAAGAGCACACCAATGCTGGGCAAATTTTTCTGAGGTGGGAAAAATTATCATTGTTTGCAATCACTTAAACCACATTACTATCTGAATCAATATTCTTATCAGATATCTCACAAAGCTAGAATGTCCTGGAATGTTCAAATAATTCCAGAGGGAAATAGAGGACACGAACATATCAAAGTGATAAGCATAGTTTGATGGGTGACCAGCTATCTCTTGACAAGAAAGGTTTCGCCTCCCAAGTACTAATATTATTACTGTGACTAGATTCGCAGAACATCTGCAAAAGCTCTCAATTTTCCTTATTTTTCCATCAAACTTGCCTAATTTTTGCAGTCAGGCCATTCTTTACAGTGAACCAATAACACTAAGCATGTAATAATCAGTGTGTTGAGTGTCTATCAGCTGCAGCTTTAATTGCATGTGGCAATACCTAGGAGAGTGCATTTTGAATTCTGTATAGATCCAAATCCACTGAAAGTGAGAAATCAGACAGGGCACTAGTACAGTACAGTGCTTGCTGAAGTCAGTACTGTTGATAACATTCATTTTTTTACTTCAGCACAGCTGTAATAACCTAGACTAGGTTAAGATCTTCCCCAAATACTGACAACCAAGTATGCTTTGACTTAAACATAAATTGTTCTTAGTGGTGTGGTATGTGCTTTTCAAGCCATAAGTGAAAAAGGTATTGACTCTTTCTCCAGTAGTGTAGTCTTTTTGTTTTAAAAACAAAGCTGTCACCTTTAATACCCATAAAACCCAATGTGTTCTCTCTAGTGTAGCCTCAAAGGCAGTTCCTTTTGATGTTTATGAGATTTCTAAAGCTGTGGTGGTTATCCATCTTGTGAAAATTATTTAGCACTGATAAACCAGGGATAAAAAGCCTGCTACCTTTATCCACACTGTTTGAGCAAGGATCTTCAAAGCTGTCCTCAACATCAAAACAGCTGGCTCTAGTTTTCCATGAGTTACCAAAAGCAGAAGCTGAATCTTCCACAGCTCCAGTGACTGTTCTGAAGTCATCAGTCTGGATGTTATTGAAATTGCCACAAAGACCTTGTGTGAGTGGCAGAAAAAGAAAAGGAGGGAAAAAAAAAAAAAAAAAAAAGGAAGAAATCATTACATAAATGGAAAAAAGAATGAATAGTCTTAGCTTTATAATAAGCCAAGCCTGAGAGAAGCACATTTTCCTTCAGAGACATACTGATGTTCCCGCAAATCAGACAAGACCTTGTCTCTAGAGTGCAATTATTACTTTTCTCATTACAGTACCACCTAGCGATAGCACAGTGATTGGAAACTGCTTAAATGCACTTCAGTAAACACTGATAGACAGATAAGGGTCTTACCCAAAGGCCTGTAAGCAAAGGAAATGGCAAAAGCAAAACAAAACAGGTCAGAGAGAGAGGAGGTAATTCCATTACACAGATAGGAAACAGAAGCAGAAAAAGCTTAAATCATGTAAACAGGAGGTTGTTAGCAAAACCAAGAGCATAGTCTGCATCCCGCAAGCCTCTGATGAAGGCCTGCTTTTATAAGTAGAGTCTGAGAGACCTGCACATACTAAATATCTCAGAGGTCATCTGATTTTCTTTAGCAAATTGAATTACTAAACTGTTAAGCAAATTGTTTAGCCAATGCTTTACTTCAGGAAGGCACCAGGGGTTCTAACATACGAAGGTCAATACAAAATCAAGTAATTAGTTCCCTTAAAGTGATAGACAAGCAGCTATAACTCAGCTTAAGAGCAAACTGATAGACCATGATGTGCCCTACCAGATGTGCGATTCTGATAAGAATGATCAACTGTTATGGAGAGTTGCATTAGAGGTTTGATTTGCACTCGAATCTGTACTCCAGTTGAGCTCAAGATTGTGATGAAAAACGTAGAGGGTCTGAAGATGGTGATGCCACCTAAAGAGGAAAAAAAAGGAAAAAAAAAAAAAAAAGAAAAGAGGCATGTATTAGTGAATCTTTCTGGAGCTGAGTAGTCAGGAACTTCTGTTCATCAGCGCATCCAGTATAACATAGGAATTCTCAGGGAGTTCCCAACCTAGTATCCACTTTAATCAAACAACCTAACAATTAGCAGGGCCATGTTCTTTTCAGAGAAAGGAGTGGGAAATTACCCTGTAATTAGATGTAGGCTAGTCTGGGGAAGAGGTGAAGAAGGATGTTTACCTTTGCTTACTGGCAGCTTCACAATGAAATTGTTCATGTAGATATCTCCACAGGAACATATTTTTATGGTCTGTAGAGAAAAAGAAGACAGAAAAAGCCCATAGCAGTGAATGTACATGATATGAGACAGACAACAGCAACCTGACAAGCTTTATTAATCATTAAGAAGTCGTGTTTTAAATACATGATGACCTCTGGAGTCAATGAAGCTCAGCATGTGGATGCTATACAGTCACATGGAGCAAATCTCCAGATTGTAACAAAAATTGGAAAATCCCCTAGCCTAAGAGGCAAGTTATTTTTTTAGAAGAGAGGGGTAAGTTATATTTTTAGAATCTCATGTAAGATATTATGTGTAGGTTTGGATCCATCTCACTGAAAATGTAACATCCACAAAATGAGATCTGAATGCCTCAGCAGTTAATCCAGGGAGACAGGCCCCTCCAGAAGAACACCTTGTATATCAGATGTGTTGACTTGTCCTTTGGAGATCTCCACCTTCCTTAGGATGCTGGATCTCATAACAAGGTTAAGACTGCACCAGTTAAATATCAAGTGAACAGAATGAATTTGTATAACTTCATGAGTGCATTAAAACCAGCCCTAACTCAGCTTCCACTGAATTCAGTTTGAATCTTGGCATAATCTTCAGAAGGAGAAGCCTCTGCATTTCATTTGGAAAATTCTATTACTTCACTCATTTCACTAGGAAAAAAAATCTCAGAACTATTGTAAAAAGAAGGTTATTGCTTCTTCAGAAGTACTAATCCTTCAAAAAGAAACAATGAAAAAGTTTGAAGCCATGAAAAGGAGAAAGGATAATTTTTATCCATCTATCTCTAAAGAAACATAAATGCCAGAATCCAAAAGAACTGGAAAGGAAATAACACTAATAGAGCAAAATCAATAAATACACCAGCATACTCTACTGGTATTAATCTTGCAAACACAGGAGTGCAACAGACCAAAATGAGTCCACAGTGTTTGACAAATCCTCTCTGTGAACCTAAATAAAAGTGACATATTGTGTGTCAATAATTAAAGCAAGTTACTTACAGTTCTTCCTAGTGTGACTAGTACATTCTTTAAGCAAGTCATTGTCTTTGAAGTCCCACACTGGATAATCTCTCCAATCACCACAAATGTGTCGTCAATATTCTGAAAAGATGTGAGAAGAAGGATGTGCAGACATTGCTATTATGTTACAAGGGAACTAGAAGACAAAAAAAGGTATCTCTGAAATCTTAACATGAAATAATGAAAGAACTGGGGCATTTAATCTGTAACTGTGAAATGCTCTATTTAGTTTCCAAAATCAATAATGTTCACTGCCTTTCCCAAGCAGTATTTCCTAGCTAGCGACCCATGTAGATTGCATACTTGCAGACAATCATGTGGAATTAAGTCTCTTTGTAGGAATTTTTGCTCATCTACCCTTTTTGACAGTCATACATGAAGAAAGTTTCAGGAGAAATGATTACACCTACAGTAAGACATCCACTAAGAAAATTAATTCATTTTAAAAAATAAAACTGTATTGAAGCTGCCAAACTTTGATGCTAAGCATCAATCAATTGACTTGCAATCCATTGCAAATGGGAAGATTTATGGGGTTTAGAACCGAGTGTTTGTTGAAGTGCTTTGCTGAATTGTTGCCATTTTATTAAATTAACTTGTATAAAGCTCTAACACAGATTAATGCTTCATTCAGCTCCAGAGATTTAGGAGTGCCATGGTAGATTGTTCATACCTTAGCCAAGACATAATGGCAATTGCCATGAAAATTGAATCTCTTATTATCAAATGTTGTAATATGGAATCCTCCATCTATATTGCAACTTCCAGAACAGGGCAGAGAGGTACAGCTCCAGTGGCCTCCTTTGCAAGTACTGTACAAAACCCATAAAGGAGCAGTTAGAATAAACATAGCTTTAAAGAAACAAAGGTGAGATAACACCCGTATCTGAATCTGCATAGATAACATCGTATTTGTCTTTTTAGCTTGTTATTCGTCTGCTTCTTAAGTCCCTGTATGAGCAAGACTTTATATGAAGCCCTTCAAATGTGAATGCTGAATACCACTCAATGACAGTTAGCTGCTTCAAAAAGATACTGAGTTGATAGAGCAAGAAATGTTTACTTGGTTATGTAAAGAGTGAACCAGCCTTCTTCAGCAGGATTTTTTAATATTTTATGCTACTGACTCAACCCTTGAGCAAAACATCTCACCTACCCTGCCGTATACTACAACATATTTCATTCCTCCCTGTAGTAAAGGTTAGGCCTATGGTCAAGAAATTATGATGTGTCAAAGGGGCTCAAATAACACATACAATTTTTCATTCATTAGTTAGATATCAGTGTAAGAAAGAAAAACTCTTTTGAGAACAATATACCTGAGCTCTTATCACCTTCCACTAGCGCAGAGTGGAAACAGCTTCAAGCTACAGTTTTTTTTCTAAATTGAATCATTCTCGAGGATCAGGATTTTTGAGATCCAGGCCTTGAAACCTTTTGTACATCTAGAAGTGGTTGGAAATGTAACTTATTAACATTATGATGTTTCACCTCACTTTAGTGGTCAACACCTCTGAGATAGCCAGTGAAGAGTTTCATTTCTATACATTTTGAAATCTTTAGCTCAATTTCTGCTGGCAGTTGAAAGTAAGGGTGGTTAACTGAGTTTTTCTGCACTGTTGAAATTCAGGCCCAAGTTTTGCATTATTATTTAAGACAAATGTTAAGATAAAAAAAATAAAAGGAGGAAATAACAGAATGCAACTCATCAACAATATGAAATAAATACCTCTGTCTTGTTAGTGCAATCAAAGTCATAACAGTACCAGTTTTGACAAGGAGTGGAGTAAGTCCTTCCAGAAGAGTAGACTTTGCCTTGAAACATACAGGGACAACTGTCTCTGGGGATGCATTTTTTGGCCCTGAGGTCATCAAGGATAGTTCCTGTTCAGAAATACCATCTAGTTAATATTCCTTTGGTGATTTATTTTATGAGTGACGGTAGTAGGCGTCCAGAAGATCTCGGATTGTAACGCGAGGGGTGAAGAGGAAGTGAGAGGTCTGGCACGGGGCAGAGAGAGAGGAGGTGCTTATGCCAGCAGATATAACGGCATAGCATAAACAATAAAGGAAGACTGAGCACCATCCATACTATGTGTGCAGTGATCTCTTTCCTCTCAGCAGTCGGTAAGCTGGAAGATCAATCTGGACTGCCGGGCAGTGTTGCCCTCAACGGCAACAGGTGACAAACCACAGCAAAATCTAGCGTCATAGCAAGTAAACACTTCACTAGACATCTTCACCTGCATTCTTACTGTCTAAAGAATACCTCTTCTCTTTTCATATCTGTAACACATTTTTTTTTCTGTCTAATCCTTAGAAATCTTTCCCTCCCCTCCTCCAGTATCAGGATCTTAAATCTTTCAAGAAGAAAGTTGTTAAATTATGCTAGAAGAAATAGTTAATTCATTTGATTTGGTATAAAATGTTAAAGAAAAAATTGCCATTAACTGAAAGGCAACAAATTCCTACTTTGTCCCTTGATATATGTGACCCCTTGGAAGAACTGAACTGCCTTACCAGGAGGACAAAAACAGCCATCACTACATGGGGCTTTACAGATCTTGCTCCTTTCTGGGTCAGCGCATGTGTCAGCACAGGAGTTTCCACATTCCATATACTCCATGTTGTTTGGGCATTGCTGATCTGCAAGACCAAATGAAAGTAGGATATGCTAGTGATGTACTTATAAGAGCTCTCAAATCATTCTATGACTAACCCTACTCCTTCCTCCTTTCCCCCCATCCATATGTTGCTTGCAAAACTTTCTATCCAGTTGTGTCAACATTTTTTTTAATCCTCTAAGGGAATATTTTATGGTCATCTCTATTTCATCTGTGGAGAAAACAGTGCTGATGAGAAATGTGTGTTATTTGACATCATTTTACTAGCTCAAGATTAGCTGATGTCATGGTACAAGCAAAGAACCCCATAATATTTTATACAGTCACAATTGTTTACTTTTGCCTGAAGCATCAGTCATTCTGATATTAGTTTTCTATCTCAATTCAGGTCAGCAGTTTGGAAGAACTACCTGTAGCCTTCCCTCCTGGATTTACAGTGATTTCCTGCTCAGGAGTTGCAACTGCCAAGTATGAAAGCATGGGATAAGCTAAGGACAAACACATTAGACTTCTCAGTGACTTCTTCCGACTACATGTCAACATTTAAAACAGGCTATTTATGAGTTAATCAAGCATGGCAAAATTAAAAAAGAGAACCAGAGAAAACCTTGCAATAAGGAGGAGTGGGACAATATTAAGATAGAGTTCTAATTTAAGGAGCAAAATCAAGTTCAATTTGTAGAAGCTTTTCCCTTAATAAAGTTTCTATCAGAGTACTTCTACAGATTGATTCACAGTAGTTAACAGAGCTCTTAGCTTTGCTCCGCTGGGATCAGAATACATGCTTAGGCATATCTAACCAGAAAGAAATCTCCAGAGCTTTAGTTACTTACAGCAAAGTTCTTTGGTTCTCCATTCCCCAGGATCTCCCTTCCTGAGGACACAGTCTCGAGAGTACTGATTTAAAGTGCTGCATATGCAGCTGGAAACCAAGTCAGAGTGAGAGGAATTAACTGCACAGTGGCACATATCCTCAGTGCAGGTCTCTACATAGTCATCAAACACAACCACTTTGGGGCAGTTTCCAAAGCGGGACATAAGCTTCTTGCATCCTTTTTTCTGTATAAGAGAAAATAAGGAAAAGAAAAACAATACTTGACATTTTACCATCTTTCAGGTTTATGGATATGAGTCCAAATTTTTGATGACATGATTCCAAAGTCACAGGATAATTCAGTTTGGAAGAGAACTTGGGAAATTATCCTGTCTGACTTTCTGTCATAAAGTCCCTTTTCTTAGACTGGAAGCTGCCATTCAACTGTGCATTTTGCCACAATCTATTTCTTTATTATAGGATATTCTTTCAGCTATAAAATCAACATTTTTCTCAGATTCACAGCAGACTCCTGCAAATTGCATGCTCTGTAATTACAACTTGTTTCAACATAGTCTCTCCAGGGCTGTAGTTCGGAAGAGTCTGTATTTCTTGGTCACACATACTTACGTATTTACTGCATCTATCATCTTCCCTCCTAGGATGTCTTCCAGTGTGGTCATCTGGACTCACATCAGCACACTTTTCTGATGGATCTTCTACTTTGTGGAAGTTCCCAAACTGCCTCGGATGCATTTTATACCCTATAAAATAACCAGATGCATCTGAGTAACTGCTTGCAATTCTTTAGATCAGTTAATAAAACTGCACTTAATCTTTGTGCTCTGTGGCAGTACACTCTTCACTGAATGCCAAATTTTAACCACAGCATCCATACTGTGGAGGACGACAGCCTGGTATAATTTCTGTTGAGCTACATCCAGGAACTTGGGATACTTGTATCAGGGCCTGCTGTCAGTCTGGACATTTATAATGACATTAGACTCTTGACTGTTCTATTGCACCTCATCACTTCCAAACCATTCTGATCTTTATCAGTGTTTGATCTTACAGTTTTGTATTTGCATGTGTAATGGTAACATATTTTAGTTTTCCTTCTGCTAAGATTTATTACTTTTTACAGGATGAGAAGATGGGAAGAGAGAGCAAGAGGAAGATAGGCACATAATTCATGTATGTAACACACTAGCTAGAGGGATGCATTTTCCCAAAGCGTTACCAGGAACTTGATCCTGGATATGAGAAATCTTTCAGAGATGGTTTGAAGTCCATATATTTTTTTCTGGAGAGGATGCACAAATTGCCATTCTCTGCTCTTTTTTTAAGTGTTTAATAGACAGACTTCTACTGACCAGTAGACTTCTACTGGCCAGACTGCTGCCTGCTCAGCCTTGGGAGAAAGATGAGTTCAGAGCAGAAAGGAGGGATGTGGGAAGCCTCTTGGTCCCTGGATGTGGGAATCTATTACCTGTGGAACCAAATGCATAAAAGAAGGGCCTGTTTTTCTTAGAGCAGTGCTTTTCAGTAGCAAATTATTTCTTCAGAAAAAATTGAGTGAGACGTAGCTTTTATCTATTGGACTTGTGAAGGAAAGGACAGAAACATGACTCATATGCATCCAAAAAGCCCGATATGCAATAATAAGATGACAATATTTTTCTGGTAATATAAAAGGCTTTGAAGCACAACATAAAGGGATGATGCTATAACTTTAGCTTCAGTCTTGAAGCTAATATCCCAGGACTGTAGCCTCAGCTGTGTGCTGTGTTGTCCTTTCCAGTTTAGTGCAATACTTTAAGATGTCAGTGGATGGCATTACAGTTTCTACAAAGATGTTTGGTGAAATCTGGCTCATTGATAATCACACTTGATACCCCACAGTAAAATGATACAAATGGAAGGACTTAACATGTACTCCTGCCTCATTTGAGACTACAAGTTCCTTAAAGTTTGCTACTGTCACTGCAGAATCCGGCAATGTTGCTGCGTGATAGCCACAAAATTAATTTAGGTCAAAGGGTCTTGAGATTTGCAAGCTTGTAAAAAAGCAGAGGAATCCAAATCATCCTGGAACCTCTTAAAATACATCTTCTGTATATGGAAATGTTCATGTATTTCAGAATGTTAGGAAATCTGAAACTCAATTTAGAGAAAACAGATCACAATTTTCGTATCACATATTAACAGTTCTGTTCTATGTGGATATGCTGCATTCATGGCCTACCATCCAAAATCAAATCATTCTTCGCATCGCCATCGTAATTTCCACACAGACCACATATTTTCTCTTTATATGTTTCTTCCAGGTCCAGCTACAAAACAAAAAGAAAGAGGAAACTGAGAGTTTAAAGTCTTTTCTCCACATCAGCAGCACGTTTTACAAAGCGGTTCACAATCGCAAAGCACAGAAGCAGAGAAAAACATTCATTACCAATTTGCAACATTCTCTTTTGCTGTTACAAAATTTGTCATAAAACTTACGTGGAGACTGTTTGAATTTAAATGGGTAGATAATCTCCTAGAAATCGTCATTCCTACCTACTGGTATTCACTTGCAATGTACCACAGGTCCATTCTGGGCAGGTCAGATAACTGTGCTGTGATGCTGGATGCTGTGAAGAAGCAGCTTCTGGTCATCTTTTGGCTCTATTTAAAGTTTTTTTCTAATTCATAGGCTAAAAAGAAAACTTCACAGCATTTCCAGGGAGTTGTCTCTCCAGTGTAACTCGTTCCTCCCATACTTGGGGGATAATAAAAAGCCAGATTAGTGCATTCTTGCCTTGCCAGATAAAACTATTGCATCTAATCACTCCTACTTGCTTGGAGGGTGATAACAGTCCACAAAAAAAAAAAAAAAAAAAAAAAAAGGCAGTCCTTTCCCTAAAAGTGTGTCACCCTTTAATTGTGTCTTCTCTACAGGTGGTTGCTGTAATATTTTAGGTAAGTGTGGGGAATGGAAGGAAGTAAATACTTCATTAAACTTGAATTTGAACACCACTTGATTGCTTCCTGATTTTTTTTTCTCTATTCACCTTCTACACACTTTCTGTCTTTCTGAACTGCAAAATATGACATATGGCTTTTAATTTATTTACTCCCAGTCCTGATTGTGGAGAAAAAATTTTCACACACAAAGGTGTGAATATGCTGTTGTACAAGAGGATATTTTGGGGTAGATGATTAGAGGGGAACTATGGCATAACAAGCCTTTGGAATGAGAGAGGCCAAGGCCTGAACTGGCCTCACAGAGTAGTTTCCTACACAAGATGTTCATTGAGACAGAGAGTAACTACAAAGTCAGAGATGGAGGGACAAACTGTGCTGCTGCTCATGAAGGAAGAAGAGAACTATGGAGATGCTATCTCTAGGGATAACAGTGGCACCTTTTGTCACATAAAATTAGTTGTGAATGCCTGTGGTTTGGGACTCAATGCCCCTGCCCCATGAAACTGTTACCTAGTTTTGTATGTCCCTACCAGTTTATGGATGCAGTGACATGTCCCTCCCCAACATCTTATGTCAACATGGTGCCTACATCTAGCTCTTTCATCATTGATTAGTTTCACCAAGAGAAAACTAACTGGATCTTCATACTAGGAGAGTGTCAGCCCAGTTCCACTTGAGTGTCAGGCCCAGCTTGGAAGTGACTTGGAAGTAAGTACAGGTGTCCTCAATCAGGATGCTCTTCAAGCTGAAGGGCATGGAAATCCTGGAAATTGGAGGGAACAAAAAAGATTGCATTGAAAAAAAGACTAAGGAAATTCTCTGAGAGACACAGGGGAAAAAAAACCAAAACTAGAGTTAAAAGGATCTAAACAAGGCATAGGAACATTCTTTTCAAGATGAGCCTTCACCCACACAATGCATTATATTTAGATATGGTCACTTTGTCCATACTATATTTAGGTATGGTCACTTTGTGACCTTTTACCAACCTTAACATGCAACAGCATGTATTTTGGTCATAAGCATGTCAGTACTGCATCAGCCACTTGACTGATACCAATGCAGATCTACTTGTTTACATATCCTGAGAACCCAAAAGGTTATAAGGAACAAGATCACAATACTGGAAAATGGCCCTCCATGTGAGGATACTGCAGACACTCACCATTTCTCCAGGCTTTCATTAACATTTGAGATTCATGGAGTTGTAAAAAGAGCTCTGTTCTCTTGTCCATGTACTGACCTGACCCAGACATACATAACTTTTTCATCTCACCTAAACAATTACTTTTCATTTTCCCAGAGCCAGAAAAACAGAAAAATCAGAAAATGGCTAAAAGTTAAGAAGTTTCTTTTGAGTTCCCTTCCAACCCTTAAGGTTCTGTGATTCTCCCTTCTTTGATTTACAAGATACACCTGGGCTTTGCTACTATAATTACAGCCAAATTATGCTATTCTATATTTGGATGTTTCTAGAAGACTGACAGGGGAAGACAGCCTATATGCTTGGAATTTTCTCTCCCACAAGTTTGTAAGGGTTTTTCACAGAGTCAAAGCTTGCCTTGGCCCTTTGTATCTATGTGCTGGAAGCAGGTCACTGAAGTTCTCATGAGGGCTGCCCTTCAAATTGTGCCAAACTTTCAGCTACTGATGTATGTGACTTTTTACTTATGGATTATTTTTACCCTTCTGTTTGCAGGTTTCTTTCTGGTCCATTTCAGATTGGAATTAAATACGTGTATTTTGACTTCTGAAATTTGTGGCTTTTGTTTGAGAAGAACCCAAGGCAAACTGTGATCTGCAAAGCAGTGTAATTTTCTAGACTAATCAGAAACAGAAAACTTTTTCTAAAAGGACAATCTGTTCCTGAATAGCAACATGCAACAGTAGAGTTGGTACCACAGCAATAACATTTTGAGGAAAAAAAACCCAACAACCTCACAAGAGTAAAAACCTTCTATAAATAAAGTTTTGTTTTTATCTCCTTCCCTCTATCCCCCCCTCCCAAATTAAAGCAACATTAAAGAAGTCTACACCTCCTGGTTTTATAACATACACACTACCTTTTTCTTAACATGTTGATGTTGATCTCCAGCAGATGTAGTTTACATATGTCTTGCCTTCTCCACCACTAAGGGGTGTACTCTGCAATATCCTGCTCCAAGTGCTTTAAACATACCATACATACACAATTTGTACCTCTGCACAATAGAGTAAATCTCTAGGCAGACTACTTGTTGTTAATACCTAGCAATAAAACTGCTGAACAGGAAAACAACAGAATGGTCTTTACTCACTTGTTCCCATTTACTGTGATGCCTGTCTCCTTCACCTCCAAGATCACTCCATCAATGGTGACAGTGAAGTAGATCGGGAAGCTATTCTTGTCACTGCGCCTGATTTGGATGTTAAAGTCCTGATAACTGTCATTGCAATGTGAAGCGAAGACATACGTGCAGGTTCCAGGAAAAGTGAATTTGACGTGGTCAAATGTATGAAAGTGGAAATTGCCCCAGGTAGCACATTCACTCCTACTGACAGTAGAGATCTGGACTAAAGAAAGAATCACAGGAGGAGAGCTTAGAAATTCACCCCCCATGAGGTGCTTTGCACTTTTTTTGTTGTAAAATATTAGGAAATATTTTCAAATGCAAGATGCAGGAAGATACGAACTTGTGGGATGGAGTTTGATCTCACTGAGCTTTTGAAGTTTATGCCAGAGCACTGCCTCCATTGTGAGCAGATGAGACCAGGCTCTTCTGAAATTAACAGTGAGAAGCAGAAGAGGTTCAGCTTCCCTACCTAGGAAGCTGGGATCTAGGATGTAGCTACCTAGGAAGAAGGTGCTCCAAGGCTGCATGTTTCTCTCTATTGCCTGTAAAGATTGCTGAGAAGTGTCAATGGAGATGTGTAGATACAGCTCCCCAGCATTTGGACTGTAGGTACATTTACACTGTGGACATTTAAAGCGAAGGGAATAGAATCTTATCCTGGCTGCCTAAATCTCTTTTCTACTTTTGAAAACCTGCTTTTTAATATGGGCAAGACTTTGGTTCAAAATCCTGAACTCAGGCTGTTCCAAGAGATATTAGATATAGCATGACTCTTCAGCAAAACTGCAGTTGCTGATCTCAGCAGTTGTGGCTGCCTCCAGCTCCAGTAGTTGGCTCAGAGCTACTTCTTCATCTCAACCAAAACTCATGTCTTGGATCTGTGAGTTGTACCTCTGTTAAAGGTATGGATACATACTTTAAAGGTATGGATACATACTTTAACTGCATATAAGTACTTCAGAAACTAAATTTCAGAGTGTGGTTTTCATACAACTAAGCTGCACAAATTCAACGTGAATCACTTTGAATTAAATAAGATAAGCTTTCTAAAAAATGCTTTTAGCCTTTCTTCTAAGCCTCTCTGAAAGAATGACAAACAAAAATGGGCAAATTTCTTTGTGCTCTTTATGTAGCATGTTTAAGAAAATCAGCATAACAGTATCCATCACAGATCATGATCAAATGGTCATTAACATACTCAGGGAACTCTAAAATAATATTGAATATTCCTACCTAAGAACCATCATAGGACACTGAAAGAAATCAGATCCTAATTCTAGAAATGTGCAACACAAACTTAAGTACCAAGAAGTCTTTTGCAGCACTAAAGAGGAGTAGGGTAATTTAGCAATTTTCTACCAAATAGTGAGGGAAAAATGGCTCTTAGAAGTGGAGTTGCTAGAATTACTAAGATGGCAGTAACTGCCACATTTGTATATTGTATATTTGTATATGTATATTAAGCAACTGGGAAAAGTGTAAGACATTTAATACAAACCAGGAGGTAACAGTGCAGCAGATCACAAAAAGGGTGATTAATTCCTAATACAATACCTCATACTGGCCGACCAGGCCTGGCAGATATTATGGTAACATACTTCTTCTATAAAGAATATCTGTGAAATTTGTTTAAAAGGATGTCCTCATTTTGTTATGATGCAAACTGCAGCCAGAGAGTCTCCTCTTTAAGATTAGTCAGTTAGGACATAAAGCAGTTGATAAATCGCCTAGTGTTGGTGGGAGGGGGGAAGTAAAAGACTTTAATGGTTGACATTAAGGATGAAAATGTAGAATGTTAAATAGTGTCTGGCATGCCTACAGGTCTTACATGACTGTTACACCTTTTCATTTAACAACTTTATTTCTCACCTATGGAGAGCAATAAGTAAGCAAGTTATCTTAGAATTAGATTTATTTTCTTACCTATTTGAACCAGCTCTTTGCCCTTGCAAAAACTCCAAATTAGACAGAAGATCCAAAATGAACTCCGTTTTTTTATTTCCATCTTGCCATGAAGCAGTAACTTGACAATCTGTCCGGG
This sequence comes from Urocolius indicus, assembly GCA_013401255.1. Lineage (NCBI taxonomy): Eukaryota > Metazoa > Chordata > Aves > Coliiformes > Coliidae > Urocolius > Urocolius indicus. The sequence goes on along the minus strand of WBNH01012369.1, from coordinate 22,340 downwards.
GAAGTGTTTTTTAGTTGGCTTATAGGCAGATTTTTATAGCCCAGGAATTTGGCATGAGAGCAAAACATTGATGGCAGGGTCCCTGAAAGGTGGAGCTTCATTCAATTTTCTTTCAGTGGTTCATGTTTAGCACCCAACAAACTCCTGTCTTCCAAACAAGAGATACTGAGTTCTCTCTTGCTTTATGTAGAGACAAAGAGCTGTCCTTTTCCTGTTTCCTTTCTTTAATACAGATTCCCCCAGGTCTCACCCCTACTGTGTTGGTTTTTCTTTGGCAATAATAGTTTTTTCTTTCTCATAACATCTGATTAGCAACAAGCAACCATCTCCCTCTTTCAGAACTTTTCTCTGACTTACACATCAGCACAGTCCTCCAGCTCAAAAAAATGTTAATTGCCTCTGCTAGCTTGATGGCAACTTCTAGATGTTAAGGCAAAGAAAATACTGTAAGGTTAGGCATGATGTATGGTATATTTAGAGAAAAAAAAACCTGGCAGGAGGGTAATATCCTTTAAGAAGAGTGTGCAAAATATCCTACAAAAAAGTCAGAGATTTACTGCTTAAAAAGGCCAGGAATGACATTAGTGCACAATGCGCAAACTTCTCACTTCTACTACATAAATGGAATTTAATTGCATCAGTCAGACATGGGAAGTTAATTTATTATTTATGCACTCAGAGATGGTGATTTCTCCAAACAGCATAAGGGAGCAGTGCCCAAGTCTCACCAAAATGTACACCACAATTCGTCTTTCATCTCCCAAATTACAGTGTTCCAAAAGGGTCCCTTAGTGCTGAGTGCTTTAATACTCTGTCACATATCCATGAAACATCCAGCAGATTCAGTTATGAGCAGATCTACATTCCACCATAGGGCATTTCTTAAATATCCTATCACAGATATTTGAGGTCAGTAACTTTAGAGTCTATTTTAGAGATCTACTTGCTCTGTTGGCACAAGGTAACCTAGCAATTTTTCACCTTATCCATGCTGTGATGGAACTGCTCCTCACACAGAGGAAGCCTGTTGCCTAGTCCCACAAAATTAAAACCAGGTTGCAGATATTCCCATATCTTCAAGTGCTCTGTGCCTCTTTAGGAATACACTAATGCCAGAATGATTGCCAGCAGTATGTGGGCAGAAACACAGTTTAAAGCAGACTTAGGTTTTACCATTGTTTCAAGTTCTCAGGTTGAGCCTTTCCTTGCACTCACTGGGGAATATGCAACCTCTTTTATCTGGTTGGCAGACAGTAAGCTGGTCCTTAAGAACTGCAACTTGCTCACTGCTTTACCAAGCTTTCCATCATTTACAAAGTTAAGTGCCCTAAAGCTGGCCCACTTCTTTCAGTCGTTCCCCTGACAGCTACAAGCCATTTGCTAAGTGACTTGCAGAATTGCAGGTGCAAACATCTGCCAGACGAAGATTTGCTGCAGCTCTTGCTCCTAAGAAAAGCCTGCACTAGCAGGTGAGAGTATTGTGCAGGACATGAAACATGAGTTCATGTTACCCCTTTCCCACTGTCTGTGCTCCATTAATTCCATTGTGAGTCTTACTTGAGGCAGGGCACTACTGGAAGGTAAAGTCTGTTCTTGAAGCCCTGCCATTTTGGCTGGGATACAGAACCAGCAGACTTTACGGCACCAGTGATGGAAGTAACAGGCTGCTTCTTCTTTTGCTTTTAATCACAACACATCTTCACTGCTCATCTCCATCCAAACAGCTACAATGTGAACCCACAGAATATCTCCTAGATCAAGCCATGAGAATATGACATTTTAGATACACGAATGATCTGAAATCAAATACCATGCAATAGTAACACCCAAATTCATCAGATGCCTATGTCAACTTTCAAACTGAGTTCTTGTTCAGGCCACTGAACAGTGTTAATGGCAGGTGAGGAGTAGACCACAGACACTCACAAAGAGAGCTTAGCTGAGGATAAAGATGGAAAGCTGCAATCTATTAATTTTCCCAAATCAAAGCTAGTGTCAAAATCTAAATGTAGAACTCTGCTGAGATAGAGCCCATTTAAAAGAAATCATGGTCTTCTTCCTTTCCTATATCCACAGTTAATCAAGACACCTATTTCATTCATATTGGTGTGAGAGCAGAAACAAGAGTAGGGTCAAAGAGTAGGTTTCCTGATTCTAAAAAAATCCCCAAAGCAGCAGGAACCACATATGGAACTACTTGCCAAAAACACCCCTCGGCTTGGAGTAGTCCTTAGATGACAAAGACATGGTGAAGCTGACCACTGCAACTCCTCACCCTTTTCCTTCTGCATGTGAGTGGTTCAGGAGAATACTGGGATGGGAAGGAGGGATGAGATAATTCATCATTTCCCCCTGTAAGCCCCGCTTAACACTTTGGGGTCTTCAAAGAGCATCAACAACAGACGTTAAAACTGGGTCCAAGGAATAGACAGAATAAAATTAATAACTTGTTGAACCACCATTCACTTAAGCTCCACTCAGCAGAGGAAGTAATATCAGCCATCTCAGATTCTCTCCTGAGAAAAGCAAGAGTTCAGAGAAACAGGAAACCCAGTCCTCTTGCTCTGTACCTAGCCATTTTCTTACCTCTGCTTGTCTGATGTCAGTTTTGCCATTCCTTTGCCATCTTGGGGATTAGCGTTCCTGTCAATATCTAATCAGAGCTGCTGCTTCTAGATTCTCTGTAGAGAGTACTGACTGCATTCCTTAGGAGTCACTGAGTGCAATGATTTTTCAGGGCTATTGACAAGGGAAGGATATTTGCATTCAAATGAAGTTTTTATATTCAAGTGTGGCAACACTGAAGTTTTCAGAAGAAATACATGGAAGCTTTTCAGAAGGAAATTCAAGACTGACAGAGAGCTTGTGAACACGTTGATCACTTACCCTGCTATTGCAGGCACACAAGTTATAACTATTCCCCCTGCAGTGACATACTGGGATTAATAACTTTTCCCCTTATTAGGCCCTGCAGCATAAGAGGCCGCTGCTGCAGCTGTACTAGCAAAAAGAACAATTCCTCTTGGCCCTTTTACAGCCCATTTCATGGATCATTTGCCATTAAAGGGTATGTGATTTTAGTAAATACAATAGGTAAATATTAACTCAGTTTCCTTATCGCCACTGACTCACTGGAGATAAACCATCGTGAAGCTAACGTAATACACCAGTGACTCACATCTCACATTTTTTGATGCAAACTTCATAAAGAGGCATTCAAATCAGGGACATCTGGTGGATTAATGCCATTCATAGCCAGACACTGTACTGAAGCCTGGCAGTTGCATTTGTATGCAAGCTTTCTGTCAAAAGGTGATCCCAAACATACTATAAAGCATCAAAGCTACCAAGACTTTTGTAACTCACTGTCTTGGGTCAGTCCAGGCACTGGTGGTGTTCAGCTTGGAAATCCTCTAGTATTCCATTTCATTTCAGGTGAAGATTGTACTATTTCTTAAAAAGTGAATTAGCTATGAAATGGTGTTTTACAAACACTGCCTAGATAATTACTCCAGAAAATTGCTGGATACTTCATTAACAAGGTAATTTTAGCTAGGCAAAAAAGTAATTTGGATTTTGTGTCAAGCTTTCTTGTGCCAATAAGATGATAAGAACATCAAAAGATCATTTTGCAAAATATTTTACATAGCTGATGGTCACAACACTAATTTGCACATTCAAAATTGCCAGAAAAATTCAAGAACAACATGGATTATGTCTTTATCTTTGGTATAATCCCACTGAATTTAGGAAATTCACACCAAATATTTATTTGATGCATCAGGTTTGCATCTGCCACACAGTTTGAAACTGCTGCCAATAACTGTAAGGTGATGTGCAATAGGCAGAGGAAAAGCAAGGAACGGATCTTTGTCATTAATACTTGATTAAAATATATGAACAATGCCTTTAGTATTTTACTTTTAACAGGAGATAGTTGGGTATTTTCTTACATTTTGCCTTAGAATGAACAAATAGATCTGTAACTTCTTATCTTGCCATAGGGTTCCTTCACTTTTCCTGAACTAACCAAGAGCATTAGATACTTGTGTTTGCAAGGAATATATCCAGTTGCTTTTTTCTGTTTTGTTTTGTTTTGTTTTGGGTTTTGAGTTGTTTTTTTTTTTTATTTAAAGGAAGGTGTAGGTCTTTAAAAATTCACAAAGAAGGAGTAATGACATGGCTGGTTAGTGTTTGTGCACACAGGTCTCATTGACCTATTGGCACTTTTTCACATAAGAATGACTCCCTGCATAGAGAGCCATCTGATCAGGAGGCTAGGTCCTTGAGTTTTTTCTGTTTAAAAGATGTTTCTTTAAACAACCTTCCTGGTTAAAAATACAGATTAGCAGAACAAAGAGAACCCTGGGCCCCATGTAGGAAAGGATATGGACATTCTTCTTTAAGAATTAGAGCTTGATGAATTTCAGGCTAGAGCAGAACTCATGCTTTTTTTAAAAAACAATTTCTTATTTCATGGATCCCAAAACAATGCAGAAGCAGCCACTGAACACTGAATAGAGAACCACAGAGTCTTAAGGGTTGGAAGGGACCTTGAAAGATCAACTAGTTGAATCCCTCTGCCAGAGCAGGACCACCTAGAGTAGGTTACACAGGAACTCATCCAGGTGGGTTTAATGTCTCCAGAGAAGGAGACTCAAGAATCCATTTGGGTATCCTGTTCCAGTGCTCCATCACCCTCACAGTGAAGAAGTTTTTCCTTAGGTTTCTTTGGAAAATCTTATGTTTTTGTACCCATCTGCTCCTTGTCCTATCATTGGATATCATTGAGAAGAGCCTGGCTCCATCCTCCTGACACCCACCTTTTACGTACTTGTGAACATTAATGAGGTCACACTCCAGAAGTCTGTATAACCCTGAAATTACATGAAATTGCATATCCAGTAACCATGTCCACCATCACTGAAAGTTACTAGAAGCCTAAAGAAAGACAGAGAGATAGGGCAGAGAAAAAGTTGAAGTGAGAAGCTAAACAATCTTGGCTTGTTTAAGGTGTTTCTTCCTAAAATAGTGCACTTACACAATGTCTCTATCGAGGATCAGATCTAAAATTCTCTCAGAATTTTTACTGGACTCATGAGATTGTGATCCTTTCAACATGACCAGTGGTATATTGCAATAAGCAAGTAACTTCTCTGTGTTGAGGTTTTAGAGCCTGCCTTGCCTTGAATGCTGCAGCCACTAAATCCAAAGCAGTTTTGTGGGTGGCTGAACACCTTTAAAAAAAATAAAAAAAATAAAAAAAAAAAATTACTTTCCAGAGAGAGGAAAACCAAGACAGTTGGGGACACAGCCTTTCCCCAGGCACCTGCTTAGCATGTTTCAGAAGTTAAAATTAGAAATCCAATAGGTAATTGCCCATAACGTGTTGTGTTTAGCTCACGCTCACTGTCTTTTTAAGAAGAATGAGAGTATAGCACCCATAGATGCTGCAAAGATCAAGAAGTTCTCAACTACATTAATCCAAAGGTAGAGGTTATTGAAATTTCACTGCTGTGTCAGGGCACAGGTACTGTGTAAAGCTGTGTTTTAGATCACAGTTCCTGTTGCCTTTTGTTATTGCTTAAAAGAGAGCTGCAAAAAAGCAAAGGTACTTCTTCTCAACTCCACCTCTGCCATACTTCCTCTTGACTTGGTTTCTGTCAAATACAATAGTTGTATGTATGTTGCTTCATTTAGTACCTGAGGTTTCTTCTCCATCTTGCTCCCCCCATACATGCTAATCTTTGCACAATTTGAAAATTTGTGTTTTCCCAGTATCTGAGTTTGCGTTGCTACACAAGTTCAAATAGTGTATAACAAGCACAGTAAATACATGACTGTTTACTTAGGGCTTTGCCTTTGCTGAAGTCCTTTCATTGGGTCTTATGTGAAGAATTGCATGTGCTTAGTTCAGTCAAGTGTTGTTTAGCAAAGTATGGTCCAACAGTAAACAGATTGAAAATTTTATCTTACCTTTCCTCTCCTACAGCACAAAATGATAATAACACATAGTTAATAAATCATTAAACAAGGTAGTTATTTGGTCAGATATTCCTACTTTGTATTATTTTGGGGAGGATTCTTCTCGGTTTGCATGTGGCTTTTTCCTCTCTTCCGAATGACATCTGCACCCCCCACTCCCCCCCAGATAGCAACACGGGTTTTTCCATGTTGCTAACAAGATTTTTCCTTTCTGCTCATAGTTTTACCAAAGCACTTGTGCCATAACGGTTCATAAAACAACTGTGCTTACTTTGTCAGCATATCTTCCAAGAACTCCTTTTAAACTCCAGATGAAAGTTCTCACTGCATTACTGTAGAATCATACGAAAAATGTTGAGTTTCCAGTGCATCTCCAGGTAATTAAGAAGAAATTTTCTGAGCTTTTTTTTTTTTTTTTTTTTCCTCATGAGTGGCCAAGTGAGTGAAGAGCTGCACTGAAGGCACCCTCTGCATTCAGAGCTGCAGTGGCCTCCACTTGTGTGGCAGTAGCACCCTCCCTGAGCTGCAGCCAAGCCACTCAGGTTTGTTCCAACATTTTCAGTGGTCTCCTACACCTAGCTTTATGCTGTAAGAAGCTTCCTGTAAGACGGCACCTGCCTAAGAAGGATTTGCTTGAACTTCCAGCTGTCTTGGAGAAGCCTGTACCTGAGGCAAGGACTCAAAATTACAGCCTCTGGCAACCAGGGCAGTAATCATGCTAAAATCACAGCTCCAGCCTGTACTTGGGAACTTCAACCTGCCCATATCTCTCCTTCTTTCCCTTAGGGAAAACAGTGTTCAGGCCATGATTTGTTTTGTTTTATTTTGTTCACTAAAATGTCCAAGCGAGTTCAAGCACTTCTTTGACAGCCTCAGGGATGCGTTAAGAAGAACATGTTTAGAGGAACTCTGCTCATCTCTTGCTTAGGGACAACATGACAAAGTGAGGATGAACCAAGCAGCTCTTAGAGGGCAAGAGCTAGGGCCCTAGCTTTTGGTGACTTCAGATGCTGTGTAGCTAGAGGTCCCATTTGCCTCCCAAGAATGTTTCCTCGTTTTTCAAGGCAAAAATGAAACTGTTAAGTAACTAGAGATGAAAAAAAACCCAAAAAGCAGTAAAACAAAAAGAAACCATTTGCCACCAATGAAAGTGTGAGGCTAGACAGGAGGTCTGAGAGGAGGTGAACACAAGACTTGGACATGGAGATGTGACAATGTATTAGACACTGTCACTCAGGTAACTCTACTAGGGCTCTTACTACTACTCTCTTCTTGCTAGTCTCCAGAAGATGAGGAATGTACTGGAGAATCGAGTCATTCTTAGAGGACAGAGGAAAGCAAGTCCATTCCCTTCCAGCATCAATGCTTTTATGAAGCTGTCAGTGCCCTCTGCAGTAGGTCTTGCCTGGGACACAATGGGTCAGAAGGCTCTACCATCTCCCCTGACCTCCTAAAAGGCTGACATTGCCTTGTGAGGAATTTCTTCAGTTTATTATCTGGGTTTTCCAGATAAATCTCTGGTTCTGACCTGCAGACCCTACAGCTCTTGCTTAAGAAACTCCAAGGAATCAAGTAGAATAGGTCTCCATTTACTTTCAAGAGGGATTTGTAAAGAAGTATAAGTGCTGCTCACCTACCACTGTTATTCTCTTTGTAAGGGTACACAGTTAAATATTCTTTCCTTGATTTCTTTTGAAAAGACTATTTGTGGATTTCTCTGATGGAAAAAAGTTTAATCTATTCAATTTTTTCATCCAGTTCAAAAGGAAATACAGGTGCAAACTGAACTGTGAAGTTCTAAGGTGACTAAGAGTGCACAAAGAGGTGAAGGTTTGACATGTACAGTTTGACCTGGAACTGCCAAGCACTTGTAAGTAAGAATTCTCTGACAGGCTCCACTTGAGAGCTTGCTTATGGGCAGCACTGACTCAACACCAAAACTGAAAGGGGTTGCTGTGATCCAGAGCACTGTAAGGAACACCATCTACATGCAGACATGTAGATCCCTGTTGGAAAATAATTCTTTCACTGCTTACTAAGAGAGTACAAGTGTCTGTGGGGAAATATCAGCATTCATTCTTCTCAGAGACAAAACCATCTACTTGACAAAGAACAAACTTCCTTTTGGTGGCAGCTTACTATTTTGTGTACAGTGATTTTACATTCTTAGCCATATACTGCCCTGCAGTGGCGAAGCCAAAATCTGCAGCTTTACTGAGTTTTATAGAGGATCTTTTAATTTCCTTATTTAGAAGTAATTTGCCCATCACTAGAAAGGGCAGAAAGAGCTTGTGCAAACTACAGAGCCAATGAAAAAATGAAGCAAGTGAGATTTTTGTCTTCAGTGTAAATATAACGTGCAGCAAAATGCCACTACTGACTTGAAATATTTTATCTATTTTTCAGAGGAAACAAGAGAGATTTCGTCAGACCTTGTATCTGTCCCCGGAAGCTATTTGCTGACTTCAGACAAATTTAATTACAAAAAAGAAGATCTCAAAGATACCTAAATGTCAATAGATTTTGAGAAAAGTCATTTTTGCAAATCTTGCATGGAAATGCATGGCTGCAGTGTCAGCACAGAAACTGTTAGGCAAGAAAGAATTCTCAGAAGAGATCGACCTTGTAAATGTCCCAGTAGTACAGTCTCAGTCACATCTCACAATGAACCTAGAAGAGAGAAATCCTTAGAAACCTATACTAAAACAGAAATCAGGCCTCATTAGTTCTGGAGCATGCTTTATAAGCTGACGAAACTTCCTTCAGCTAGCTGGTTTGCCCTCCACAGAAATTAGCTCTCTAAGCATAGTATTCTAAAGATGTAAAAGTTTTGGGGGTTCATCTTCTGTGTAGTCCTACCAACATCTGCATTCTAAGCACATTTGACACATTTGACAGGGCTAGTAGTAGCACAAAATGATGACACCAATTCTTTGGTTAGTAAAAGTGCTTGTATTCAGATTAGCTGTGGCTCAAGCAGTTACTTCAAGTTTTCAGAAGGGTAACGCACAATAAATGTTCATTAATGGATTCAAAATAATATCCAAAGCATTTTTTCACAAACAACAGAAGGTGTGAATTATTCTCATTGTACTTCAGATGATTCAAGAGATATGTTCACTTCTCAATTAATCTCCTTCAACTTTCCTTACGGTAAGATCAGATAAACAGGCATTTTAGAACGCAGTTAAGCTAACCTCCTTTGGATCTAGCCTTTGTTGTGAGATACGTGAACATCAAAAATGTCTATTTCTCTCTGTTTCCAGTAGAGGAAGACTAGAATCACTAGCTCAGAGGCTGTCATCTGTTTTGCACATGTTGGGGTTTAGAGATCTCTTACTATAGTACTAACTCTACTTCCCTCAAGCATTTTTAACTGCACATTCACATAGTCAAGGGACTACTTTCTTAGTGAAAATACATAGTAGTAATGAACTGAGACAGTTCTAACATAGACAACCTTCCTAAAATGAGATCTGGTGTAGAACTGGAGGTTTATCTAAGTCATCTGAATTCTTCATTATGCAGTTTTCATCTTTGTTCTGTCAGACAACATCAACTGCTGCCCCACCTTACATGTTGGGTCATCCAGGCAGTGCCTTCTGATATTTCATCATTTCAGGAGCCAGAAATAGATACTCCCAAAATTTAGTCCTTTGCCTTTCTATAACTCAAAAAAGAATCTTTCTTCTCTTTTAAAACTCAAGATCATCAAGACAACACATGAATAAGTACAAAACTCATGCTTTTTTTTTTTTTTAATGTGCTTTTAATCACTCAGAGAAAATGAGATGATTACAAAAGGGCCCAAAACGCTGTGGGCTTGGAAAAACACGATTTTATGTTTTTATTTGGTGCACAAATAAAAAGAGCACTGTTAAAAATATTCAAGAGAACGAACAGTATACAGTAACTGGTAAAAGCAAAGTTCAAAAGTCATCAAGGAAGATGAGAATAGTGCATAGTTGTTTTAATTGAATGCTGTTACGTTTTTTCTCCTTCATTTTGCTGTTAAGCTGATGGCCCTCTTGATGTGGTTCAGAGTGCTCTCCTCATCATTTTCTTCTGTACTCTGTGACTCACTGGATTGTGAGTTATTGCATTCACTGTCTTGGCAGCTGCAGCTTTCCACATATATATACTCATGGGAAATTGAATCCCCACTGGGACATATCAGTTCCACTTCCTTCACAGTGGTGCTTGATTCCCTGCAGCACGAGCAGCTGTGGTCCATAGAATTGGCCTCAGCAGAGTATCTGTTAACATGGAAAATGGCAACATTACTCTTTGCCAAAAGCCAGCATGGAGGAGAAGGTGAAGTTAGGTATAGAACTCCTGTGAAAAGTTTGGAATACTCTGTAGAGGAGTCATAGTTGTGGCGTATGAAGGTGCTGAGATCACCTGGCAGAGCAGTGGTTATGACAATGTGCTTTTAAAATTAGTTTCATTTACTGATTTTTTGGGTATATTTTTTTAGTAAAACAGTATCAAAGTTATTGTAAAAGCATCTAGTGATTTCTAGGAGCTCAGCTTCCTTAGATTCCTCTCATCATCTCAGCACTTACTAATGTTAAATACAACTGATCAACAATCAAGGGCAGACAAAGCTCTGACCTGAACAAGAAAACAGCATAGAGAAGTGGCTACATATCACATCAATCAACTGACTACAAGGGCTACAATTGCATCATGTAAATCAGAGAGCATGCCCCAAACCAGGCGCTGTTCACAGGAAGGGAAATCCACAGCTCTTTCTGTTCTTATGTCACAGCAAAGTACTTCTGCAGCCTTGTGCTCATCGGCTTCCCCAGCACTATTCCTAACCTGCAGAACCTGTCAATGTCAGCTACAAACTGTGTCAAGATCTTTTCCTTGTATGTATGTGTAGACGCAAAGACAGCAGACTGTAAGATGATAAGGTGTTTCAAAATACCAATAACACTCCATGCTAATCAGGGTTCAATCTGAGACTAAAGGTCAGTTTTCTCCCAGGTAAGGTGTCCTATGACATATTCAATGGTAGGAAGCAAATGACAATTCCTTGAGGACTTAGAATTATGTTTCTCCAGTGTTTTAATTGCTTCATAGCAGGTGTCCTACTAGCCACTTTTTTATAGCCACTTTCTTGAGGATTCTCTCATTTCGGAGAAAAATGTACAGTGCAACTACTCTAGTAACATAACCCCAAAAGCATTTGTTTTCTTTACTATATAAAAATTGTGCACATTTAAATCTTCCTTCAAAAGATATATGTGCATTTTATTTTAGATCTTAATTATTGAGAAACAGCCTTTCAGCTCATTAGCATCAAGCCTGGCCACTCTCTGCACTCATTCCCATTACAGGAAATAATCCATGTTCTTTTCTGATGATTTCTAACTAAGGTGACCTGACACAAATGTCAGACAACCCAGCTCTTAAAGGATGGATTGGCCTTGTCACAGTTGTCCAAATCCTAAGGCAATTTAAATATGCTTTCCTGCTTTTTATTAAGGCAAATCAACTGTTCAGTCACAGATTTCATGATTTTGTGCCCATGATTTGGATAACTGACAATTTCAGGTCTTCTACCATTCCATAGTCCACATTTATTGTTCATTTTACCTAAACAAGTTCAGTGCCATCAGAATCAAATCTCGTTGTCCAACCAGTTTACTTACAGTGAGAAAGTTCCACATGTTCCTTCACATTCAGTCATGACAACTCTGTTCGCAGAACGGCAGCCCTTATGGACAATAAAATCTGTTCTTTCACGGACAGAGCACGGTGTAGAACTATCCAGAGGTGCACCTATAGTGAAAGATAAGAAAATGCTTTCAGTGAAATAGCTCCAGAACAGCTTGTAGTTCAGTACTCTCTAGGCTTCATTAATTCACTCACAGAATTCTCTTACATGATCTTTCTGCTTCAGTTTAGACTTTACCAGAGAGAATAACAAAAATACAAAAGTATCTATTTACATACAAACATCAGCTTCTATGACTAGAAGGAAAGTAGTTTTCTGCATTGTTGATTCAGGTACACTGGCATACTTACAGGTTTTGCAACAACCATTTGGTAAGAATCCAATAGTTCCCTAAAAGAACAAAGAAACAGGAAAAAGAATATTATTTTCCTTCCCTATATTGAAGAGGCTTTTAGGCCAATAACTGAGGAAAGCTCTTTCTCAACAGCTGAAAAAAAAATCAATGAAAAATGTAGCACTAATCTGAATAAACAAAGGTAATGGTCTCTTCCAAACTTGAAATCTATCAATACACAAAGGATTGTAGAAATAAAGATAATGTTCGAAGGCAGTCTACAGTTAACATCATGTGATTTTTTTTCTCAGAAACAATTACAAAAAAGTGTTTTCTCGGAGATGTCTGTATCTGAATGGGGAGTATGCATGGTCTTCTAGGGAGTATACACTGGCAGCTTACTGTCTAAACAGCTTGTATTTCTGTAACATTCAAGAAAACATGGCTCTTGTTCAGACAGGAACCCACAGAAAGCAGTCAGCGAGGATTTTGTACCTCGGTGCTGACCAGTATTTTGGTTACTGAGAGGCAATTGCCCGTTATAAGCCCTGAACTCTCACCCAGATGTCTTATTTTATACACTCTACAGGTCTATGCATGGATGGGGCTGAAACTTTTCCCCTTGAGACTTAAAAACTTTGGTTAAAGGTCATCAGAGCTTAATTTGACTTCTGTTACTAGGTAGGTCCCTGAATTAAACTGAAATAATCTAGGCACTGAACAGAGAGTACATTTTCCATATTTACTCACGGGTTTGCAGCTGTCTTCATTGAATGCTGGGCAGGTGATCTCAGATGTGGAAGAGATAAACTGGTTGTGGATATTAACACAGCTATAAATGGTGCAGTTGTCATAAGGATCATTTTTAAACTCTCCAGGCTGAAAGAAAAATACAAAATATAATAAAGAAAGCTGAAGGGACCTCAGATGGAAATTTTCCTGTCCTCTGACAATGGTTTTCCTCTTGTTTCCCAGTCGATCATTTTTAGGTTAACAGCCATTTCAGATACAGATTATTACATATGTTGCAGCACACCATACATGGAGAGAATCTTCAGCTTCACATGGGATTTCCCTTGGGAAAGAAAAATCCCTCTAAAGTATGTGAGTACATTAGAGTTATAAACAAAATCATCCATGGCAATGGATTTTGCCTAGGGAAAGCTAAACTGTTAAGTGGTAATTAAGAACAAGTCTAAACTTTCACCCAACACGGGCAATAAAATTGTTTCGTATGCAGGCTTTACTAGTGTTCTTCAGTACATAGAGATACAAAATATAGAAAAGTCTAAGCTTCCGGACACTGAAAGAACGCTTCCAATGGTATTGGTTTTGTCATTTCAGGAAAAGCCTTCCAGAAAACTTGATTTCATGAGTCCTTTCTTAAGGCCAACATTTTGTAGATAGGCTTTGCTTTAGATGAGCCTCTGGCTTTTCTGACAAGGAGTCAATCCCTCTCTGAAAGGGAGAACTGAACAAATTTGGTAGAGATGTAAAATGTAGAGCATACTTACACTGAGGATGAGCTCAGACTTATCTGCTGTATGAATAACACACTTAGTCTGCACACATTTTCCACAACATTCACCTTTCACTGACTGAAGTTCATATCCCTAGAAATTAAAATTAATTAAGAATGAACTCATGTTGCATTTTCATGTATTTTGCATTTTTATGCCAAATGAAAGCACGATGCATTTTTGAGAAATTAATGAAAACATACTAACCCAGTTATTAATTACGCTTTGAAGTGCACTCAAGATTTGTACCTTTCTGTGTTCCAACCCAACAGAAAAAAAATAATGAAAGTAGTCCAGAGATCAAATAGCTTAAAACACTATAATAAATAGGTCTAATAATCAAGTATCAGTCTATTAAGTGCTCTACAGAGATTTCCCAGCTAATCCTCCTGATGTGAATGAATACTCTTAAGTTACACAACCAAGCTTCATGCAATAGATTACTCAAGGACACTTGGTATATGCATTAGACGCTGGATTTCTCTTCCCTTTCTTTTGCTTATACCACTCCTTGATCAAATTGCATTTCACATCATTGTTATTTTGGGAGGGCGCAGGGGGGTTTCAATTTGTTTTAAGTTTGTCACTTACCGATTCACAATATGTGTTGCATGGAATATGTTCACACGAGATGATATTCAGTTGAGTGCTGACATTAACTTCATTAGTGCAGAAGCAGTCATGACACTTATCAACAAAGACTGAGGAATTAGGCTAGAAATGTTAAGGGAAAAAAAGGGGTTATGTTAATGAGATATGACACATGTAACAGATGTTTATTAATTTCCAAATAATCTGTAATCCAAGCAAGGGAGAAGGAAACAATCATAAACACTATGGATAGTTATTTGGCTATCTGTTTATGAGGACAACATTTTAAATATTGAAATTAATTTGTGTGTCTTATTGAGCAATGATAAACACAGATATTAAAACGGCAGGTGTCATAAAACAATTACTAGACCAAATAGAACTTGGTTTAGAAGAATACTCATTTACATATCTTTTCATTTTTTAAAGCAAAATCTTAAAACTGCCATAAGATACTGACAGTAAATGTGGACTGACTTTTTAAAATGTATGCACACTTAATCCTAAATGCAAATCTCCAATGCTTGCATACAAACAGTTTTTCAGCTTCTTTTATACATAGCAACCTTTTCAGAAAAGATTTAAGCTTTGTGAAATTGATCAACTCCTGACAGAAATCGGAAAGATTCTAAAATATCAATTGTATTAAACAAAGTTCCTAAAGGCAATTCTGATAAAGCAGACTAAGTGGCCTTTTAAGCACTTTCAGAAGACAGTTGAAATAGGAACTTACCAAGAACTCAGCATTCTGATGTACACAAACCCTCTTGGGAACTGTTAACAAACAAGGAGTTAGGTGGTTACATGGGGAAAAATAATACCAAGCATTGTAATATATTTCCAAAGTACTTACCACACTCGTACACAGGACAGCATTGACTACTAGGAATATAAGAATAAACTTCAAATCCCAGGGAACACTTGGGGGCTTTAGCTGTGCAGAAGCTTGTATTGCATTCTGGGGGAAAAAAAAAAAAAAAAAAAAAAAAAAGAAAAAGAAGAAGAATAAGTCAGAAACTACACCAAATCACAGCTGCTAGAAATAGATATCTATTGAAGCATTTAGGATGGACTTTCCATTGATAGGGAAAAAATCCAGATTCTCTCCAAAGAAACAAATTGCAAAAAGAGAACACATTTTTCTAGTGAATCCAGGCACTGGACTGGGGAATTGCACTAGTTTATAAAGCTTTTTCTGTTGTGCCATTACCAAGTGTTAAAAATATCTTAATTCTTTGCAGAAGAGTAGTGGACAGCTGTTATTGTCCCACCTAGAATTACATCCACCTAGAACTACATAATCTACCTGCATTTTACTTGAATAAAATGTGGTCCTGAACTCAAGAGCTATAGATTCAGTTATGTTGAGTCCCATACTTGAAATTCCAGTTATAAGTCATTGCAATATTAAAACTATTTTTCCTAACACAATGTAAGCTGATTTTTAAAAGCAAGGGTACTGGTTTTTGTCTCTGAAGCAGGTGTCTCTGGTGCTGAACTAGTTCAGTTCTGTTCTCCTTTTTATTTCTAAAAAGTATAGAAAGATTAGAAACAAAAGTATAAACTCACTGCAGGTGACAATGGGGCAGCAGGAGTCTTCAGAATTGACTACAGTGACCTCATGGAAGCCTTCTCCGTCACAGATGGTCTTATTTTGTTTGGCACATTCATGAGGTTTACATACAATGCCACTTCCACCTTCCAGGCAAATACAGTCCTGACAATCTACTGTAAACTTTTCCCCGAACTGTCATGAAAGAAAATGAAGTGGGTAGTTGCATGGTTACCAATTAAGAAGAATAGAAGTTAAAACAGGAATGAAAAGTTGAGAGCACAAGGACAACTGCAGCAGTGGAAACCACTCTCCTCTCTTCATCCCCAACCTCTACTTGAAATACAAAAGCATATGGTGGCATACCTCTCTTGGTATGTTATCCACTCCAACACAGCCTGTGAAAAAGAAAAATAAGTTTCCATTACCACTCATGTAAGAGTAGACATCTCTGCTATATTTTGTATAAGGACCACATGAGAAGAAAACAACAAAGAGGATACAAACATGCATCCAAGTGAAGCAGTAAAACTCACCACAGGTTTTCACACAGACATCCACACCAGAGTCATACAGCATTGTTCCATTAGGACAGAAACAACCTTCCACTTGTTTAGTTGAAGTTTCATTTTGTTCACTGAATGGGATAAAATGTTCAGAGGAGCATCATTACTGTCAGGTATGCAGAGGAAAATTATGCCAAATAACCTTTCATTGGAGACACAGTAGCAAATGATTTGCATATTTGCAATTTAGGAATTGTCAGTGTTCATATTTGGTATAGTCAAATAACATAAACAGTGCAAGCAGATGAATTTGGGATCAAGAAGATAGTGGTACTAAATTTAATAGTCAGTTTAAGACATGATAGGACGTTGATTTCTCTCATGCACCCATCTATTAGGTATGACTGAACAGTTGCATGAGCTATAACTAACAGTGAAAGAATTATTTACCTTGTTTTGCAGGTTATTTCTTTAATAGGACCACATGCTCTATATTCTTTATTTGAAGGACATTGATAAGCTGTAATGAGAGAATAAAAAGGAGGAAGATATAAATAACAATGTAATACAAAGGCCCCATGACCTTATGCCAAGAAATTAAACACTGACTGCTCATTTTCTTACGTATCTTTGACAATCTTGATAAGCAAAGAGAAAGAAAAAAAAAAAAAAAAAAGAAACTGGATATCAGACTCATGTCTCTGAATTTGTGTTATGCAATTGAGCCATAGAGATATCACACCATGCTTTACATTAAAGAGATAAAGACACAAGTCTACATCTTGATTACATCTCTTGCACAGGTTCCCAAAGTTTTCCTACCCTCTGGCCTCTTCTTACTACAGCTGAAAATGAATGTGTCACTAAATAAAACAGAACAAAACAAAAAATCTACTGATGCAGATGTTTCTGGCACAGCCAATAGATATATGTTTTTACAGGTTTATTTGCCATTTCCATTGTTAAAAATGTTACTTGTAAAATTACTTAAGGAAAGGAGCTAGTATGATTCATTGGCATCTTTGTTGCTCAGAAAGCAACATGATTTACCATTAGGACATATTGCCAAAACAGTTCCCTAGTAGCTTCCCTAACAATACAAGATAAACGGACAATACTTACAGCAAACACCATTGGTATGACTTCTCCAGTCAATGCACACATTTTGATCAGCACAGGTGGCAGCGTAGACTTGCAGGCTTGAGCATTCCAGGTCTAGGTTGGGAAGTACACAACTATCAAAAACGCAGGCTGCATAGTACTTGTCAGGCTGGACAACTGCATGGCACGGCTCAAACACACTAGAAACAGTAACATTTATCACTATTAGTTACTGAATAACTCTTTAATTCTTCAAAGTGCTTTAACGTGTTACAGTGTGGCAACAGTGGTGCTTAAGGAGGTGAGACTAAGCACTATTACTGAGAGATTTTTACTAAGAGCACCTATCTATATTGTAGCCTTTCAAACAAAGTATTATTTACTAGCCTACTAAATATTCAGGCACCAATATTTGCTGTTCAAGAGCTACAGGAATATCATTGAGTATAACCATTAAGTACTTTTCTAAAAATATTTTGAGGTTTTGTTTGTTTGGTTTGGTTTTGGGTTTGGTTTTGTTTGGTTTTGTTTGGTTTGGTTTTAAATTCTGACACAACATTCTAAAAAATATAGATCTCTTCAGTTAGAGTCTCTTTTCTGTTGAGTGTGGGGAAAGGCAAAGTCATAGTACAGTGGAGGGTAAAGAGCATAAAAGAATCATAGAATCACAGAATCATAGAATGGTAAGGGCTGGAAGGGATGTTGGAAGTTTAAGAAAGGTTGATGTAGCAGACAAAGGGTTGGAAGCAAACTATCAGTAAAGTATGACATCTAGAAACAGTAAAAGGAATGGAAGCAATCCAGAAAGCTACAAGAACTGGAACAACAGTTTCGTCTTCAAATTAAGGGGCAATTTAGGATTCATTTATCAATAAAAAATTTTTCTGTCTGTTCTTAGGCTTATCATCCCAGAGAAATGTTTACCTTCCAAACAGAAGCTCACAGATGGAAGATTCTTTGCATGGCTGTACTGGAGTTGTGCTAGGTGCTTTTGAAGGGACCAGACCTGGAGAGCACTGTGGTTTGGAAGGATCAACAACTTGCCAATGATCTCCCATGATTTCACAGTTTTCTGCAATGTTTCCATTTGGCAACATGCAGTCATCTGCTGTGTTGTTATTGCAAGTACCTAAAATTGATAAGGGGAGAAAGAATTTGCTCACAGATCTATTATCAAATTCCTTTCTTTTTTGTGACAGGGTTGTCATTTACCTGTTTTTCATTTTCCAAGAGCACAAAAATTACAAGAGTAAGCCTTACCACACTGTCCATGAGTGTTGTTGCCAAACAAGCTGTAGGGCATTCTGATCGAAAAGGCCAAGCCATTGTAGGTCACATTCATTTTTAGTTCAGGAATTTCCACTACACGATTTATACCTGACTCATAGATGCTCACACCAAATTTCTTGTAAGGCAAAGCCACTGCCTGTTTGTTTACTGTCACCTAATAAATAAAACAGGAAACATACATTTAGATTGGCTTTGGAAGACAACTGACTGTTCATTCATTTTCATTGAACATAGAATGTAAAGGAAATAATAAGCATTCAGTTTGTAACAAGTGTCCTTGTTTCTTTTTATGTTGCTGGAAAGTTGAACTTTTATTCTCTGAGCTAAAGAAGAGGCCCGTTTGTTATTGGCAAAATAGGCTAAAATTCAGAGTTTAAATGCGCTAAATTCTGTGACTCAACAGATTCTTTAGAGCGACTGTGGCATTGAGGACACCCTAAGAAAGTGCAATATAAAATTCTCCTAAATTTCTAGTGCACACAATTTTAACTTTCTTGGCATAAAGGGAATGTAATTATAGGAAAATTATATGTAAGAAATAAGCCAAAAGCTGTATTATTTATTGAAATGCACCAGCCGTGATATACCTATGGAACTAATATTACTACTTTTACTCAGCAATGGTTGACTTCCTTGCTTTTGAGAAAACAAAGAGGTCTAAACATTGCAAATTTTCGACAATATGCTGCAACCTAACTTGTAATATTCACACACAGCAAAAAACTAAATAAAACAAACCCTACACAAATCCAAAACGAAACATTTCTCACACAACTTTGAAGATCCAAGACTGGGACATCAGTTTTATCAATGAAATATCAACACCTAAGAGCTACTATTCTGAAAAATTAAAAAAGGGGCACCAATTGCTTTGATAGTAATGGTACTTTTAAAACATGCTTAAGCCTAGTACTTTATTGTTATGTCTAATTTATGTTGCACCCTCCTATTGAACAATTTTTCTTTTCCTTTGTTACTTTAATATTAATTATAAATTAAATTATTTTGTATCCTTAACTCATCCACATTTGTGTATTTAGGAGCGATAAGGCACTGTAAATATTTGAGATAAAAAAGGGAAGAAGTTTTAGAAATTTTTCCTCATATTGAGAGTAAAAAAGCAATCCTTCAAATGTAGTCTTATTTTATGATCTAAATTGCCATTAAATCTAAAACACAGATTACTTTTCATTTTTTTTCCTAATGCTATGAATGTAATTAACAGCTTGATGCTGTATTAATCTTTTATTCAAGAAATCAAGAAAGGTAACATTCTCCAGTACCTCTACTTGTAGAGTATTTGGCTTGGCTACTGCTAAGCGTACTTCCTGAGTCTCATGTCTCACAATGAGCGTTCGAGGACACGAGACTATATCCCGTGTATCACAATGGTAGTTGTCAATGTAGACACCAAAGTTGTCAACTTGCTTATTAATTTCTTCCACAAGGACATATGTACAATTCCCTTGATAGCTGTAGTATAATCCATCAAAGGTCATGTAGTGTGGGTCTCCCCAGCCAGTGCAGTAACCTACAAAAACATACATATAGGTTAATTTTTTATGGCAACATATGGAATTAGATCAGTCTCCAAACAAGATCTGTAGGTGGGAGATTTATCTCATCTAACTTTATTTAAATTTTTGAAGTGTGTATGTCAATGCATGAGGTCATTATCTAGAACTCATCAATATCAGAGAAAACAGGTACTTTCAGGCACAGTTCATTTGATTTATCAAGTAGACAACTGAGAATAGGATTAACTGCACCCTAGATATATCTTTACTGACAGTCTGAACAAGTAACTCATGTTTAGGCTTCTAGCCTACAGTTGTCTGCATCTGGGCATTTAAATCCTACCTTTAGAGACCAATTTATTCTACTAACGCAACAAATATGGCAAATTCAGTAAAAATGTCTAATTAGCTAAAAGAATCAATGAAGCACTCCAAACTGACCAACACTAAAAGTCTGAGGATCACAGCTTTTTATGATACTTTTCTCCTGATAAATATTGTTGGTTTGTTCCCACAGGAGATAAAATACTCAACAAAATATGTACTTACAATCACACTCCCAGTGCCAACAGCATCCATCCTCATCAATGACTGGCACAGGAGAAAGCCCATTGGAACATGAAGGTTTAGGAGGTGGATTACAGATGATGGGAACCACCTGGACTATATTGTCTTCTATACATATTGCCTTAGTGCAGTTACAGAGCCACCATGACTCACCTGTCTGTGTTTAGAAAGAGAGAGAAACCTTATAAAGCAGTCAGACTGATGAAAGTTATGTCTGAATATCTTTTTCAGGGTTTGAAAATGTCCTGTGTTTATTGACAATTTTTCCCCACCAAAAGCCTGAAAATGAGAAGGAAATGCGGCAGTCAGCACTGTCAAGGCCTGCAAGAAGAACTGACACCACTGAAAGCTGCTAAGTGAAAAGCATTACTTAAAAGTAAAGTCAGTAACCTGAAGTGGGAACTGCCTCTTTTAGTCTCAGCTATCTAAAAGTTAGATGTTTTATCTCATCACATCATCTAGACTACCTCTCCAGTCAACAGTGAAAGACACTGATCAATATCAGTGATCAGCATATCAATACTCTTCCCTGAATATCTAGAATAGATTAACAGCTAAAGCTACAGTTACCACCAGCTGTTGGGGGAGTAATGTCTAAGTTGATTTACATGCATACTTTGTGATAGTATGCATTTTTTCTATCTTCCCCCATTTTTTCAGACACATTTAATTTTTATCCCTGCAGATCTTCTGAGCAAGTTGGTAGAGTTAAGCTCAAAGGAGGCTTTAGAAATACACAAGACATTAGCTTATCTGTGTGACAGGTGGAGAATTCCAAAACACTTAGAATTCAGACTCAAATTTCACAGGTACTTGAAAGTGGCAACCTGTTTCACAACCCTCTCCCAAAACGAGGCTATGACCAAGAATTTCTAGTTCAGCTCTGTAGCTTCTTATGATACTGAACTGTAAACACAAAACTTTTCCCCATTCTGGTCTTTTTTAAAAGCAGAAACTAAAAAGAGAGCTTAGCATGACTCAGCCCTTGGATGCTTCTTTATCAAAGCTGTCAACAAATAAAGAGAAATCTTCAGGTGAAATCTAACTTCTTGAAAAAAAAGTCTTTTTAAATCTATCTTTGACAAGCAAATTAAGTATATGTCATCAAATTGAGTATCATTAGAAGTCATGCTGACACCCAAGAAAACAAAAAGAAACAGAAAGGACCGATACTTTCTTTTCTATAAATATGAATTCCTAATTTGCCTGTCAGTAACACTAAAATTGTGTAAACAGTCTCCATTCAAAGAAGAAAACTAAAACCAAAATACTAAGGTAATCTACTTACTAGATAAGTTTCATTTGGTGAAATAGTACAATTTTTCACAGGAGTGGTTAGTGATGGACTTGTAGATGAAATTGAAGAACTGAATGGAGTAACTGTACTGTATGTAGAACTTTCAAAGCTAGTGAATGCACTTGATGTTGTAATTGACCCAGAAGTACTAGTTGACCCAGAAGTAAAAATTCCAGATGTGGTGGTAGTGATGGTTTCAGTGTTTGTAGAAAAACTGCTCGATGTTGTCTCAGTTGTGGTAAAAGATTTTGTTGGTGTTGTACCCGAGGTAGTGATTATCGCTGGAGGTATTGAAGGGGATCCTGTTGGTATAAGTGTGCTGACACTTGTAGACTGTGGGGAGAATGCACCAGAGGATGTGCTGCTAACAATGGTGGTAGAGGATCCCACTGGA
>WBNH01012368.1:0-42300 GCA_013401255.1 Urocolius indicus | reverse complement strand
CCAACCCTTCCATTCTGTGATTCAA
Source organism: Urocolius indicus (assembly GCA_013401255.1). Taxonomy (NCBI): domain Eukaryota; kingdom Metazoa; phylum Chordata; class Aves; order Coliiformes; family Coliidae; genus Urocolius; species Urocolius indicus. The sequence goes on along the minus strand of WBNH01012368.1, from coordinate 42,275 downwards.
CGACAAGCCAAAGCTGCTTTTCTACAGTAATGATGAAGCACTTTCCCATGGCTGTGCTCTGGTTCAGTGGCAAAAATGAGAATCAAACCTGAGTATTTCTGCCCTCCTCTGCCTATGGATTCCCTCTCTTAACCAGAAAGCACAGAGGGCTGGGTGGTAGCATATTAATTAGGATCCATTATCTCTGCCAGCGTGATAGTCCTTTATCATTTCAGAAATCTGAATCTCCAACTTGGGACTGAATGACTCATCTCTAGTTTTGCTCTGTCTTCTTTTGCATTAATGTTTCTGAGGCTTAAAATGTTCAAGATGAAAAGCAATTGCAAATAGGGACAAATGGGGAACATTCTGCGGCTCTTCAGAATGTTTCAAGTTAGTTGCTGCCGTCGTTTTAATTGCACAGTTTGCTTCCTTTTATTGGGCTATCTGGATTTTATTGTAGATTTTACTGATAGGGAGCATTATAAGAAAAGTAATTTCTTTATTATATTTTTCTAAGGGGGTTTACTGGATTTCTAAGAGATGAAACAGGCCCATTATTGTATCGGGTCCTGTCTGCTTAGTAACGAGATTATTTTCCTCATTGTCATTTTTTATGCTTTTCCTTGCCCAATGTTAAATAAATTCTCCAACTTAATGACTTTTGTCCAAGTATCTTCCAAACTCCTCCTCCTAGAGGAAGCTCTGGAAATAGTCTGGGGATTCAAGCTTCTTTTCCAAGCCTGAATGCAAAGAACAACCTCTAAAAAGTGATGGGTTTGCCCTCACCGAAACTGGCATCAAAACATGGGTGACAAACAAGTGTTAATGGAAGTACAAGGCTACACCAAATATTAACATTTGGGGAACCTTCAGCTAGGGTCTGTAGGCCTTCCCTGGCCGTGGGCAGGGTAGTGGGGTGGGTGATGGGGCAGGGGGCTCCTGGGGATCCTTTTGTAGACTGCCACTGTGGATACCAGCTGCACATCTTCCACCTGTGGAAGTTGAACTGGCTTCAGCAGTGTGTCAGCTTGGAGAAGAGGAGACTGAGGGGTGAGCTCATTCATGTTACAAATCCACCAAGAGTGGGTGTGAGGAGGCTGGAGCCAGGCTGTGCTCAGTGATGGCCAATGACAGGAAAAGGAGCAACGGGCACAAGCTGGAACAGAAGAGGTTCCAAAGAAACACAAGTGAAAACTTCCCTGTTGAGGTGACGGAGCACTGGCAGGGGCTGCCCAGATGGGCTGTGGAGGCTCCTTCTCTGGAGACATTCCAACCCAGCTGGATGAGTTCCAGTGTGCCCTACTCTAGGTGGTCATGCTCTGGCAGGGGAATTGCACTGGATGAGCTTTCAAGCTCCCTTCCAGCTCTTGAGATTCTGTGGTTCAGTGTCTGCTGCTCCTCTGTGCTCCTCTCTTCACCCTCCTGACTTCTGAGCAGTGTTATGTGTTGCTAGTCTTCATAAATATGCAGGATTGTAAGTAGCTGGAATTTAATATTCAGGGAGAAAAAAGGAGGAGCTCCCGCAGCGATAGCCATTCTTCCTGCAGGAGTTAGATTGTGATACCCAAAACCACTTAGAGTTGCAGTTTACAAATGTCTGTCCTGCTTTTGACCCAGTTAAGGTAATCATACTGGAATGTTCCAGCGTCATAAATCATCCTGCAGTCAGCCCTGTGGTTTTGCCACTGGCTGCATTAACTGACACTCCCAGCCTGCAGGTAGGACTAGCGTGGGGAGGGCTTCAGGTGAGGAGTGAAGTTCACTTGCTTAAGTGCTGAGCAGTTAAAAACCTGCCCTGGCCTTGTATCTTAAGGCACTTGAGGCTCAAGGAGGGAAACAGTCTGCCAAAGGCAGATCAAGCACGTGCTCCTTGGACGATGCCTGCTCTTGGGGTTGAAGAGTTCAGAGTGATCTTGCTGAACCAACCTTCCATCCTTCCTTGCCCTGGCAGTGCAGCAGTATAGAGGGACCTGGCAACAGCTGCTGCATGCTGCTGCTCCCCCCTCCCCAGACCCATATGCAGTGTATGAGTTTATTCATACAGCCCTGTATTTGTGTCTCTAATTTTAAATCCTGGCACCCCTACTACCCAGACCAAAGCCCCTACTGCTCCAGACACCCCAGGATCTTGCCAATGATCTGTAATTGTCAAAACCATCCTAGAAATAACTGCTAAAATTTACTGATTGATCTTTTTGTCCTCAAGCTGTGCGTGTTGCTTAGCACTGTCTACTTACCAGTCGTATTTATTGAGTGTCATGGGCAAAATACAAGTTTAACATGTTTTTACTCATCTTTGGAAACTTGTATTGCTCTGGAAACCATTTGTGACATGGAAGCAACAGTCTGATTACTCTGTGCCTTTTGTTTTGTTTTGATTTGTTTGTTTTCACACCCTAGTTTGTTTTTTCTTAAATAAAGAGCTCAAAGACTGTACAGAAAGATGGAACAGAATGTCCTGGAGAGAATTACTTATATCCCAACTGCAGACTGCAGTACATTGAATGCCTTAGAGTGGAAAGACACAGTCAGTACCTTGCCTGGTAGTGACTTACAAGTAAGAAACCAAGGAATACAACACAGAGTGACCACTGTGTCTTTGGCAGCACAGAACATCTGCAATACATTCTGTAGTTTACAAACAAAAGTGTGCAGATAACAGACTTACTTTAAACAACTGGGTTGGCATTGCCAAGAAAGAACTGACATTCTAGTAATGTCTCTGAAAGCCTGGTGCTAAGTCTCTCTCTCCTTCTAAGCTCACTCCTTCTAATTTCTTGCTCAATTGATTTCTAAAGGCAGGAAGTATTTTTAGTAATTGTTTTCTGCTAATGGAAGTTACAGGCATGATCTTCCTAATGCTCAGCAGTGTGCTCACCTGGCCCAGACAAAACCACTCCACCACACAACACACTCGGGCAGAAAGCCCTGTGAATTTCAGCCCAGCAGGAGAAGTGCCTTTGTTCTGAAAAATAAATCTTCTCAATTTGTGGAGTTGAGCCTTCAGGTTCTTTTCACATCAGTGGTTGGGTTTTGCAGCTTTTAACAGCTGTGTCTTATGTATTCATGCTAGTGACAATTACACCTCTCACGTGAATCAGAACCAAGATCTGATGGTCACAAACATGACTGTTTCCCAGTCAACAGACTGGGAAAGTTCTAATGAAAGTTCTAATGCAGACTTGGGTTTTCTGGGGCCTGGGCCGGGACTCGGCAGTTCCTGTGGCTGCAGGTATGGCATTGAATTGGTAAAGCAGGCAACAACAGCCTGCTGTCCTCCTTGTTGTTTTGGAATGAATCAGAGCTGTTGATTTGTATGCAGGAGTGTCACTACCCCAGAGACTCATCTGCTAATACAAAGCGACGCTGGCACCCTTCCCCGTGTCCAGCTGCGAGCTCTGCTTCGCGCTTGCTCTGCTGCCTAATGGCACGTAGAGCTCTGGAGATGCTCCTTCCACTGACCTTCTGCCCGTGCTGCTGAGCTGTCCTTACCACCTGTGGCAAGGAGCCCCAGGGATCTGCACTGTTCTGCAGCTGCTCATCTGGCATTTGAGGAAAGTGATAGATTTCTTTTCTAAACTGGATGATCTCCTGCAGGAAACAATCCTCTTGGGGATACCATTTATTCAAAGCGGATTGTTTCTCTTTGTGCTGAAATGAAAACGATGCTCTGTCTTTTCAGGGCTGTAGAGGAAGAAGTGAGCTTTTCAGAAGCAAATCCAGCATCTTTTGAACCTAAGAAATACAGGTTCCAGATAAAAAAGAGGGAAGAGAGGGAGGAACATTTGGGATAAGGCTTTGGTGGGGTGCTGGTGGCAGGATCCTAAGCCCAGGAAGCATGCAGGAGTAGAGGAAGAATGATGCTTTTTCATTGCATTGAGGAGCCCTGCTTCTGAGGTGAAGCAAATGCTTTTAAACTTGAGTTTAGCAGGTTTAAGAGAAGAACAGATGGCTGAGAAAAGATCTCAGCCTAATAAAATGCTAGGAATAAAAACTTTGGAATAGAGCTTGCAATTTAGCCCACCTTTGACTTGTGTCTCATTGAGGAGTTCAGTAGCTCTGTATTGCAGAGAGTAAAGAAGATGAAGGGGTGAGTAATCTCTAGAGCCATTTGCTCATCAGAAAGGTGATTTTTCTAAATTTTTATTATTCTTTTTTTGGCACTTGGTTGCCTTTGCAGATCAGGACTAATAAAAGGTGCATGTTGACACTGGTTGGCACACTGTAGTACTGGACTGGAAGTGTTCCTTCCTAGCCTAACAATTGTTTTAAGCTTAAACGATGAGAGTCTTGGAAATCTGCCACGTATCTTTCCCTTTCCAGAGCTTCCCCATGGTGTGAGCACTTTGCTGTGTGTCTGGTGGGGTTTTCTTCTCCATCTGCGTTTCCTCTTGGCCTGCAGCAGGACAGGCAGTGTGTGTGCAGGGTTGAGAGCCAGGTTTGGTGTTAGATCAGAGGATGGGTGTGCAGAACCTCTGAGGGAGGGTCACTCACCCCAGCAGCTGACAGAGGGATTCTTTAGGGTCAAAACTTGGGGGAGCCGGGACTGGGAGCTTGAACAATGAAACTCCTGCTTGTGTTGGTACCTGTGAGCTACTCTGCTGGCTGTGCCTTGTGTTAGGTGCATTTGTAGGTCATTTGGGAATGGGTGGTTTGAACCTGAGACTCTCTGTCTGCTGGTCAGGGCGTTGCTGTAGCTTTCACTGACAGGCGGTGCTGTGCAAGGACAGGCACAACAGTTGCAGAAAGTCTGGTGATTTCTCAGTGTCTGCTGTTCTCCATTGGTGTTGCTTCTGCCTGTCCCCACATTCCTCTGCTCCTCTGGGAAGTTTTGTTTCCCACCAGACTGTCAGGTGTTTCTGAAGAAGGGTTGAGAATCCCTTGGCCTCTTGCAGCTCCAGATGGTCGCTGTGCTTACACAGTCCCAGCTGCTGCTGACCGAGATCTTTAAAGCCCTGCCAGCACCAGCTGAGGGACATAGGGGACAAGGAGGGGGATGTATTGGACAAGTTCTCCCCTGGAATGTGACCTTTCTGTCAGCAGCTGAGTGATTCCTGCCTGCACTGTGATTTGAAGCTGCCTTGTGTCGTAACTGCAGTAAATGTAATTGTGCTTTGTGGGATGATATTGAACCCTCAGAGCAGAGGTTTGGGTTAAACTGCTTTTCTGAGGGTATCAAAGTTCTGGGTTTTGTAAGGGGAACACATCCAAAGCAGGTAGAATTCCTTTGTTGACAAGAAAATGCTTCACTGGGGACTTTTTGGAGCCCGTTGATGGCATTTTGAGGAAGAGTTGTGTTGACTATTTCTCACTTTTATTGTTACTTAATTTTAATGCTTTTTAATCTGCATTCAGCCATTTCTTTTTGTCCTACACCTAGTTGCTTCCTAGGGAATCCTACTTCTTCCTGTCCCCCTTCTTAGCTCTTTTATTAGTGCTTATTTGCTCGCTTTCCTCCCTTATCTGCAGTTCTGTTTAAATTAGTTTGGATTGCTGGAAATCATTACTACAGCAGGAGCAGAAGCCATAAAAAGTCTTTTAGCCTTAGTAGGAAATGCCAACCCAACCAGCTTTGCTCCTGCTGCTGTCAGTGCTTCAGCTGCCTCTAGCATGAGTTGGAAGGTGAGCTTTTTGTTGTGGAAGACAATATACAGTTTGTGAAAAAGATTCTAGAAATAGGTCTGAAATGTGTGTTTCAGTAGTGTGGTGCAGCCTGTGAAGTGAGTCACTGTCTTAGGTCAAATATTTTAGGAGTATTTGGAGTGAGTGTAATTACTGCATAGTCATGACAGTACCTGGCACATGCATTGTGCTCACGTTTGGGGGAGGTAAGTGGGGCTAGACCTGGGCCAGATTTGTCAATGCAGTCCAACATCCCTCTCACCCTGAGTTTTAACACCTTGAGTGACTCTGGGAGTGGATGATTCTGGGAAGCTGGAGCCTCTTCTTTCCAGGGTAGTCAACCAGCAATGGCATCATTGTTTCTCCCTAGCACCCATGATTTACTTGTCCTGACAATTAAGTCTGCATCTGAGTTAAACCAAACTGCCTGTTTTGAGGCTTTGGGACCAGAATGATCTGCTCATACACGCCTCATTAAATACTCTCAGTCTCCAAAACAGAGTGATTGCACTCTAGGCAGCACCTCAGCTCCATGCTAACTCCTGAACTGTGTTTGGGAATTGCTTGGGTTGGTGCTCCATGCCTTAGGCCAGAAGCACCTCAGGACTGGGCTGAAGATGTGTGTGGTTAGGTTGCAGGACCTGGCACTGTTTGATTTCCCTGTTGAGCTGTGCCTTAGCTGACTGCTCTCGAGGGTGTCGAGGGTTTCCAGCATTGTTCCTGTCTCTGGTTGTGTGCATTGTGCAGTGTGGAGCAGGAATGGATGGCACAGCACTGTGCTGACCTGGAGTTCCTGGCTCAGGATGAATCCTCAGGGGTGTTTGTTATATTTGCAAGAACATCTGTTTTTATTTAAAGGTTTTAATGGTGCCTTCAAACACAAATTGATTAAACCAGTGCACACAAAGGGTGCCACTAGATGCAGAATGGGAATAACATAGATGTAGGAACCCCCATGCACAGTTTGTGTATCAGGTTATGAGCCAAACATGCAACAGCATAGTGCAGATGCCCAGTAGTGGGTAGCACTGTAGTTTTGTTGTGTTAAAATGTTAAACATGAAGTAATTTGCCTTGGGAAGAACTCGAATGATAGGAAAAAGTAAACATAGATGATGTATTGGAGTTATTCCTTCCATTTTCATGCTTTCGTGCAGATGATTGTTATATATATCTCTTCCTAGATATATAGGAATAATTGTTGTGATTCGGCCATCAATAATGTGCTGGTTTTAGGAGCTGCCTACAAAGGATTTTCATACATACAAAGTGTATATAAAGGCAGAAATTTTTAGTCCTAACCAAATATATTAAAAGTATGCAAACAAGATGGTCTTGTTGGACATTTGTCTTTCAAGTTGGAGGGTTACTAGGACTAAAGAATTCTAGGAAGATTTGTAACTGTGTCCTGGTTATAGCCTTGAGATGAAATCCTCCTTCATCACTTTTACAGGAGGCAAGGCTTCTCCAAAATGAAAATATTACATATAAAAGGGAGTTTTCCTTAATGAGGTGATACAGTCTGTGTGCCAGCACACAGATCATAATTACTTCCTTCACAATGGGATATTGAGGGTCACTTGATGCAAGTGTGTAAAGGACTTCGACAGCACTCACTGCATGAAAGATGCTTTAACATTTTAACTTAACAGTTTTGTTTTCCTTTGCTTCTCCAGTGCCCAGACAAGACATCTCCTGCTCCAGTTTCCAAACCTGGGAGCTAATGGATTGCTGTGAGAATGGAAAATTTTGTACTCAAACAGGCTCCCAGCAGCACAGGTGAAGAAACCCCAGATTCTTCTTGTCCTCCGTGTTTAAGAACATTTAAAGAGAACATTGTGTTAAGTGTTGCTGTGAGTAGAATGAAATTCTCAGAGCAAGTGTTAACCGTGGCATGGCTGAGGCAGAGCTGCCTGCACAGCTCTGCTGATGACATTCCTGCTGTCCTGGAGGCTCTCATGCCCCACGGAGAAAAGCTCCTCTGCAGAGCTCGCTCCTAATTCCTCTTCTCAAGCGTCTGGGCTTAATGCCTCTGTTCCCCATCCCATAAAAATAAGGATGATGTCTTAACATCCTGTAAAGCTGTAAAAAGACACAATTGAAAACCCTGTCGAGCTGCTCTGATGGTGAGAGCCATGTGCCAGTACTTTGGGGTGCATTTAAAAGAGAGGTACTTGGCAAATCCTGCAGACATGATTCACTTTAGGTTCTCATCCCGGGCATCCTCATTCTCCTAAAGAGAAACAGAGACACTGGGAATACAGGAATATTGTTGGCACTTTTAATTTGATTTTGTTTTCAATTTTGGATGTTTAGTGATACCAGAGACATTCCAGATGATTACAGAAACAGGGGAGATAGTAGAAATCTTAATACCAGCAATGGCTGTCAGGTGAATGAGGCTGGCAGACCTGCCAAACGTCTCAGAAGGAAGAGAAAATTGCTTCTGGAGTCTGAGGATGACGAGGAAAATGCAGACGAGGATGAGGTAAACGAGGCTGCATGTCTTTTCTTTAAAGAGAACCGTGAAAAGCAGGGACAATTTTGTGCCTCAGATATCACTGTGCAATGCAAACTGAGCTGGGGGAGGTTGTTCTGAGAACCTCAGAGAATGGTCTGGGTCTGATCCTGATTTACATCTGTAAATGAAAATATCTGTTGTGCAGTCTGAGGAGCCATAAGGCTGGATGGCTTATGTGAAGTCAGAGTCCAAGTCAAGATTTCACACTGTAACTTTATAGGTATAGTTACAGCCCTGTGCACCAAGTGTATTTCACAGTAATGAAAACACATGCCTCCAAACCACTTTATCTAACTGCAGTCAAGTACTGTTATGTGATCCTAAAGATTAGTGTCCAACTGCAGAGTCTGATGGCTTTGCATTAGGTACCTGCATGTGTACACTCACTGCACTACTAGAAACCTGTATCAATGATGAATGAAGAGAAGTCCTTTAATCCTGATCTTTTCTCAGCTTTCATTAAGCATCTTACTCTCCAGGGGCCCTTCTCTGTGCCAGCCTGCGCTCTGCTACCGTGGGCACAGCGTCTCAGGGCTGAACCATTTGATTTAGATTCACATATTGCACGTGCTTGGGTAATGCAGAGACACTGGGGTAGGTGCTGGTGGATAACACAAGCTGAAGCTTCTGATGTCACCAACAGTTTAGCTCATCTTGTTGGTCAGCTTTCATCTGAGACGTGTAGAAGGTGTTTTAAAGTATGTTTTCAGAACTACTTGCATTGTGTCTCTTCCCCCTTTCTCCTTCTTGTTTGAAACTGCCCCCCAGTCTCTCCTGGGGCATGTTTGGAAGGCAGCTTTGCATTTCAAACTTTGCCTTTTTTGGTTTGTTTTGAGAAATGACAACCCTGGGTGAGCTAAACATGACTTTGAAAACCACACAGGAGAAATGGGAATGGCAGCCTGGCTCAGAGCATGACACAGGGAGACCACATTCTCATTTCATTCATCTATGACAGGAGTTACCTGAAGCTTCTACTTCCTTCAGGATTAAAAAGAGATGATTTTTTTCCCCCCATATGCACTCCCTGGCATAGATGGACATAAGAACCTCTGAAAGGAAAAGACAGATGGAGCATTACAGTAAGGTTGCTTATGGGAGCAGTAAATCCTGCACTGCAGAAAGCAAATCCTATGGACTGTAATGGAGATTTGGGCCCATGCTGCTCTTTTTTAGTGATATTTAAATTAACTTCAGTGGCATATATGAAACAATTTGTGAAGCACTTTGGGATACTGCAGGATCAAAGTTCTGTATGTAACATACCCGATTAATGTTCTTGCAGGGTTATTCAAGAGAAAATAATGGCAGCTAATAATCCTGTTAGTTCCATGTTACAGCCTTACTGTACCTGCGTTGTGAAATGATCAAAGAGAGAGGAAAAAAACCCACATTGCTAAACTTTTCTTTAACGTATCTGTGTCTAGGAGAAGAATAAATCAAATAATATGAAAAGCCGCAGAAACACTAAACCAATAAAACAAGGTGAGCTAAGCTCATAGTCTCTTTTCTTTAATGTTTATAGATGATTTTTTTTTTACTAGCTATTATAAAATGAATCACAGTAAACAGAAGAAGAAAGGACAGCAGAGCTTATTTCACATTCAGAATAGCTTATTAGGTACATAACCCTCTTACCACAGTCACTCTTCTGGAATGTGTTAGCGAGAATATATTAGAATTGCCTGCATGATGGGCACAGGGCAGAGGGTCTAGGAGGAGACAGCGTGATTCAAAGCTCACTGTTGAGGTGAGGGAGCACTGGCAGGGGCTGCCCAGGTGAGCTGTGGAGTGCGCTTCTCTGGAGACATTCCAAACCCATCTGGATGAGTTCCTGTGTGCCCTGCTCTAGGTGGTCCTGCTCTGGCAGGGGGGTTGCACTGGATGAGCTTTCTAGGTCCCTTCCAACCCTTAAGATTCTGTGATTCTGTGAAGTCAGTAAGAATCTTTTTCCCATTGGCTTTGGAGACCTTCCTAGCCACAGACTACAAGTGCTAAATAGACAATAAGTTGTAAACAATATGTGGTTGATCATGGGTTAAATTTCTTATGTACCTTAAAGGAGTTTTAGCAGGTATCAACTAGGGGGGAAGGTTTTAAATATGCATTTGAAATGTAATTTGCTGTGTGTATGACCATGGTCCTACTAGAATGAATCTAAAGCACCTGCCCAAGTTGTTGTTTTCATCATCTGTGTACTGGTAGCTGCCTCTCTAGTAGATGCATTGTGGTATTAGCAGGTTATAAATACATGTGTGTGCATATCTATAAATAATCTTGTTAACTGAACAAAAATTCACCTGGTTTTTCATTTGCTTTGTTTTATATGCAATTATATGCCTCGATTTACATGCAAATGTATGCCTCTTTATGCTGTCTTTTAGTTTATATCATATTCCTTATTCCTCTGTGAAGTATCAGGAGAAGAGGTGATTTTCAACAACTTTAAGTTATTATATCTTGCCCAAACTTTACAGTGGCAACTTTCTATGAGCAGTTTGCCGGCAATCTTGGTGCCACAATTCATTTGACCTGTGATACAATATGTTATTTCTAAATGAGGGATGAGCAGGGGTTTCTCACTGTGGGAATTTGTACCTTTCCTCCAAAGTTGGGTAACACTTTGGGGTACAACAGCAGAGCAGCGTTGGTGTGGACGTGGGAGAAGGAGAGGTGAGGGTAGAGCAGGAGACATCCAACAGAAACATTCATTTCTCTCTTTGTTTTTGATTGCTTAGTTGCTCCTGGAAAGAAGAAGGTATGGAACTGGGTTTCCTACTTAGAAGAGGAACGGATGCCAGCTGCTCCCCTAAAACTGTTCAGAGAGGTTGGCAGCTTTTTCAGCTCTCTTGCTCTGTTTTTCTCAGGCAACATCACAGAATTACTAACTGAGTGGAGTTCCATTTATGAGTTGTTTCGGTGCAAGCAGGCACTCGAACCCCCACGGGTTTGTTTCCAGCCCTGAAGCACAGTGGAAACGTGCATCTGCCCTGTGAGCCTCATCCCAAAGCAGGGTGTAAAAAATGCTGGTTGGGTGTCACTCACAAATAAACACTGACTGTTTTGATCTGCTTTGGGTAGCTCTGGATAAATGAGCTGGTGGGCAATCTCCAAGTAATGCTGGAGAAATACAGCTCAGTGTCTGTCATGTGTCCTGTGCATCGTCTGTGGTTGTACAACACCCTTTCCAGCCTTCGGGAAACTGGGAGTCAGCCAGCTCTGGGATTGTTGTAGGTTGTCACAGTAAGAAGGGAGTGTTACAAGGGAGAGTGGAAGTTGTCTTCATTCATAACCTGATGTATTGAAGGTGGCAGAGAGAGTATTTAGCTTTGGTGAAGCTGCTTCTGCACTCCAGTTCACCAGCCTACATTAAAAGCTCAGCTTCCAGTGAGCTCTTCAAAGCCCAGGGTTGTTGGCACCTTACAGAGGGAGATAAGGAGGAGAATCAGGTGACTGTAGTGGATGCAATTCCAGCTCAGATTTCTTTCATCTGAACTTAAAACTTCAAATGTTTAATTTGGATTAAGACTGCAAATAAATGAAAAACACAACTGTTTTCTGGAATGAAGTGGGCTCCAGATCAAAGATGCCTTGTGCCTTTTACCATTTGAAGATGAGAGGTTACCTTTTGAGAAAGTCTGGACTGCTGACCTTGTGCTGTCATGGGCAAAACCATTCGAGCTTTCTCAGCTCTTTGTTTCTGCCAGCCCTCCTAGTTTGGGCTAGTTTGAAGTTAATGCCTTTGTGTTTGAATAGAGTTCATTTCTGCATCTGTTGAAAGAGTTGTTCGTAGCTAATTGCAGAAGGCTCAGGGTTCAGTGTTTTTGAGAGATTAATTGGAATAACGAGTAAATCTGAGCTATGATGGTCACGCCATTATTGATCTTCGTACCTGTGCCTGTCTATCAAAGCAGCATTCATTTAGTGAGAGAATTTTCTTCTCAGAGTTGAAAATGTGAAACCTTGAGTATATCTGATGATTGCTCCACAGTAGCTTTTGTCTTTAGGAATTAAAACCAAACATTTCCTTCTTCCCCCACTCACAGCATCAGTCATTCCCAGAAGGCCGAAATGGATTTAAAGTTGGAATGAAGTTGGAAGGGCTGGATCCTGAACACCCCTCTCAATTTTGTGTTCTCACAGTGGCTGAGGTAGTTGCAATTCCTATCTTTGATTCCAAGAGTCCCATGTACATTTAGGATTCTTTTTTTTTTCAATAAAAAGTAGAAACACAGGAATAACAGTCCTTCAGTTAGTGGGTAGGAGGAGTTCCAGATGTCCTTGGAGGAATAGTGTTACATGGTTAAGGGTCCATACTTGAAATCTTGTCAGGTTTTTGCAGTTGTAAGTTGTGACAGTAAATTAATTGCATGTCATGGTTACATATGAAAAAGAACAGTGCAGTTAGGCCTTAATTCTAAGTATATATAAGGAAGTAAAAATACATTTATGCTTCTTCAATTCTGTCAAATCTGTGTTGACCTGGTGTAGACATAAATGTGCTCAGGCTGCATTTACACTCCAGATACTGCCAGGCAGGAATATATCTGAGTATGGAAGAGGAGCCTGGTGAAATTACCCTGGCCAATTTTGTTTTCAGCTGTTGGAAGTGAGGAAAGAAGAGCATGGAAACTAGGAGACAGAATGATCATAGAATCATAGAATGGCTATATTTACTTTTACCTGTACATCCAAATACAGAAAGAGGGTGTTTATTGTTTCTTTTAAACTTGTTTATGAGCCTTTGTGATAATTGGAGCTCCCCTACTTACAGGTACAGGGGTACAGGATGCGATTACACTTCGATGCTTATCCTGAGTGCTATGACTTCTGGGTTAATGCTGATTCCTCTGACATCCATCCTGTTGGCTGGTGTGAAAAAACAAGTCGAAAGCTTCTCCCTCCTAAAGGTATGGAGAAAACCCTTCCTCATAGAATGGTGTTCAAGAAACCATAAATCCTACGGTGAACTAGTTGTCCTGTCTGTGTATGTTTCGTTTTTAATGTGATTTCATGTGGAACTCGATCTGAGTGGTGTAAGAGAAGCAGTGTAACTAAGATATTGAATCACAAAAGAACAAACCGGCTTCCTTTGGATGTTGCCAAAGACTGGCATTGTTAGCCAAATTAGAAACTCTGTATTGGATGAGTTTGTAGAGCAAGGAGACTCTTTGGGGCTCAGAACTTGCTCCTTGCTTGCATTCAGTTTCCTAGAAACATTTGCAGGTTGAGATTAATGATTGGACATGATACTGAAAGAGAGATGTTGTAGCTGAAATGCATAAGAAGACTGCAGGAAGACAGGTATCATGCAAAGTTCACGTTCTTCCCAGGTCACTTCCATTTCTGAGAAACCAATCGGAATGTCATGGAGCTGTATAAATCAGTCTTTTTATCTCTCCTTGTAGGTTTCAAGGAGGGAGAATTTAATTGGACTTCATATTTGAAGAACTGCAAAGCTCAGGCAGCTCCAAAAAGCCTTTTTAAGACCCTCAACAGTGTAAGTGGTGATACTGAGTGCAAGGTGTTTCGGATAGGCTTGATGTCTATTTTGAGTTGTGAGTTTTGACTGTAATATTTACATGTTTTTAATATGGTCATGTCAGAGGTAGAACCATGGTACAATCAGATGAAACCTATTTCCTGCTGATTTATTCTTTAAGATGGAAAACCAGTACAATTTTTCTTCCTTCCTCCAGTCATTGGCTTTCCAGAGAAGGAATTTGTATTTCCCTTTCTCTGTAATACTGAAGGAAAAGATTTACTCTACCATTTATTAAATATATTACAAGGGTCTGTTTTGCTGTGTCACTACACTCAAGGCATTTGTGTCACTTTCTTCTAATCTAATCACTTCCAAAATAATGTCTGGTTTCCAGCAGCATACTTATGTGTGCCATGGGATTCATTATGAAGCTTTGGACCTTGAGCATTTTTCATCCTTCACCCACTCTTGCCTTCATTTTGGCAGTTAGCCTCAGTTCCTGCGTAACACTCGCTCCCATTTAGTGTCACTCATGACACAAAGTCCATGGTCTGGTGGATTTGATGCTGCAGATGGACACAGGACTGGTTTCAGGAGGATCAGAGCTCAACTATGCAGCTCTGCTCTGTTTCCAACTTCTTTTCCTTGGAGACTCTTTAACTCTTCCACTGATAAGACAGGAGCTGCAGTGCTCATGCTTATCCTCAGCTGATAACTCATCACTGCCAGGCTTGTGCATCTCAGCTTTTGCATCTGTTTTGTTCTATAGCTGGAGATTCTCTTATTTGAGCTACATCAGCTGTTTCTTAGAAAAAGCAAAAATCTTTGCCAGAACTCATGGAACTCTTGTCTGTAGACCTCTGATCTGTGGAGTTTGAGGTTACAACCTGCATTGAATGAGTTTGTAAGGGTAATTTAAAGGGCCTGACCTAGAATGTGATTTCTCTGAACTGCTGTCCTGTTCCTCAGCCTGTCACACCCTCTGGTTTTCGTGTGGGAATGAAACTAGAAGCAGTGAACAAGAAGAATCCGTTTCTGCTGTGTGTCGCAACCATCGTGGACATCGTGGATAACCGGCTGCTAGTTCGTTGTGACAACTGGGATGAGAGTTATGACTTCTGGTAAAGACTTTCTGTTACTACTGGATACCTGCAAGTAGGCTGTGGATTATTTTGCTCTTCACTAATATCTAATATTTTAAATGTAGTCACTGAAGTTGGGTTCTTAAGTCGGTTTTCAAGCATCTGAATTAATTACTTTGGGTTTTACACAGTACCAGTTACCCAACAGCTTTCCCCCCTGTCTGAGTGCTTGTCAGTCAGCTCAGTGCAAAACTAATGGGGTCACTTTAAACAGCCTGTGAACTCCTGTGACCAGTACTGAGCTCCCCAGGTCAAGAGTGATAGAGAACTGCTGGAGAGAGACCAGTGCAGGGCTACCAAGATGCTGAGGGGATGGAACATGTGTGTGAGGAGGAAAGGCTGCGGGACCTGGGGCTGTTTAGCCTGGAGAAGAGAAGCCTGAGCTCAAGGGGACCTTATTAACACTGATCAATACCTAAGGGATGAGTATTCAGAGGATGGGGATAGTCTTTGTTCTGTGGTGGCCAGTGACACGACAGGGGGCAACAAGCACAAGCTGGAACACAGGAAGTTTCACTGGCACAGGAGGAGAAAGTCCTTTGGTGCTGAGGTGAGGGAGCCCTGGCCCAGGCTGCCCAGGGAGGGTGTGGAGGCTCCTTCTCAAGAGGTTTCCAACCCCACCTGGACACGTTCCTGTGCCCCTTGAGCGAGGGGAACCTGATTGAGCAGGGGTTTGGGCTGGATGAGTTCTGCAGGGCCCTTCCAGCCCCCACCACTCTGGGATTCTGTGAGCTAATGCAGCTGGGGTCAGGTCAGGGAATGTTCATTTTATCTATTCCTCTGGCAGAGCTGAAGAAAGAGTAAAGCTCCTCTAGTGACACCACCTGGAATTAGTAGCATCCTGTCCTCCAAGACTAGTGTTGGCATGTCTCTGCAAACTTACCTTTGGCAGCAGGCAGTACTGAAGTCAGTTAAAAGCCTTTCCATTTGCTTCAGCAGAATTTGGCTAAGGCCCTTTGAAAAGAAAAATGTCTGCCAATGTTTAGGCTTTCTTAAAGGCTGTCCTGACCTGCACGACACTTGTTCTGCAACTGAAAACCTTCTCCCCTGCTGTGGTGCTGGGTCTGGTGGGATATTAGTCAAGGAAACGTTTTCCCTCTTTGTACTATGTTTTCCAGCCTGCATGAATGGAGTAGCTTGCTTTGAATTTGTGAAAGCCACACAAGGCACATATTTATCCAAATAGCACTGATTCAGTCCATATTCTGTGTTCTCTCCCCCAGCTCCTTTTGTTTGGTGTTTTTCAGAATAGGCACCTGTTTGGTGGCAAGTTTAGTCTTTCCTTTCTTTGCCACATGTATGTCATGCAGAGCTTTGCAACGCTGGTGTTTCCATTTGAGGACTTTAGATCTTGTTCCTTTATCATTTTCACCTGTGAACCTTTGTTTTCATGCTATGTTTTGTTTGGAATTGGAAAATTTTAATGGGAACCACAAGCAAAGAAAGCTTCAAAGTAGAGCTTGGCTGCAAACACACAGGTGTTCTCCTAGATCTGAAAGGCTGCTTTGGTCCCTTCCTCAGAGCACATGTGACAAAAGAGACTGTCTCAAATTAGCCCATTGCCTCCCTTCAGAGACTCAGATCTAAATATGCAATAAAATTGGGAAGCAGGTAAAGTACCTCTCTGTTTCAGCAAGAGTTTGTGGATAATGTGCAGTTCTTGGCAACGACCTTAGAAATCATTTCCCTGCTTCCACAGGAGTGGAGTTTCAGTTAGAGGTGAAGGTTTGGGTTTTTTGCTTCTTTGCTTCCTATGTGGTTTAGTTTGGATGATCTATGTCCAGGGTTGGTGTGATCCATGTGAGAGTGGCATTTGATGATGGTTTGTTTTTCAAGCAGCAGACATTCTTCTCTGCATTTCTCTTTTGGGGCAGCTCAAACGCCTTGAAAGCTCGGCGTTACACATTCTGTACGAGGTAATGCTTCTGCTCCATGATCACACCCACTGAAAGCATCTGCTAAGGCATAGCAGACAGTACTTGAAATTCTGCTTCTTTTTTGGGGTTTTTTAATCTTTAAAATTGACTGGTGCCAACTTTCCCTCTGTGATTCAGGTGTGAAGCTAGCAGCCCATATATTCGTCCTGTCGGCTACTGCCAAGAAACTGGAACCCCACTGACAGCACCACCTGGTATGTTGAAAATGAGACGTATTTCCTGCCTCAGTCACAGAAAACCTGCAAGCTTTATCTTCTACATGATCACGTACTTGCAAGTTACAGGTTCCATTCAGTACACTTTTCTCTCTACTGCCAGAACAATATTATTGTTCATCCTTTCTAGCGCTGTGTTTCGTTTTGTTTCATAGCTCTTTCAGAACATGGAATGGGGTTTGGTTATTTGTAATTGAATTTGATTTCAGAAGGGAAAGAACTTTGAAGTATTTCTTTTTAAGATGAGCTGGAAAGAAGAGGAATCAGTATCATGATGTCATAGATGAAGTTTCTGGAAATGAAGGAGTAACTGAATCCGCGTCTCTTTCTGCTGCACTGGAGTTCAGTAGATGAAGAAAATGCATGGCAAATGAAAAGGACAGAATGTACAGGGAAATCAGTGTTGTTTTCAGGCTTTGGAAGTGCTCATTCACCTTAAAAACCAAGGAATATAAAAAAATTATGTCTGCTCTCTGCTAGATTGTCAGCCCTGGAGCAAGAATTGCTGTAATTATTGTGTATCAAGTTTTGCAGAGTGGATGGCACTACAAGATCCCTCTCTGTTGGAGCAATTAACCTCTCTGGCTTTGCTGCAGATGCAAAAGGGGCTGTAAACATTTACTCTTCACTAATACCACATCTGTTCCTGCTCCTGGAACATGCAACAAGACTGTGGTTTGCAGTTCCTTTACTCAGATCACAGTTGCCTGTGCCCCCAGCAGAATCTGTAGTCAATTCTGGTTTCTCTGCTGAGAGATTTATTTGCAGCAGCGTGCAGACTGTCCTATGTGTTTAATCATTGCATCCCCCCACTGAAAGGAAACAGTACTGAGGCTAGAAAATACTGAAATAGGAAAGGAACAAAAAAGTAGAGCAGTTTCTTAACTGTAGTTGCCAGGGAGAAACATGCCAGTATTGTTAAAGTAGCACACCCATGTGTCTGAGATGATGGTAAGGCAATGAAGCCTTTTATCTCTGGGCTGCTAGTTTGACTCAGCTATGGGTGAGTAGGTAGCAGGAGACAAGAAGTTTCTGCAATCTTGCAGGCAGTCACACACAGAATAGTTAATAAAATAGGAACTTAATTTACTGATACTATTGTACATCACAGAATCCTCTGACTAGCTCTTAATTGGCATCTTTCTCTAGAGAATAAGCATTTATTAAGCTTTACAGAGATGAACTCTTCAGGTTTTTCAGGTCAGGGTTAGAGGCTGGGGACACTTGCTGCTGTGTGTGCTGGAAGTGGGCTGTATGAATAAACAGACCTTCCAGCACTCTCCGTGGTCAGTGCTAAATTAGCATAATCAATATGTATTACATAGTTGCTTCTCTGTTGTTTGTGACAATAAATGTGAGTTTTTCTTACTGAAGTGTCTGGTTTTTTTTCAGGATACAACGATTCCAAAGCCTTCTCATGGGAGAAATACTTAGAAGAAAGTAACTCCCACGCAGCCCCAGCAAGAGCATTCAAACTGGTTGGTGAATCTCTCTGGTTGTCCTAGATCAGGAGACAGGGGGAAACTGCTGTTGTCTACCCTTTCTCACTAGATGCTTCATTTGATGGTGGTTCACCGTGTCTGTGCCATGAGGATGAAAGGAGTTTTTTACTTCTCTCTCACTGCTGACAGAACAAAACACACAGCATGAAAAGCTGCCTTGGAAAGGATTTTTGACTAAACATTTTCAGTTGCTCTATTAACAGCTCCATTGGAAGGAAGAGCTTTTCAGTGGAATGTGTGAAGGGCAGTGTGTTGCCTCAGAAAGGGCATGGAGAGGAGAAGGAGCTTCTGCTCAAGGTCTGACTGGGTGGGCAAAGGGGATCTCCCAGCTGACATCTAAGCAGGACTGATGCTAATTGAACAAACCTTTCAAACTCTGCCTTCAGGAGGGTCAGAAGTGGAGATCACTGGCCTGCAACTGATGGTGTTTGGTGAGGAAGAGAGGAAGAGGTGGTGTGTATGTTTGAGGGGGGATAAGAAATGTGCAAGTGTTGTGGAAATCCTTCTTCCTCTAGCTGGTGAGGCTGGAATTAACATAGTGACAAGTTTGTATCAAGGGCTTAGATGTTCTAATGTAGATCTTGGTTCTCTTAGGGAGGAGCCAGCTGTGCCCTCCACAGAAATAAGCAAGCTAACAGATGATAGAGCATCTCTGCCAAACTCCTAGATGGAGTAAGATCATCCTGCAGGCTAAATCTGAACCTTGGGAGCATCAGCTTTTGTTTCTTCCATTGGAACTCAGTGCATTTATCTGGGAGCTCACTGTGTGCACAAACAAAACAAAATCCTTTAAAATAACTTGATCAAGCTCATCCTTTCGAGATGATTATTTTTTCCTCAGCAGCTCTTCCCTCACTGCTGCCTTACCTTGCTAAATTCTGCAATGTGTTTTAAAACTTCTCTGTGCCATCGTGACACTTGTCTTGATTCCTCTCAAAGAAGTTGAAGTTGCAGGTTAATACCTGCTGCCCTCCCACGTATTTTCTTGGTAAGCTCTGTAGGACTGAGGAGGAAAAGCAATCAGGGAAGCCTCAGATAGGGGAGGTAAAAATCCAGTCAGAAAAGTTTGATAATTGCTAGATTTCAGCAGGTGTCCATTTGAAGTTGATGCAGGTCGGTGTCAGGCAGTAGGAAATGACTGGTTTTGCCTCTTTAGAGAACTATAAGGCCACAAGTGGCATTATCTGCAGCACAGTTGAACTCCCAGACATCCCTTGGATTAAGGTTTGCCAGAGTTGGGCAGACAGGGTAGTTGATCATGCAGCACAGCACACAAAGCACCTTGGAGCCTCTTGCAGGATAAAGAGTGAAGCTTGTCAGTAGGACACATTTGTTGCCCCCAGGGTAGGCTCAGCTTTTTCTGAGCCATGCTGGTAAAATCCCGGCAGTGCTGGAAAACAGAAACCTTCAGAGAGTGAAAGAATGCAGCAATTGGTCTCCTACACAATAGAGGAACAATAGAAGTAGTTTTTTAGAGACAAATATTTTGGGAAGATAATAAAACTCTTCACGGTACAAAAAGCAGCGCTGAAGTACGGCCGAGTCCCAGCTCCCAGCCTCTCAGTCCTCAGTCATCTGTCATTATGACATTCTTTCTTTCCTCAGATTGTCAGAATAGAAAAATGCGTTGAGAAATGCCACCTGAAGTTGTCAGGGCTTTGCTGGAGCCAGAGAGCCTTTTCAGTACGGAGGACTCCCTTTTTGTGTGTGGATTCTTCTGAAAGTGAAGTGTCTTCCCAAGGAGGAGTGCAGCTGCCTTGTCTGTTTTCTTGTTCAGTCTACATTTCTGCAGCCATTGCTTCGCTCCTTCGAGTATGTGTCATTGAGAGGATAGCAGAAGGGCCAATTCTGGCTCTTGTGAAACTCTACAATAGAAATTATCATCCAAGACTGTTTCAAAAACGAGAAAGGAGGAGGGGAAAAAAAGCCATTTGATATATCAAGAGTTAATAGAACTCTTTCAAGATCAAACCTTGTTATTTTGCTGGCTTGGTTGGTCTGAAGTGCAAACACATGGCACAATTATTGATTTTTTCCCCTATTGTTATTATTATTTCAGCTAGCAATTACAGGAAATCAGTACATAAAAATACAAGCTGAGAGCCAGAACAGACGTTTCTCACTGAATTAGTTTGTAACAGTTTTCAAGAGCCTCTCTTATGTAGCCTGGAGACACAGTGATCATCAGCACAAATAGCAGATTTGTGTCTGGATTTCTGCTGCCTTCTCCACCCAGAAAAGCAGGAGGAGGCAGCTTGGTTGTCAGCATCACTGTTTCAGCCTATTGTCTTGGGCTGTCAATTGAAAAGCATTCATAAGCTGTTGCCAAAAAGGCAGCAGCCCTTCAGCAAGACTTAATCAAATAACCCTGCTCACCTTCTGGGCAGGATTTTGTTCTCTTAACACTCAGACTTCTTCCTCAAGGAAGACAGTCAAGGTTGGCTGGTTCAATAAGACACTCTTAAAACTAAAAGCAGTTTAGATTGTCTGGCTTCTGGTGTGTCACGTGGCTGAAAGCCTGTGGATAACTGTCTGCATCTAGGTGAAAAGACCAAAGAGAAACTTGAGGTTTGGAGCCTGTAATCCCCTTAGCTCAGAAGTAACACCTCCTTCCCTGCCCCCAGCTGCTGGCAGCAGGAAGGGTAGGGAAGAGTGATTATAACCATCTTCTCGTTAACCTGATCTTGTTGAAAGACGTGATTTGTCCTCTCTTGCTAAAATCCTGACCATTGTGTGTGGAAAGTGAAGAAGGACGTGTTTGGAATGAGTATCCAGTGCTCCATAACCCCCAGCTGAGGAGGCCAGAGGAGGAATTTGCAGTCAGTTTTTTAAAGATAAATAGAAACATTGGTAAACCTTGTGTGTTGCTTAGAGGATTCCATCTGTGGGTGCTGCAAAGGGCCATCCTGGAGATGACTGCTGGAGTTTGAGAGTGGGTCAGTGACTGCAGGTGAGAGACTCCAGCAGCTGGAGCTGAAATCCCAGCACCACAGTTCTCAGCAGTTGTTGTTAACAAGCAGATATAGTTGTTGTCAAAAGAAGTAACCTGCTTGGTGAAGGTAACTGTGTAAGATCCAAGTGCTGCACCTGACGTCAGATGTCACGGCGTGTGGTGGAGAGAAAAGTCGCGCAGTGGGTGCTGTGCTTCAGGTGTGCAGGTGTGAGACAGTGCTGAGCTGGGCCCTCTCCTTGGCAGCTGTGAGACCATCTCTCTGCTGTGTTGGGGAGTTTGCTGTCAGGCTGTGGAATCTGCCTGTCAGTGGCAGAGTCTGGTTTTTAGTACTGTTAGGGAAGTACCTCTCTTGCCCTGACTGAGCTCCTTTGCACTGGGGAAGTTTGGGCTTCCTCTCAAGTGGTCTTGGGTTGCTGACAAAGGCAGCTTAATCCTCTAGAAAACAGATTTTAACCCGTGAAGCACTCTGCCCTGTGAGATCAGGGGCCAAAACTGCAAAGGCATTTGAGTGATAGATGAAAACTTCAGCAGATCTTGCCCAGAGCAGGTGACTAGCTCTGAATGCCCAGACGTTTTAACATTCTGCTTACAATCCTCTCTGACAGCGTCCTGCTCACGGATTCCAAGTGAATATGAAGTTAGAGGCTGTGGACAGAAGAAATCCCATCTTGATAAGAGTGGCAACAATAGTTGACAAAGATGACTATCGCATCAAGGTATGACCTTGCTTGAAGGTGCAGAGCCCTCGTGCTGAGGAATGGAGAGATTGGCAATACAGGAAAAATACCCATTTGATATGAGGAGCAGCAAGCAGAAGCCTTGCAGATGAACAGGCTTACAGGCCTGCCCAACTGGAAATGATTGCTGTTGTTTTGTCCTGTTGAAATGTGATGAAATTGCCTGGTATTGTTAGTTACTGTTTTAATGTCACTGCTTTGAAATGTTGGACAGCATGATTTTCCATCTCTGAGCCATTTCTGTGTGATCTGTCTGAGCAAAAGCAGCGTTAATGTTCTATCTGACCATATTTTTTCCTTAGCATACTTCAAGGAAAGGCCAAAGCAAGTTAAACCCTGGTACATGTGGGAAGCAGCTTCATTCTCCAGTATAAATTTGTTGTGGCTTCTGAGAAATCAAATACAAGCCAGCTAAAGTGGAGGCTGCGCTGATGGAAGCTGCTTGGCCTCAGGTCTCCTTCCCAAAGGATGTTTTTGTGGGCAGAAGTGGAGCTTGCTCTCCATCAAACTGCAGTGATCCTTAGTATCTGATAACCTGATCTGGACCTGAGCTAACTTTTACTAGTCTCTTTGTTCAGCAGAAAACACTGGCTTGTTCACTGCAAAACTCACCAAACTCGTTGGATTTGAGGGTGTTTTGGGATCCTCAGAAACAAAACAGTTGAATACACAGTTCAGTTTGCATAGCTTTAGTGTTTGAGTATAGAATCTGCTGGAGCACCCCATGGTATGTGCTTTCTTGCAGACCCTGTGATTTGACTGTGTCACCAGAATCTGGTAGTTCTGTAGAACATAGATGCAGGGCTCAGGAAAACAAACAGTTACACTGAGCACAAAGGACGATTGTGCTCGACTGAAAGATGGAATGAATCAGCCTCAGGCTGAGCAAGGTGACACAAAGGGAGAAGTTAAAATAAAAGCTGAGTCATGTCCTTAACTGTATCTCTCACTGAGACTGTGTGCTCTTTTTAGATACACTTTGATGGCTGGGACCATAATTATGATTTCTGGGTGGATGCAGACAGCCCTGATGTCCATCCAGTAGGCTGGTGTGCGAAGACTGGACACGTTCTGCAAGTGCCTTTGGGTAAAGTAGATGACATCATATTGTTATGTTGAATCATTTCCCTAAGTGCAGTCTGTTCTTCAGATGCAGGGAGCATTCCACAGGTCTGTTTCACTTGTTTGTTTTCTTATTCCCAGGTGCTGTGGCTGAAGTGGGAGCAGTGGGACAAATGTGTCCTACTCCAGGCTGCCACGGGATCGGTCACGTCCGGGGACCACGATATGGAACACATTATACGTATGTACACAAGCTCTTCTCACAAGGCTTCTGCCTGACAGAGCCTGACTGCTGTCCATAAAAACAATCATCCAGCAACAAGCACTTGCACTGCACTCAAATGATCTCAGGGTGTTTATTCTGGAGATAGTTATAATTGCAATTGCAGCTCCCTCTTGTGTCTAAATGTGCCGTTTCATCATAAATTCTGTTGCTACCAATGCAATCATTACAACTGCAGTGCAATCCAGCATAGATTCATTCACTCCAGGTTCTTCACGCCAGCATTACTAAAGGAGTATTGTTTGTAAAATAACATACCCAAGAACAGCATGCAAGGAGACACTTCAAGAGGGAGAGAGTGTGGGTAGATGATTGATTAAAGTATGAGAGTGAGGAGAGCTGGCTCATGTTTTGTGCTCTGCCTTTTGATTTCTTATATGCTCTTGGAAAAAGAAGAATTATCTCAATTAAACTATTTGAAAAGCTAATCTCAGATGGAAGGTCTGAAGGTCTAGTAGCATGTAATTTGGTAAAGGGCTTTGAATTTTTCAGAGTGATAGTTGCAGGGCTCTGGTGTTCCATGAAATACTGTTCAGACAAGCAGGTTACAGGAGAAGAGCTCTTCTTGTCCTCTGAGATGACCCCTTTAAAACATGACTTTGGTTTCTAATTCTCCCATGTAGTCTCCTGTTTTCCCACACAAGAAATGGGTTAATAGCATCTCCCTGGGTGTTTCTGGCCTCACTTTTTCTGGTTTGTTGGATATGTCTGCCTGAGGCTGGCAAGACTTAAAAACATGTATCATCATATCTTCTCTCCCTTTTTTTCTCCGTAACCCAGCTTGGTTGGCTGCCCATATTCTGATGTGAACCTCAACAGAGAAAACTTGTTACAGGACCGTCTGAGTGGGGAGAGACCTTCCCCTGGCAACAGCACGCAGAAAGCCAGGAGGCTGGAGACTCCTACCCCATTCATTTTAGGAGGAGAGTCTTCTCAGTTGGACTCCTCACAATCCAGGTGAGCTCTGAACCCTTTTCTTGAGCAGGTACTGGGGAACAAAACCATTTTGCAAGGCTTGAAAGCACAGGAACTGGCAGAGAAGCAGCAGAGTGTTGACTTCATCTGTGTGTAATATTGACCCATGTCCCAGACACACTTAACCCAGAGCAGTGCACTTTTATACCCTCACAGGCCTTAATAGGTTTCTTGATTCCTTAATCTTACTGCTCTGGTCACATTCCAACTAAGGAAATTACATTCTGCCTCCATAAATTTCTCCTTGCTGTTTCAGTTTTTAAAATACTCTTTTTTTCTTCCCTTTTTTTCCCCTCCTAAAAATGTCAAACAAGGTTATTTTGTACTATTAAACTGTAACTGCCAACACCCAAGAGCTGGCTGCATTACACTGGTAGGTATAATCACTATATATGTGTGTATCAGTTGGCAGACAAGTTGAGCTCCTTCAGATAGTTTATTTTCATGGAATTGAGTAACATTGAAACAAACTGTGTGTCAGTACTTGGACTGCAGGAGGCAGTTAAAATGTGTCATGGGACAGACCTTGTCTTGTCACCTTTAATCTGTATGAATCTACTCTCACTCCAGCAGTACTTTTGCTCTGTGTTGTACATGAAGACTTGCACACCTTTTAAAATTCATCTATTTGCTTAGATTTAGAACATTTGCCAGATCTATTTGGACAGGGGAAAAAAAGGAGTACTCCTCTCCCCTCCCTGCCATACATGGCCAAAGTTTGCCTCCTCCCATCCCAGAAATGTGCAGGCATCTCCTTTTCTTAATTTTAACACCAGAATTGATTGCATTTCAATGGCTCTGTTACCATAAAACTCTCTCAGGAGCTTTGGTATTCTCCCAGAATAAATAACCATTCTAAAATGGATTCTATATTTCTATTGTCTGAAGTATTTTTCCTGAGAGGGAGAGGTCTGAATTCAGGATGCAAATCTGATAACACCCTACTGCCTGCCCTTCTTTGGGGAACTGTGTAGCTCAGTCTGTGCAGCAAACTCAGTCATGGAGACTGTTAAATGTTATCCAGAGGTGTCAGGATTCAGAAATCTTACATCTCTTGATTTCATCATGACACAGACTTCAGTGGGTTTCTTGTAACTGATGGGATCAGAGCCTCAACCCACAGGGGCTGATTTGTTTCACATAATCTCTCTCAATCCACACTGAAGAGTGAAAAAAAAACCCCACTTTGTACTGCTCTGGTGAGGAGAGGAAAGCTGCTACCACTAGATGGTAGTTGTTGCTCTCACTTGCAAGGAGCAGCCAGCTTGGCTTTCCTGTAGGAAGAAGAACCAGAGGATGTCAGCTCAGCTACTGTCATTTGTCTGTCTTTCCAGAAAATCTGCACAAGACAGTGAAAAGTCATGTCAAAGCAGTGTTCACAGTCTGTCAGAGCACTCTGAAAACAGTCAGGAGAGAAACTGGGCAGAAGAGGATTCCTCTGCAGACATCAAAGCCAAGCAGAAAAAGTAAATAGTATTTTTGTGATATATTTTCATGCTTTAATGGTTGTGTTTCTGCATGCTGCTGTTATCTGAAGTACTGATGTAAATCATAACTGAGAACAGACCCATTTGGCCAGAGGTTTGCAGCAACAGGGTTTTAGAATGACATGGTAAATCTAATTCCTCCCTCCATTATTTTAGGCTCTCTCTTTCCTACAGTGAACTGAAATGTGAGTTCTAGCCATGAATGTAATGGCTTAGAGGGAGGTCGGTCAGGGACAGAACCTGTGCTATTGCTTATTTCAAGAGGGAAAAAGTTTTCTGCTTCCTCAAAGTCTCCTAAACCTCTGTGTGGAGAGGAAACAGGATCAATTTGTGTATCTTTTGATTTGTTTTGTAATTGATGCTTTTCAGGCTCGAGTGCTTGCACCCCTGTGTGAACTTCCAGATGGGGAAACAGGAAAACAATAGAAGAGGTTGGTGAAATATTCTTTCCCTTCCTGTGTGTGTGATGATCTGTGCAAATACCACAGTGACAAGGAGAATTTAAAACTTTACAACTTGTTTTTATCTGGGATTCCACAGTCAAGAGAAAACACGTGCTGGAGGTGATGGTAATGGAATGAGGAGGAATGGTGAAATTACTTCGAAGTGTTAAATACATTGTGGAGTTAAGGTTCATATTTGTTAACTGATAATCACAAAATCAGTTCAGTTGTTAAAGCCCTTGAAGCTGCTGCAGTCCCAGCCCTCCCCTCACCTTGCCCAGCCCAGCACTGACCCACAGCCCTCAGCACCTCAGCTCCACAGCTTTGGGATCCCTCCAGGGCTGGGCACTGCCCCAGCTCCCTGGGCAGCCTGGCACAGGGGCTGACACCCCTCTCAGGGAAACAGTTCTGCCTCAGCTCCAATCTCAACCTCCCCTGGGGCAACTTGAGCCCTCTTGTCTTTGTCTTCTTTCTTTAGACCCCACTGGGTATTCAGAAACATTTGGTGTTGGTGACCTTTTTAAGGTTCTCCTGAGGCTGACAAGTAAACCAAAACTATTAAATGGAAAACCAAAACCCTTTTCTCTTTTTTTTTCCCCTGGAACATGACAGGTTAAGTTTTAAGAGAAGCTTTCTGATATCACTTTAACAAACCATATGCTTAACTTTCAGATTTACTATAAAAAGCCATTTCAGAGAACTGAGCTGACCAGGCTTTTAGGAGGATTTAACATGGTAATAAGTCTCCAATCAAAAATAGCTAAGCAGGCACAAACTGGGACAGGTGCCTGGCTGCTTGCTTTTATTTTAATACTCATTTTTACCTAGTGCTGACTTCTGCAGTCAGAGCTGCTGAAGTCTGCCAGCCACGCGCTGCAGTTGCAACTGGCAGGGAAAGCTGTCTGCTCTCTCCTCACATTGACCTTAAACAGAACGGTGGGAGTCAGTGGAAGGAAATTCTGCAATAATCCACCGAGCTGGAGTTTCACGATTACCCTGAGCTTTCATCTCATCACATTGGCACTGTTAGAATCCAGCTTCTCTCTCAAAGAGGAAGTCATTTGTTTAGCTCATGTTTTGGATGCTTACCCCTGAGGATTTGGGCTTAGTGAAGAAAAGGAGACAGTTTGTGATAGAAGCAGTGCCCACTCAGCAGTTACATGGCAGCACATAAAGCCTTGGCCACAGATAGGACCTCCTGCAGCAGGGAGGTGAGGGCAAGGCCAGCTGTGGTGACAGACCTCCCAGGAACACTTGTGTTCAGCCCTGTTGTCACCAGGAGCATCAGCTCCTGAGCTGAGCATTTCTGACTCAGGCTTTATTTTTTCAGTCCTCTCTCTTTGGTCTCATTATTAGACACCTGTATTTGATGCTGTCCC
Organism: Urocolius indicus; assembly: GCA_013401255.1. Classification (NCBI taxonomy): domain Eukaryota; kingdom Metazoa; phylum Chordata; class Aves; order Coliiformes; family Coliidae; genus Urocolius; species Urocolius indicus. The sequence goes on along the minus strand of WBNH01012368.1, from coordinate 14,551 downwards.
TCACCCTTTAGGAAGGTAGAGCTGAGATAAAGTGACCCAGCTGGGGCCAGGGGAGGGACCTTTCACTAGATGAGGCTTCACCTCCAGCACTGCTCTTTCACTCAGGTGAAACTCTGCTTTCAATGTAAGGACTGGGCACACCCCACAGATCCTCCCAGATCCTCCTGTGTGCTGAGCAGAGCAGAGGAGCAGGAATGGAGTGGGAATTGGGTGCAGCTGCCACGGGATGGCGCTGGGCAGCCTGCACACAGCCCAGCTGGGCTGGGGGTGAGGGGACCCCGCACCCAAACCGCTGCAAACCACAGCAATAGTTCCATCTAATTCCATCCCCTGCTTTGCTTCCTGTTGTGTAACCAGGCAGGTCCCTGTACGACCATGACTCTGCACTACTCGAGTGATCTCATTAGGGAGGGGTGATTTCTTCCTTCTGGTTTTTTTTTTTTTGCTTTGATTTTGAAAGCTCCTGTCACTCCACACCCGAGGAGGGAGTTGATGTCTGGAGGTAATGTGCAGCACTCCTGGCCTGGGAGTCTCCTTTGGAGGCGGGGAGCCCAGGCCATGCTCTTCTCAGACTGGCTACAGCTGTGAGCTGGAAGGATGCCATTAGTTTCCAGCCGAAGATGCTGTTACCAGAACTCCTCCACCTTGTCAATAAAACGCTGCAAACATCTTCTCTGTTAGCAGCATGACATCATTTTCCAGGGAAGAAGCTAACGATAAAGCCTCCAGCCTGGCAATCTTATCTTACCTTTTTTTTTCCCCCTCTCTCTCTCCTTCTCAGGAGGATGGGAAGAACTCCCTGAAAGCTCAGTGTGCCATGCCTGGCTGTCTGCTCACCCTGCCTGGCTTTTCCCCTCCAGAGTGTGACCCTTCCTCCTGCTTTGTTGTAATTGCTCCTGCTTGAAGCCTCTCTCTGACTTGTCTCCTTTCTTTTTCCAGACCCTGATTTGGATCTCCAACAGGCTCTTCACCAGTCCATCTTCATGCCTTCCCTGGCCTCTAACCCGACCCATCACCTCCACCTCTTCTGGGAGAAGCACTGCAAGCTCTTGCCAGAGGTCTCGGGCCTCACAGCCAAACATGTGGCCAAATGGACTGTGGAAGAGGTGAGTTACCTGTTCCCTGCTCCGCTCTCCTGGGGTGTGGGGATGTCAGAACCCTCCTCTTCTGGAGTGCTGATTGGAAGACATGTTTATTTCCTTTCTTTCCCAGGCAGTGCTCTTCTCTTTGCTTTGCATATGCCATAGCTGACTCAGCTAGAAGTTGTACCCAAGTTCCGTTATAAGGGAGGGGAAGGATCCTTATTAACACTCTGATAGCCACAACTTATTTTCCTGAATAGCTTTCCCTCCCTTTCTTTGTTTGTTTGGATCTTTTTAGTCCTCTGTCCTGAAACATGATTCTGACAGCAGATTCCTTTCTCTCTGATCTCCCTCCCCCACTCAGTGACTTTGCTGCTGTTTCACTTTTACATTGCAGACAATTCCAAACTGCACTGTGTATGCCTGTTCCTCCCTGCCTGATTCCCCTGGAACAAAACTGCCCACAGCCTGACCTGATTTCTACCAGAGGTAGCTGTGCAGCTGGGGGATATGTCTCTGCAGTCCTAGCTCTTGAGATGTCTCCTGTAATTAGGTGGTGTGTGAAAAAGCCGCTGTCTTTTGTATGCTGAGTAGTTGGTTTTTTGCCTCGATGCCTTGGGCATAAATAATCCTTGTGTCTCCACTTGGGGAGTGGTGACAATTTGGATCCTGGTGCTTAATCTCAGGCCATTTAATTCAAGAGAAATGTGCTGTAATGTTGTGCTTGCAAGGATGTAGATAATCTGCAAAGCAGGGGGGAAAAGTGCAGCTTTTCATGATGCACAGAGGATCTTGAGAGACTTTTAGAAAATGCTTTTTTCCCTAAGTGCCTCTTACATCAGATGAATCCAATCTTGACTTTGCTCTTCATGCTAGAGGACTATGAGGAGTCTGGTGGGATTGCAGTGTCACAGGAGACAGGAACCACAGCAGCTGTGAAGGGGATGGAGCAATTAGTGCTGCTGGTTTAAAACTTGGTCCCTTCCTGTGTTGGTTTTTGGGTTTTTTTCTTTTTATGAAAACATGTTTGAATTAAATTCATAGCAAGGAGGAAAATCATCTCTCTGAAAGATGTGCTGTTTGTATCCTTTTGAGAAAGCTTCCAATGGGTTTGCCAAAAGGTCTTTTAGAAAATCAATAAAGGCAGAAGCAGTTAATCCTTGTGACATGAAATCAGAATCTCTCTCTTTCGGATCAAATGTGGAGACTGGTTCATGGGAGAACAGTGCCAGGATACAAGCCAAATAAAATTTGTCCTTTGCAGTTGACCTTTAAAGCAACTACTGGGTAAATTTAACTGGGATGTTAGTTTGATAAGGGATGAATGTAAGCAGGGACCACAGGGCAAGAGTGCAGGACACAGCAATTCAAAGCCCAGAGTACACCAGTCTGTGCAGCAGCCTGAAACAACTGATGAAGTTTTGACTACTTGGCACATTAAAAAGATGAGTTGCAGCAGCAGGATGGGCAGTCTCAAATTTCAGTACAGTGGATCTGCTTTTGCAGTGTTATGTTCATCACATGGTCCCTGAGGACTCCATTTGGCCCCTGGACGAGCACTCGCAGGATCGGCAGCCGCAGGTCTGGGGGATGAAAGCAGCAGCACTTTCTGTGTTCCAGTGAGCCCAGAGTAAATCTGATCTGCTGGCATTTGGGCTCCTACCATCTTCCTACAGGGCAAACATTTGCCTTTGGGTTGTGCTTTGAACTCTGCTGCACAAAGGAGGCCATTCTGCTGATGTGAAACAAGAGCAACGGGGGTGTAAAATTCTCCTTTGGTTTCAGGCTGAAGAACTGTTTTTCTTTTATAAAACCCACATTAAGTGAAAAAACAAGTTGCTTTAATTCTCTGTTGGTTGAGAACAGCTGAAATGTCAGAGCACAGCAGTATTTAGGGGCCCTCAAGCTACGAAACTCTTGATAACACCAAACAGTCGACAAGAGTAGTTACTTTAATGCAGCTCTGTTATTTATTGAAAGCTTCCTGTCATGTTTTCAGAGCACAGCTAGGAAAGGGTATTGAATCACAGAAGAATATTAATATGTGCTAGAGTTGCATTGTTCATTAGTTAATCCTGCATCAGATGCTAATACCTTGGGGGGGCTCTGTCCTTGTGCTAATTGCTTGTGCATTATAAAATCCCAGTTAAACCCAGCTCCTCTCTGCATAGTCTCACAAGGCTTTGCCACTTCTGCTATAGCATTTTCTGTTGAAGGGGTGCTGTGTCAGGCTTCCTTCCACCTTTACCACAAAGCTATACCAATATTATGCCAGTTTCAGTGTATCACACACATCTGGGACTGTGTCATCACCTTCCATATGGGTTTTATGGAGTTTCTAAGATGTACTCAGGATTCCATAAAGCCCTTTCTCAACCCACTCCCCTTTGCTGATGTGCAGTCCTGGTATAAGGCAGTTACAGCAGATAGCTCTTTGAGCATTGAGGTTGTTAGCAGCAGGAAGGGCAGGCAGGCATTCACCTCCACACAGGAAAAGCCCTGATCTGCCTGATCCTACTACACCCCTAACCTGTCTCACACCTCTCCCACCCTCATCTTGAGCTCCTCTGGCCTCACCTTTTCCTTTGGTTCAGGGTTTCCCTGCTGCTGTTGTGGGGTTGTATTGATTTCCTCTTGATTTCTTTGGTATCATGCACCCGAGAGCATCTTCTGTCCCTCAACAGCCACATCTTGGTTTGGGGAGTCTTCTTTCCCAGCAGTGATGGGCCAGGCAGGTCACAGTAGTGTGGTGGAACCCTGGCTCTGGCTCACAGCCCACAGACCTTCTCTCCTGCACTGTCCTCTTACATTCTCCTTCCCTCCCTTTTCTCCATATCTGGTAAAGCCCCAGGACTCCTGCTTGGTTCAAAGGCTGCTCTTGTGGTGCTGAGTGTTACAATGTCCCTACAAGTGACTTGTGGGACAGATCAAAGGCCTGTCAGTCTGTGTCTGTGACAATAGCCAGCAGCAGTTGTGCAGGGAAGGAGCTGAGGACAAGCCAAGTTCAGATGATTCCCTGGAGATTTCTACCCACAGACACTGAAGGGCACTTCTTGCCCTGAGGGGTCCAACTATCTCTTAAGGTCTGGAAGGTACCAGACCCTGCAGAAGGATTTTCATTTGTGTTTTAGTTGTAAGGAGAGAAGTGTGGTGTTCCAAGGGAAAGTAGTGTTTTGTTGTTTGTTTCTAATAGGAGTTTGCACTTCTACAGAAGAAAATTTGGAGCCACTGCCCATTAGAGATGTGACATTTAGGGCTTCTGTTTAAAGCAGAGCTGTCCCTGCTAGCAAAAGATCAAGGCAAAACCCGAGAGGGATGCTCTGCTTGCAGGTTATGTAACAGAAACAACAGGAATCAGAGCTGCTCACCAAAAATGGGCTCTGCCAGGGTAGAGCAGAACTGGAGGGCAGGCTGACAGCTCCCTCCCTGCGTGGTCGGAACTGGGGGAAGGCAATGAATATTAGTCAAGTGGTGGGATCAGCTGGAAATGCAATGACATGGTTTAAGAGAGAGTCTGACAGTTCTGAGTTAAAGGGAAGCTCACATTTGCCAGTGTCCCCTCCTAACTGTTTGTGTGTTTGTGTTCGTGGAAGAAATGTCACATCTGTAATAACTCAAACGAATATGCCTCATGAAACAGAGCTGTTCCTGCAAGGGAGCATCCAATTAGCATGAGATGTTTGATCTGATTATGCCTCAATATACAAATCTTGTATGAACCAGTGAAGCTACAGCTGGAGAAGACAATACATATTAAGTCATCCTCGTTCAGGACTGCTCTGTGTTATGTAACAGAATCCAAGGGCTGCTGCGTGTCTCTGGGGAGATAATTCCAAATGTTAGCACATTTCCTGCTTAGAAAGGTTTTCCCTAATGTGAAATGCAAAATTAACTTCTACTCCTTTGATCTTGGTTCCGTGGATCCTGTGCACCCACCACACATTAAATAAAACCAGAGCTCCTTTCCTTCCCAGCCCCTCTGCGTGTGGGTAAACCAGCAGGACTCATTCGCTTGGTTTATCTTTGCCTCTTACAGTCATGTCATCAGGGGAAACTAAAACCTTCTTGCTTTTTAATGTTACTTTCCAGCAATAGCGTAGGGAAAGTGACGCTGTGGATGGGTTTAAAACAGTTGTACTGCTTTACACCATTTATGGCTTTTAATCTGTAACAGTATTGGTGCTGTTTGATAAATATCCTTTTGAGCAGTGGAGAAACTGGACTCTTACAGACAGATAAATGCTCAGAAGGCAATATGGAAAGGTAACCAGGATATCCTTTGCAGGGGTGTTGCAGCAATCACCCAGTAATGTTTTTCATGTATACCCTTCACCAATGGGAGAGTTGTATTAAAGTGGTTTGAAATCCTTGCAAGTAAAGCTCTCCTACAGAAGTGAGACCTTTTTGTTTGGTGATATCCCATGTTAATCACCTGCATCTCTCTCTTCTCCAATGCCATTCCAGGTGGTGAGCTTTATCCAGCGTTTACCTGGTTGCAAAGAACAAGCATCTGTTTTTAGGGAAGAGGTAAGTCAAATCTGCCCAAATCCTGTCCCTTGCCACTGATGGTGGTGGTTTTGTACCCCAGTACTCTGGAGTTGCAGTCCAGAGAGCATGAAGAGCCTGTGGCATTTAGGAGGCAGCCTCAGCATCGAGCTGAATTCCAGCATGGCTAATTGCATTCTGCTGCTTTAAATTTCCCCTGCAGTTCTAATCACTGAGCTTATGCTTAACATCCTGTCTTGGACTATTGTGCAGTGGGTTTGGCACTGTCATAAAGATGTCCTGTTGGAACAGTGCAGTGGGGATCTCATCTGCTCCCTCTGACAAGCACATATGCCTCTGCTCTTGGCGAGGCTGACAATCACAGGGCTTCCCTCACGGGCTGAGGTGAGAGCAGGAGGGAAACTGACTGATTCCCCAGAGACTGAGCTGCCAGTCAGTGAGAGCTGGGCAGGCTGAGAGTTTGGTACAGAGGAACCTCATGAGTTTCAACAAGGGCAAGTGCAGAGTCCTGCAGCTGGGGAGGAACAACCCCCTGCAGCAGCACAGGCTGGGGGTGACCTGCTGGGGAGCAGCTCTGTGAGGCGGACCTGGGAGTGCTGTTGGGTAGNTGCTGGAGAGAGGCCAGTGCAGGGACAGCAAGATGCTGAGGGGTTGGAACGTGTGTGAGGAGGAAAGGCTGTGGGACCTGGGGCTGTTCAGCCTGAAGAGACTAAGGGGAGAACGTTCCTATGTGACCTGATTTTGGTGGTCCTACCTTAGCAGGAGGTTGGACTGGATGATCTCTAGAGGTCCCTTCCAACCCCCACCATTGTATAAGTCTGTGATTCCTGCACACACTGTGTCCTGTCGTTGCTGACATGTGCTGGGCTGGACTCTGTTCCCAGTTTGTGACACATTCACTGTGACTGCTGAGAAACCTCCACAGGCCCAGGATATGGCTGTCCTGGTTTTAGCAAACTTCTTTTGCATGGATCATAGACCCACAGTTTCTGTCAAGCGCTCCTGTTTCCAGTTTCATTGTAGGTATAGCTCAGAGGTTCTTTATGAGCCCCTGATTATTTTGCACAGATGTACCTCCCCTTCTGTCATTGCTCTACAGCTCCAGTTGCAAGAGCTTGAGGGAAGGGGCTGTGCCTCTTGTGTTCTGTGCAGCACTGAGTGCAGCCTCTGGACTCAGGAAAGTCATAGCACGTTGTAGCATCTGCAAAGGGCAGGGTTTGAATGGATGACTGCTCCCCAGAGCTGGCTTCCTTTCAGGGTGAATCAGGCTCTAGTGCATTTCATGGCATTTTGTGTATCTGTTTTGTTTTGCCTTGGTTTAAAAAACACACATACACACCAAATGAAAAGCAGAAGAGCTGGAGGCTTGCAAAAAGCTCTGCTCACAGTGTGACCATGCCATGGACTGCTGTTGAATGGAATAGTGGGAATCAAGAAATGTGCTCCAACGAACCAATCTTTCAGTGTAGTTCAGTGTAAAAGCTGCATCCTGATTTCTAGTGAAGATGTACTCAGAGGTGAGAGTTTGGTAGGGAAAGTGTCACTAGCAAATCTTTTGTAGAGAAGATGTAACTGGCAAATCTTGTGATGAATCCAGCCATTCACAATGGATTGTATTTATTCTAGCCATAATTTAAAGGGGTCCTAAGCACAGAGACAGCTTTCTGGTGCAGAGAGTGGCATAGCCATGTCCTGTTCTAACACCACGCTTTCTGCAGCCTCACAGTGGGATTCCCTATGCCAAATGACAGGGGTCTGGGTTGTTTTTCAGGTTTAGGCTCAAACCACAAGATCACTTTGAAATGTAAAAAGCCTTTTAGCAGTTTGGCTTTGGCCAGAATTCAGGTGTGAGTGACAGGACTGCTGAGGTCCACCCGTGTTCTCCATTAGCTGTAATCAGGCCTCTTTGGATAAATAAATCCCTTGCAGCCTTCTCTTGGTGGGGGGCAGAGGGAGAAGTTGTGGCTCTACATTAGGAATGAAGAGAACAAATTGTGCACAGAATTTTAAAAGCCATCCAAATAAGATGGAACAGAGAAATGAGTAAGAAAGCACAGGCACTGAAGTTGTGCTTGTTTCTAGGTCCAGTTCAGGGAAGGTGTGTTGAACTAAGCATCTGTGAGGCAATGCAGTGAGAATGTAGCAGGGTGATAGCATTGAACTCAAAGTGTTCTCCAGCAGTTCTCTGCTGTTCTTGGCTCTGTATTATTTCATTTAAGTAGCAATCCTTTTGTTTCAAGCTATTTTAACAGGTTATTGCAGCAGTGTAAACTCTAAACAGCTGGCAGAGAAGATTGAGGGGATGCTGTGTGTACTGGGAGCACTGCTGCCATTGCTAGTGAACATACTGGGGCATTAAATAACCTGCTAACAGTCTCATGTGCAGTTAGAGATGGGGAAACCAAATCCCCTGGCTCTCAGCTCTTTGTCTTCATTATATCCTTGTCCACATTTATTTAATGTACCTTTTTCCACCAGTCATTGATGTCCCAACAAGTTCTGGTTAGGAAGGCTATGGAAATAGAGGAGTTGTTACTCTGGCTGAGCTGAGTGTCCGGTGGTGTCTGCTGCCCTGGTGAACATCCAGTGAGAGGCTGAGATGCTGTCACTCTCTGTAAATGGACTTTAATGGAATAACTTAGGCAGACACATATTGTTTGTCCATGTCCATTAATCTTTGGCTTGTTCCCTTCAGCGTTTGGGGTTTGTATTAATTAGACCTGTGTTGTCTCTGTGGATGTCCTTGTAAAACCCACAGTAAATTCTTAACCTCTTCTTAAAATAACATGTGATGGTTTCACTTGCTGCTACCAGGAGCCTCCTGTATTTTCATGAGGCAGAATGTTTTACACTTGCTTACTTTGAGTCTAATCAAATATCTCAGTGCTGGTGAATTAGGGGAATGTGTGTGTGTTAAGTCCAGACAGATTTCACATCTTTACTGTGTGTGTTTCATACACCACATCATGTCTTTTCCTGTGTGCTAAGCAAGCCCATGTAGTGTCATTGAGAACAATTTCACAGGAGCCTTCTGTTTCTCCTTGAAGCAGAAACTTGATGTCTGTGTCCTAGACATGTGAGAATAGTGCTAGTAACTAGTGTGGCCTAGGTGTGAGAGTACCCAGGTGTTCACATCAGGAATTTTACTCATCTGTAAGGTTTTCAACAGAGCTGACTGAAAAAATGCAGGAAAAAAAAAAGACTGTTTGGCTTTAAATTTTACCCTGAACAACTTTAAGTGGGGTCAGAAGAGTCCATGCAAGGACAGGATGTCATGAATGCCCTGGGAAATGGGGATCTTATCTTCCTAATCATCATGGATCAGTGCAATATATAACTCTTGGATAGCTGCCCCCTGAAGACTTGAATTCTGGATTTCCTGATCTAATTTCTGGCCACAGATTGTGAATAAACTGGAGGATTTCTGACAGTTGTTGGCTTTTTAATGCAACTGTAGCGAACATAAAGTCTAATGAACGAGCATCCTCCTGGTGGTCTCTCCATAAGCCTTGCCCACACTCAGGTTCCTCTGACTCTAGAAAAAGGGCTGCTAGATGAGCTCTGAGACCCCTGGGCAGCAGGCCTGGGAACCTCTCAGGGATGTGGGTGCCAGAATGAGGGAGAATACAAGGCTTCAGTCTTCACACCTGTGCTCATGTTTTCATTCCCCAGTCCAAAGTACATTGTTTAACGAAATGCCCAGCAGTGAGAGTCCTGCCTGTCTCATCCTTGTCTCCTGTTGTGTTTCCATCTTGTAGCTGATAGATGGTGAGGCCTTCCTGCTCCTCAACCAGAGTGACATCGTTAAAATACTCAGTGTCAAGCTGGGTCCTGCCCTGAAGATCTACACTGCCATCCTCATGTTCAAGTCTGCAGAAGACAACTAAGAGCCCTTCAGCAGAGCCTCTGAGGAGCTGTCAGGGATTGGATCTTCAGCTGAGAGTATCACAGTGTCCCCAACAGGCAGGTTAGGGATTCAGATGTATTTTAAGTAGAATTGATGAGAAATATTTTGAGGACATTAAAGAAAAAAAAAAAGCCAAACCCTCCTGCCACAGCCTGGAGCATGGGGCAGCTTCACTTCCAAGAAGAGGATATTATTATATTTTGTAACTGATTTTGGTTTTGATATATCAATCTCGTTTTGAGATCTAGAAGAAACCTCCAGTTCTAAGGGGAATCCAGGGTAACATTGGTGGAGCTGCAATAGCAAGAAGAAAGCTATGAGTAAAGTGAACTGCTGTGTCCAGTGGTAGTGCCTGAAAGAGACACTGAGTTATCACCAGCGTGTTTGGTGTATTCTGGGTGTATGAAAACTCCAGAGAGTAAGAAAATAGGGAAAGGATGCACTTCAGAGCAACTCACCAGTGCTGTGACTCCAGAGCTGACCTTTTCAGGACTGATCTTTGAATTCCAGTTTGTCCCACTGATCCTGCTTGTTTGATTCCCTTGGTACTGGGCTGCCTACAGCACAGCAGAAAGGTGCTGTGGGCAAAGGGTTTCCATCAGAGCAAAATGCTCTCCTTCAAGCCCTGTGTAAATGGGCCTTGGGTGGGCAAAGATCTCTCATAAACTCATCTCCCCCAGGAGACAAAGGTAAATCTTTTAGCTGCAATTCTCCCATCATTGCTTTTGTGCAACTGCTGTCTAGACAAGGAACACCTTAGGGCAAAATGACACAGTGGGGAGCACTTGGGAAGTTGATGGGCTCATTCTTACCCTCCCCACTGTCAGCCAGATGCTTGGGAATAGGAGCCAGGAAACCCAGCAGTGACCAGCACATGTGTACAGCTGCAAACAGATTTCCTGGAGTTTGCTTTTCTTTCTGAACAACCAAAAGTCATGAATGCTCAGTGCTTCGGCCTCTTCAGCCTCCAGATGAGCTTTAGGCTCATCTACCCAAGAACTAGTGTGCTGTAGCAGCAGGGCACCAGCTCCTCTGCCTCTGTAGGGGACAAGGCAGGCAGAGCATGCAGGGAGTTTTGATGGGAGGGCATTTGGGGTTTGAAAAGACAGCAAAATAATGTAAGAATTACTTCTGGAAAGAGAGAGGCTCATCTATGTCAGGGAGGTAGCAAGGCTTGTGGCTGCATTGCTGTGCATGCAGTCTGGGCTCTCCTGGAGGGAGGGGAGCAGGAGTGTTGCCTGCTGTACTCACAGGTAGGGCCCAGTTTTGTGAACATGCTCTGGGATCTGTCATTTCCTGGCTGGGAGATTTCCACACCGTGACTGCCAGAGCCATCCTCTTATGATGGAGGTGCTGGGGGAGCCCTGCTGGGGCTCTGCACAGTGTTTCTTTCCTGCCTGGTAGCATGCTAGCTCCCCTGGCCACTCTCCCTGGTAGATATTTAGCTGTTCTGAAGTTTAACTAGAACCATCTTAGCTAGGGAACCTTTTCACCCCTCATTTGGGGTGAACCCTGTGTGTGTGAAGCCCCCCAAGTGCTGTGAGTGTGCACACACAGTGCTGCCAAAGGCAGGTGTGTCATCAGCCTCTGCCCAGGCTTGCATGAGTTTCTCAGGGCATTGCATGATGAGATGTGACCCATCCACAGGCACCCCAAACTCCCCCCCATCCTTGGAATCTTTGTCAGCAGTGTTGTTACCTTAGTCCCAGCCCAGCAGCTTCTCCCACAGCCATTGGGCACTGAGAAGGAACACGCTGAGTGTGTTCTGGTGACACAAGAAACGTATTTGATCTTCCTTTCCTAGTCACCGCATGTCCTTTGTCCAACCTTCCAGCTGCTGAGAGGGTCTTTGTGACTTGCCTAAAGTAGTAAGTTTGTTAACGTTGTCAGTAGAGCAGAATCCACACCACTGAAGCCATTCAGTCCTGGATTAATAGACAGAACAATTTATCTCCATAATCTCTATTTTTGTATAAAATATTAAAGGAGTTTAAGGCTTCCACAGAGAAGATGTAGAGCTGGTGAGATATTTAATAGCTGAAACATTAAATATCAGCCAGGCAGCTTCAGGAGAGTGATTTAATGCAGCGTTAAGGACTAGACAAGACGTGGGGTTCAATCGATTAAAGTCCATTTTAAGTATGACGAGCAGGATCCTCACCAAAGAGTCACATTTCTCTGTCCCACTCTGCATGTCCAACAGCAGAGAAAAGACTTGAATTGTAAGTGACTGTGTCCTGCACTCTGACACAACTTTGCCTTCCAGGCAAAGCAAAATAGTTTCCTGACGACTGGAGCAGACGATCTGTAGCTGAACTGTTTTGGTTCTGGCTCTCCACCCATTTGCTAAATAACCCAGAGCCCTTCTTTGCTCCAGTTTCCCCTTTGTGACACTCAGCCAGGTGGAGCGAGTGCAATTTCTCCTTGCTCTTGTTTCTAGCAAGCAAGTCCTGCCAGATCTTCTGTTTTACCTCCTTCCTTTGGGAAACGGAGTTGGGGGCCAGCAGATTGCCTCCAGCCATAAAACAGAATGCTATTGCATCTCTTGTACTAAATATAGATGGAGGAGGAAGAGAATTGGTGAAACAAGCAATGAGATTCTAGTCACTGAAATTATTCAGACAGGGAGAAATCTTTAATCCTAGAGGCTTCCAAGCCAGCTGGATCAAAGAGGAAAATGTGTACTTGGAGTTTGTTCAGTGACAGTGAGAGCAGTGTGTTCAGCAAGGAGGAAGGAGGAACCCTTTTAGGGACAGAAGGAAGAGGAATGTGCTTCTTGTGCCTTTTTTTATAATCTGATAATTGTCTTTGCAGAGCAAGCAAGAATGTGCACACATCTATTACTGCCTCCTTTGCCAAATATAGCTGTATTCTAATCAAATCAAGCAACTTCCCAGTAACACAAGGGCAGAAAGATTTCCAGTGCCTTCACTGGACACGTTTAAAATCTCTTTAATGTTACAAGACAGGAAAAACAAGGACTGAAGCAGCTCATCTTTTAGCCCCATGGCTTGAGAGCTCATCGTTTTTGTCGGGAAGTGCCGTGTTTCTGCTGCCAGATGCTGCCCGTACGAACCCCCCACTCTGCCTCTTCCCAGTTCCGCCTCAGGCCTGTGGCAGTGTGAGGGGGTCTGCAGATGCCTTTGATTGTCTTAATGCCTTGTTGTCTAATATGAAACATGCACTTTGAAGCAGAAAGCCAAAAGTTGTAGCTGTGTGGTGAACAAAGCTGAAACTGGTTAAAACCACCTGGTTTTAGGAAGCTTTTGTTGCCTGCTAAAGGTCAGCAGAAACCAGCCGTTGGCCCAGCTGAACCCAGAAGTCACTTAGACATAGAAATCTATTACTTATGAAGCAACCTGGAGTTCTGACAACTTCAGTACAGTTGGCAAGTCCCAGTTCTCAATTAACAAGGATCTTCCTGGAGATGTTTTTGTTCCTATATCCTCGTTCTCCAAATCCAAACCCTGTTGTTATTTCTCCTTTTCTCCTCACTAGAGAGTCCTGTTAAACGTTTTTTCAATGTTATTATTACCAACTATCATCCTTGTAATCCAGTTGCAGCACATTTCTGCCCTGGGTGATGAGTTGCGTTAAAGTTCAACGGAAGCATTTGGCATCACTGACAGCAAAACTCTGCAACCAAGAGAGGAGGGAAAGAGGGGAAAAATAAACCCAAGGCATTCAGCTCAGGGGATAAGCTAGTTCAGCTGTAGAAGATTTCCTGCCTGCTACTTTCATGCCCTGCTTAGGGATTTATACCACAGAAAGCTTGAAAGTTTCTGACATCCTCTGTGTCACGTGGCGATCTGGCTTAGTTTGGAAACGCTTGTGACTTGAACTGGAAACACGTGCAGGGGAAGGGAACCGTCTCGGCCCGGCCTCTGAGCTGTTTGCCTGTTGTAAAACAAACAAATCCTTGAGCTTTCTTGTGTGACACCAGCCATGGCCTTGCACTCCACTGATGCTTCCTTTTGGAAATGTGAATAAAAGTAATATAAGTTCAAAGCAGCCTCGTTCTTGCCGTGTTTGGGTCTGACCCCGGCACGCACCGGCGGGGAGGCTGGGCTGGCTCGCTGCCCTGCAGGGCTGTCAGCAGTGAGAGCTGCCCATCCCCCAGCATTCTCCCCTTGTTTTCCTCCCCCTAAACCTGGCAATCACAGGGCAGGCAGCGTTTTCATCTCTTCTGTTTTCATCTCTTCTGTCAGGCAGAGCAAAGCCGTGTATTTGAGCCCTCATTTGTAGACAGGACAGCCTCAGCCTCGGCTGCCATCGTCCTGCCTCATCCCCCATTCCTTCCTCCCTACTGCTCACAGAACATTTTATTCCCTCATGGTTTCCTCTTGCAGACCATACTAAGACTTGGCCACCTTCCAAACTACAGTGTTTAACCAAAACTATGTCTTTTGCTATCACTATGAATCGGTGTTTAAGCTCTGTGGTGTGGGTCTGGTTTACATTCCTGAGTGCCCCATTGGGCTTCTTCCCTGTGTCTCCATAACAACTTCCATTAACTCACCTGCACATTGGTGTTTCTGCTTTAACTGTACTTAGTGATAAAATGCAAACCACTGTGTAATATGCCATCAAGTGGTTTCTCCCCCCCTCAAATCTGAGAGTGCAAGCTTTCCTCCTGACCAGCACAGACATGTCTCCGATAGAACCAGGAGGCTGAAGCATCACCTGCAGCACACCACTGAGACAAGGGCAAGAGGAGACTGAGATGAGCAGACCTTCACAAACTAAAACTATTGGAGAGCTAGTGCCCTGCCATAACTTGTAACATATCCCATCATCAGGATAAATATTTACTCTCATTGGGGTCCTTTTCCTTCCTAGTTGGGTGGTTTTTCGCTTCTGTTTAAACCCTGGCTGGTTTGCTTTTGTTATCCTGTTGGGTTCTCAGTCTGCTGGGCCTGGATGCTGGTGGCACACTTAGTAACAGCCACTCTTGCTTTGCCTTGCTCTGTGAGTCTACTTGGGGGGCTGAAGGCTTTAGGGGGCTGTGAGTTTTGGGGGGCTGCAGGCTTTTAGGGGCTGTACGCTTTGGGAGCTG
>WBNH01012367.1:42788-84911 GCA_013401255.1 Urocolius indicus | reverse complement strand
GACACACAGACACGGGCACACGGGGAGANACACACGGACACACACACACATGGACACACGCACACACGGACACACACACGCGGACACACACGGACACACACACACGGACGCACGAAAGTCCCGTTTCTAGCGTTTGACTCAGCGGCGGGAACCTTGCCTCGCTCGACTGAAACGAGCCCTACAGTTTCACAACAAATCCAAGAGAGAGAAGGAGACGTTTTAGTCAAAGTCACGGGTAATCTGGAGCTGCTGTTGCAATGGGAGGAGTTCAGTGTGGGTCAGTGTTCTGGCAGAAGACTAATCTGAGAATCTGCTGAGGATGGGCTCCCCACAAATAATCACCTCGCAGCTTCTTCCCGTGCCACGGAACATTTCTCACTGCACGCCCAGCTTGCCGTCTCTGGTTTCGGCTCAGATCTTCAGCCTGCTGGTATCCCTGTGGTTGGTTCCCTTTGAAGTTCATCTGGAGAGCCAGGCGTTGGACATCCAAAGGCCTCTCAGACAAAACTTTCTTCGTGGGGTAGGATCGTGAGACTTGCTGAAAGTATTTGCATGTGTAAAGGATTTCAGCGTCAGACCTTCCGTCTGTCAGCAACTCGAGGCACAGAACTGTCATATTTGTGTGGCTAGAAAGCGACACATCTCTTCCAAGGCCTGCGTACGACTGTTACAAGTTGCAGTGCGAGAACATCTCCCCATGAATTTTAAAGCCAAAAGTGTCCACATGCAAATGTGCAGTTGCCACATCAGCTTTTTTGAGGGGTGTGTGTTATGCACGCCTAAAAGACATGGCCCAGAGAGGTTTGGCTCTGAAAGTCCCGTGTTTGCTGATTTGTAACTGCATCTTTTTGCTTTTCTGTCTGTACCTGTGACCACTTGTGTCACAGAATATAGCAATGCAAACCCCAGTCCATTGCAGGAACTCTACAGAGTGTATAATCTATAGGGTGTAACTTATAGTCTCTAGAGAAGCCCTTATAAGGTGGGGGATTTCTCACAAGCATTGTGGAGGTTCTCATCTGAGGAAAAAAGAGGCTTTTTTCCCATGGCCAGTGTGATTGATTTTACGGCCATTCTGTGAGTAATAGCACATTCCAGAAAGGCTGATTGCTCACAACTCAACTGGCGTGGCAGGTGTTTGCTATTCTGGACTGCACAGAGCAGGACCATTCTTCACCATTGACAGTCTTGATTAGGTAAGAATGTAACAATTCAGACGTTTGTAAAAGATGCTGAGAGTTCATCTGACTGGTGTCTAAGCTTGATGACAAGCAGAACATTTAGAGTGAGACTGTGAGTGCATAGTTAATAGGGTAGAGTCACCTGAGCTCGTTCAGCTTTATCTTCTATCTTTTGTCCGACCCACGTGGCTTTTTCATCTCTTCCCTCTAAGAAGAAAAAGCAACCTATGGCAGACTTGGTTTCCTCATTAATGTTTCATGGAGCTGCCATCCCTCCCTGTGCGCATCTGTTAAAGGTGGCCTTCAGCTTACCTACAGGATACTTTTAATATGGCGTTCAGGCTTTTAAGATGGAGATGGAGCTTCTCTTTCTTTTGCTCAGGGATTTGGTCCAGCTCTCTTGAGAAGCTGCGGTTCTCTCATTACTTGGCATCTTCTTTGGCTGATACAATAGTTAATGTGTCATCCCAGCCGAGCCATTGTACATGATGAATTAAACATCCCCTCTGTTTTCTTTGATCACAGCAATAACAACTCCTCTGTTATTATAATCTCTTGACTTGTCATAAGCCCTGCATAGCTTAGATGGAAGAGAACAGTTAGGTCATTGATTCCACGCTCTTCTTCAGAGCAGAATACATATGGATGGCTTCTACTTGAGCAAGAGGCAGATTAACCCACCTGCTAGAAGTGAAACTCGCGCAAACGTCAGTCCTCGGTGTGTTTGGGCTTCCCCTTGGCAAGACACATTAGGTTAACTTTTTTTTTCTTATTTTCTTCTGTCTGTAACTTGGAGTTTGGTTTTCTGGTGCTGTATTTTCCCTTTTAAATTGTCTGTCAATGTACCACCCACTTCTTCCACTTGCAGTGACTGAAACAAGAGAGCTGCTTTGCCACCAACAGAAGAGACAAGGCTGCTGCTAAAATCAAAAGGCCCAGTGCTGGAGGTAAACCCCAGCCTCTCTCGTGCCTGCCTTTCCTGTCTAGTGCACTGAATATGTTTTACCAGAAGGCAATTACCATATGTGTGACTGCTTTGGGAGCACTGTCACAGCAGAGCTAGTCTCAAAAGTCCTGCATAGTCATCATCACTTCTGTTCCATGGCTCTGAGTGCTGGGCTTGCAATTGCCACACCAATAAACTGGTAGACTTTCTGGACCTGATCCAAAGTGAACGAAGTCAGTAGGAACTAATTCAGTTTGCTGTAGATGAAATAAAACATTATAAAGTAATGTGTGCTATTGCACACCTGCAAGGATAGCACCATGTAGGTTAATATCTGTAGTGGCTTAGCCTGGGCCAGATTTTGGAAGAGTAGGGTGCTTCTTTAAACAAAGAGCTGCCAGAAGCTCCCCTTGTAGCTGGCAGGACCACTGCCAGTCAATTATAAGGTGGACCCACAGGTGACCAAGGCCTGACCAGTTAGCGACTGAGGTAACTCCTCAGAGAATAACATCTTGGAGATGGGGAAGGACTTGCTGCACAATTGCTAAACAGCAGCAGAAGAGAGTGAAAAAGTGAGAACAACATCTCCACAGACTCCAAGGTCAATAGAGGAGGTGGAAGAAGTGCTGGAAGGAAGATTCCCCTGAGCCCTGTGGTGCAGCCTGTGGTGCGGCAGCTGTGCCCCTGCAGCCCATGGAGGACCATGAGGAGCAGAGATCCACTCGCAGCCTGTGGAGGAGCCCACACTGGAGTGGGTGGATGCCTGAAGGAGGCTGTGACTGTGGGACACCCACCCTGGAGCAAGTTCCTGGTAGGACCTGGGAGACCGTGAGGAGAGAGGAACTCTTGCGAGAGCAGGTTTGCTGTCAGGGTGATCCTGTGAGGGACCCAGGCTGGAGCAGTCTGTTCCTGAAGGACTATTCTCCCCACGGATGACCCATGTTGGGGCAGGGTGTGAAGAGCTGCCTCTATGGGAAGGACCCACGCCGGAGAAGTTTGTGGAGGACTGTCTCCCATGGGAGGAACCCAACACTGTTGCAGTGGGAAGTGTGAGGAGGCCTCCCCCTGAGAAGCAGGAGCAGCAAAGTCCATCTAATGAACTGACCGTAACCCCCATCCCCTGCGTCGTCGTGGGGGAAGGAAACACAGAATCCCAGAAGAAGGAGGAGTGAGGGGAGGTGTTTTAAGATTTGGGTGTATTTCTCATTTTCCCTGCTCTGTTATGATTGTTCATTAATAAATTATACCATTTCTAATCAAGTTGAGTCTGTTTTGCTCATGACACTAATTGCTGAGTGATCTCCGTGTCCTTGACTCTCAAACCTCTCGTTATATTTCTTTGCCCTGTCCAGTTTAAGAGGATAGTTTAGGACGGGGAGTGATAGAATGACTTGGTGGGCATCTAGCACCAACCAGGGCTAAACCACAACAGTATGCTGCATTTATACAGCATTCTTTCCTGTGAAATACTCAGATGATTTTTATAAATTATAAGCTCTGTGCATGTAACAAATTTCCACATGTCCAGCTGAGATTCCAGAATACTGGTGTTTGCTCACACAGATCTCTTCAGCCAGGTCAGATTCTTTATCTTTTCCAGCTGACTGAATCCAGTACTGTGGTGTGCCCATCTTTGTGGAATTGCTGTGAGCAATTCACAGCAACACTGCACACCATCTTTGGTCAATCTGAGAATATCCTACCCAACTGAAACCACAAGGTATGCTTACGAAGAGGGATTTGTCTCTCATTAAGACTTTCCTGGATACCCATGGTTGATTTTTCCGTGAATCCTCTGGAGAACATCACACCTTGAATAAAAATTCATATGTGTGTCTGTATCGATACATATATGTATATAAAGTCTGTCAAAGGATGACATCTTGGGCAGCACTAGGCACTAAACATGCTGACTACAGTTACAGACAAAAGAAAATGACTGCTCCGTCACCACCACAAGGCTGGCAGTCATTAATGCCTTTTCCCCATCAGGTGAACTTGCAAAATTGTCTCACGGTGTTGATGTCACCCGTACTAGCTGCACACATGCTTCTCTTTTCCTTTTAGAGACTTCTCCAGGAGTTGCTGAGGTGACGTTTGTGGAAAAGGAGCCAGCTGAACGCCACACAATCGTATCGTGGGAGCAAGTGAGTATATACTTCAGTGAGGTCAATCACAGCAGCCCATGGAAAATGCCAAAGGCAACAGCCACATTGTGGTTATTTGTGACAGACGGCCTGTTACTGAGTTGCACAGTGGAGCCTGAACAGATATTTGGGGTGTTTTTTAATTGGGTTTTACTATCTTTTAGGCTGTCACATGCACCTGATCTGTTAGTTGTATCCACACTTCATTGGTGTGAATATGTTCAGAATAGCAACTTTAAGAAGAAATCACACACTTGCAGTAGGCAGCAAGGGTGGTGACTCAGTGGAGAACAAACATTGTTCTGAGTCAGGTCTGAAACCGTTTTCCAACTCCTTTTCAAACAAAATGAAACAGCTCTTTGTTATCCATGGCCATTAAAGGTAAAGGCTTGAAGCTGTAAGCTGCTCCGTTTGTTCCTGCTGTTTCTTTTTCCATTCATTTCATTTTTTCTGTTTCTTTTTCCGTTCTCATTCCATTCTCACTTCTGTTTCCTGCTTCCACCTCCTCTTTGGCTAACTGACACAATATTTTGGCCCAGGCGTGTCCCATTGTCTGTTCTAGAAGACTATGAAGGACATAGGCTACCTTCACTCTGCATTAGCAGACCTCACTGCATCAAACTCCATAATGGCAAGATTCCTCCTGAACACTATCATGTGGTTCTGGTGGGCAGAGTGGTATTTCTGGTCCCCTTTTGGAATATATATTTGTTCCTCAATCCCATGAATGCAGGGGAGTAACTGCTTTCCAGATATCACTCGTGGAGGGAAGTGACCGTAGAAGCTGAGTGGCCTTTGGAAAGGCACATGGCAGAGGATGGAGCTGAGTGAATCATCCTATACAAATTAGTGGTATCTACCAAGAATTTATAAATTCAGGCCAGAACGCATGTGATGAAAACCTGTCTTAGTTACAGAAACTTGTACAGTAGCCAGCAGCTGCGGTCAGGCAGAAAGGTCTGGTTCTTCAGGTTTGTGTGAACCGGTTCCCGAGTTCCTGTAGCTGTTCAGATGTCAGATTAACTGGGCTGGAAAGTCTGAGGTACCCTGAGTGCGAGCCAGCTTAGTTCTGGAAGTAGCAGAGTGACATTAATTCATTCTTCCCTTGAGGGGAGAGAACTGCTTCTCCTGAACATTGTATTGCTTTCATTTCATTTTCAAGTGCTGCTACTCCTCAGAACTAAATTGAATTTGTTGCCAAACAGCTATTTTTTTTTAAGTCAAACTCTGAAATGCTGAAGCCAAAGCGCTTCTCTCCAAAGATGTCAGTAGAAAACTTCAGCTCCTCCCTGCCCCAGAGATGGACTGAGTTTCATGTGGAAGTATACAGTCAAAATGAAGTACATACAGTTGAGCTGGGCTGCTGATGGTGAAGGACTTCACTGTTTCTTTGCTTTTGTTTTCAGATGCATTAATAAAACCTGAAATCTCCCTTTTCAAATTAGAAGATAGCTATTGTCTGTTTCCTTTTTTTTTCTTGAGCTTTGGGGATGAATTTAGATATCTAACACTGTCCACACAATTGCAGTATATCCTGCAGTGATGATGTTGTGCAAAGCTCTTAGCGCATCAAAAAGCCCTTTCAGGATGGACTTTTCCTACGCTTTTCCTCACTTAACCTACTTGAGTTTGAACAGTGGTTTGTGTGTACCCACTGTTCACTTTTCTCACTGTCTCTTGATAGCCACTAGGCGGCAATACGTACGCACATTTCTTTATAGGTGAGGTTTGTTTTTTTTTAACGATGTCTTGTCACAGTGTATGTTTGGTTATGAAAGTGTCTGGTGTTTGCACGTCTTTTTATCTAATGTTGGGAAAAATGGTCAAAATATTCCCCAAATTGCATGAGGGTTTTTTTTGGAAAAAAAGAAAACAAAAAAAAACAACAAAACAACCCAAAAGCAAACCAAGCCTTTTCATTGCGAGTCACCAAATAAAGCTCCACTTAAGCGTTATTGGGTTTTTTCTAGAAACAATTTCACCAATCCTATTTCAGTTTTGCAGTGGGAAAGTATTTCTACTGAGAGAAAATCTATGGTATTCAGATGAAGAAAAGGGAATTTTAGTTACAAATTGTAAAAATGATGGCATTTTATTTATCAGATGTGTTTGTTAAAGTAAGCTGTGTCTAGTTTCTGCTGTTATTTAACTGGATACTTTGATGGAAGTTTTAATATCTTGCATCAGGTTGATTGAATATCCACTGGCTACCATGAGGTTTTGCAGGGGAAGGTGAGCTTTGTGATGGGAGACAGTGCAATAAGAAGAGCAGAAGAGATATTTCCCAAGGCTTTCTGCAGGGGCAGAAAGAGCTGTTAAGTCTCACACTTTGGGAGAGCAAACTTGAAACTTATTTTGAATCTTTTCTTGGAAATCGGCACACTCAAATAAATATTTAAGATATGTGATTGTCAGGTGATTACATGGGTAGCATCACTTCCCTAAAACTTTCAAGTAGTTCAAAAAATTGTAATAAAATGAGGGTTTTTTCACCATTCCTGACATTTAGACCTACCACCATATTTTCCCCAAGAGAGTGAGACAATCAATAAAAGCAGAAGTAAAGACAGTTACCAAGTCACTGAAACACCAGTGCTTTATAAGTGTGTATCATCCTGTGATCCTGTTTCTGCTCCTAAGATTAGGCTACTTGTTTGTTGTACTAAACATTGCTAGGAGGCACTCTGGTATCTGCAGTGACAAGATCTGAACCACATTTTCTTTTTTGCCTCAGTGAGAAGAGAAAGAAGTCACACATCATTGCTTTCATTTTAAAAACCAAAACAAAACAAAAGAAATTGCATTCTCTCAGGGGGGGCTGAAAGTCCCAGAGCTTAGCACCACAGCAGGCCAAGCGAAGTGATGGGGGTCATTTCACCTGTTCCTCTAATTGATTTGTTAGCAGTGTCTGAACTGCTCTTGTCTGGCTGTGAGTAATTGTTTCCCATCATGTTGCTGCAGGGTTAGGATTCTACACCTCCACATGGTAAATTTGTTGTTTCTCTTTATGCACTTTATCTACAAGATTGCTTTTTCTGTAACAAAACCATAAAAAAAATCCCTCAAGCAGTCTGGTGCTTTCCTGTTGAGGACAGTCTTACGCCGTCAGATGGTTTAGAAATTCTGCATGTAAATCTCCGTGGGACCTGTGCTGGTGGTTCCTGGCTATTCGAGAAATCTTCCTCACGCCTTCTACTGTATTTCTTTTTTTATTCCAAAGTGGACATGTGGGCATGTGCATTCACCTGGGTTGCAGTGTGCCCCATCAGCATTAGGTGAGCCTGTCTTGAACCTGCCTTGTGCCCCACACTATGACAGAGGTGGGGAATTGGATCTAGTAGAAACAATACATGAGGAAAGGTATATCTCTTCAAACTACATAATGGGGGAGAGGCTGGAGGGGTTTTGGGAGGTAGATAGTGTTTCTATACCTCGTTCTCTTTATGTGGAGCCTTATAAGACTCTGATTTTAAAAACTGGCTGCACACTACCATCCCCAACTGAATTGCCAAATCCTGGTTTCTGCAGTGGGGGATCAGGTTTACCCCAGACCTGTGCCTTTCTGGGTAACAAATCCAAGAACATCTCATGAGAGCTCTCCCAGATCACATCAATAAAAGGTGCAACAAGAACATCTCAGTGTGTTACAAGAAGTAATATCTCATTGCCTGGCAGCTAGGGCAGACCAGGCATGAAGCAGCATGACATTAGGGAGAGAGAAGGATGGGTGCTGATGTGCTCTGATACTTGGAAGCCTGGATAAGTGGCATAAATCATAGAATCACAGTATGATAGGGTTGGAAGGGACCTTTAGAGATCATCCAGTCGAACCCCCTTGCAGAAGCAGGTTCACCTAGATCAGGTGGCATAGGAACATGTCCAGACAGGTCTTGAAGACCTCCAAGGAAGGAGACTCCACAACCCCTCTGGGCAGCCTGTGCCAGGGCTCCCTCACCTCTACAGTCAAATAATTTTTTTCTTATATTTAAGTGGAACTTCTTGTGTTCCAGCTTCATCCCATTACCCCTTGTCCTGTTGCTAGCTACAACAGGAAAAAGACATGTCCCAACCTCCTGACACCTACCCTTTTGATATTTGTCAATGTTAATAAGATCCCCCCTCAGTCTCCTGCAGACTGAACAGCCCCAGTTCCCACAGCCTTTCCATTTATGAAAGATGTTCCAGTCCCCTGATCATCTTGATGACCCTGAACTGGCCTCTCTCCAGAAGGTCTCTGTCCCTCTTGAGCTGAGGAGCCCAGAACTGGACACAGGACTCCAGATGAGGCCTCACCAGGGCAGAGTAGAGAAGGGGAGCAGAACCACCCTTGACCTGCTGGCCACACTTTTCTTGATGCCCCCCAGGCTGCCATTGACCTTCTTGGCCACGAGGGCACATGGCTGGCTCACGGTTAGTTTATTGTCAGCCAGCACTCCCAAGTCTCTCTCTGCCCAGCTGCTCAGATCAATTCCCAGCCTGTGCTGGTGCATGGGGTTGTTCCTTCCCAGATACAGGACTCTGCACTTGTCCTTGTTGAACCTCATGAGGTTTCTCTCTGCTGGTTCCAGCTGGTCGAGATCCCACTGAATGGCAGCACAGCCTCTGGGGAATCGGCCAGTCCTCCCAGTTTGGTGCCATCAGGGAACTTGCTGAGGGTACACTCTGTCCCTTCATGCAGGTGGTCGATGAAGGTTTTGAACAGACTGGTGCCAGAACTGATTCTTCTGTCTCCCCCAGGAAGATGTATAAAGCTCGTTCAGTTTTTACGGAAGTCCCTTGACAACTGTATGTTTTCACTGCTGTGCAGTGAAATTTCCTTAGGATATTTACTTGGGAGGCATTGTTTTAGCAGTGCTTTATGTGAATTGCCATATGTCAGCATTTTAGTTCTGGATACAGCACTGATCAGATCTTGGCAGCAAACCTACCCTCATTCTAACATTCTTCACTAGCCTCAGTAGACTGCTTTCTTGGGAGACTATTTGAGGGTATTATGGACAATAAACAAGAAAAGACCTCACACACCATATTGAACACTTGAGATATTTTGTTTTATGAGCTGGTGAGTGTAACCAGATGACTGCAGTGAAAACAGCTGCTTGTCAGGGCTCTGATTAAGCCACTTCTGGCACATTATTAAGAATATTTTATTTTGTGAGGCTGGAGATCACAAGCCAGGAAACTACCACTTGAGCAGGAGGAGTACAGAACTTGAGAAGCCATTTTTAGTATGTAGCAGTGGGTTGTTTCTCTGACTGTGCTGTCAGAAGAGCAGGGTTCTGACATCTTGGTGTCATGTGGTTGAGCATAATATGACAGATGAATCGATCTCTTCCATCAGTTGGGAGAGATGAGTATTATTGAAGCTTTCTATATAGAGGTCTTTTTCTATACACCCCAGATCTTCTCTGCTACAGCATGTTCCACCCATGTATTTTGTACCATCATTCGAAAACTCATGCAAAGCGACGTAGTTAGGAGGATGCTAAAATTAAAGAGGGAAGGGCAACCATTTTGAGAAACATACACATGTTAATCTTTCCGTCCAGAAAAGGGGCAATCAGAGCAGAAGGCTTATCCAGACATGATATTTTGCTTGTCTTAATCAGCTATGTTTGTTAAATTGGGCTGTTCCCAGTTTGTAGTAGTACTTAACTGGATTACTACAAAGTTTTAAAGTCTTAGACTTTTTCATCCCAAAGGATCTGGTTCTGTGTAGAGGAGAACACCCACTGAAGTCAGAGAGTTCTGTTTGTATATATTTTTTTACTGCTGCAGTAGATCAGTTTAAATTTGGGGGTTGAAATGAGCTGAAAGTGCTGTGTAAACATATGTACTCTTCTGAGGCTTTGTAGCAGATCTGTCCTATTTTCTTTCTTCATAGTTTTAAACCTAGTCACTGTACTTAACAGCTACAGCCTGAAGTAGCATGGAATTGTAAATATTTAGTACTAAGGAGAACCCACAGAAGAAGGTGTGTTTATTAAAGGCATTTGAAGAACTTCAGATATGTCCATGTGGTTTAGTAACCTCCTGAAACTTAACCACCAGGGCCTGAGCCATCGGCGGGCTCTTATCAGAGGATAATACATTATTCTCAAAACCAAGTTTCTGCAGTATCAGATTCTCTGCTTAATACCTGATGCCTCTGAAGATTTTCCCTACCTGGGTTAGGAAAGTACAGTGCTAGCAACCAGGCTGCTGATGGGGCAAGTGGCTTGTTCTGTTGCAAGCTTCAAAAGCATTACTGTCGGCAACTCAGCAGCATCAGCCTGTTGGCATAAGTGGGTATGCTTAGAAAGTGAGGTAACATGCAGGAGTGAAGGGAGTGGGTGGATTAATTGGTTCTGCACAATGTATACACCGCAGTGCAGGGGAAAGGGACTCAAACAACTCAAAGTGACTGTGACAGGCAAAGGGCAGCCCTGGTTGCTGGGGAGGGAGGGGATGTGGACAGGAGGAGGCCAATCCCTTTCTTTGCTTTTTCCAGTCCCCAGTGACGAGAGGCCAGCACTGCAGCTGGATGAACAGCTGGCAGGTAGATCCTGCTGGATAGATGGCACTGAGGCAACACATCCAAAGCAGATAACTGGATATGCACAAGTTGCAGACATGGGAAAGAATCTAATCAGAACCTCTTGAGATGTTACAAATTGGTGTCCCGATTGAAGCAGAGCTACATGAACTGCATGTGCATGTTTCTTTTCCTTAGCTACTCATTGCCAGAATATTCTGCCTTTATTTTAGGAGACTTTGAATGTTATATTTACTAATAGCTGTAGGGAAGTAGTCCCAGCAGAGGCACATATTGGAATACTATTATAATCTGACTCCTCTGCTTTCTCCAAAGCAATTCTGTAACTACTCCAAAACCCAACCAGGTCTCTGAGGCCAGGCTGTGAATAACACCTTGAGTTTTGAAAGAGTTAGCTTAAATGAGGGACAACACTACTGGCCTGTAAATGTTCTTGAAATTTGCAATTCTCTTTTCTCACTTTGAGTGTCAAACTCACCGCAAAAAGAGCAGAGCGTGTCCATAGCATGACTTTAAAATTGGCCAAATGAAATTGATACACTTAATTTTGAAAAGGTTTGAAATGCTGTCACAAAAGTACTTGAATTAACAGACGTGCAATGCCTCACCTTGTTTGTCCATTTGCTGTAAAATGTAGTTCCTGGAGTCCTATGCTTACAAGAAGTTCTCCAATCAATGTTTGAAAGAAGTGGTCTACCCTTCTGCTTTAATGATGAAGCTTGACCTCGAAGGGGCTTATCTGTGTATTTGTTCCTGAGCAAAATTTAAAAGCATATAGGACTGAAAAGATTGACCACAAGTTGCATCTTGGTTCAGACAGCAATTAGGGAAACTTCCTCACAGCAAAAGTAGTACAGCCCTTGTACAAGACAACACCAAGATTACAAAACCTGCATCATCAGAGACTATCCTGAATTTTGGGGTCTGATTCTTTTGGAGTCTTGAGTTTGACAATACTTTAAATATGAATTCACTTTAATCTTTCTGAATCTGTTTTTATCTCTAAAATTTCATTAATTGCAAACAAGTCGACAGATAGCTCCTTTAGTCATGTGTGTTGCTTGTCTTAAAACTGACAGGCTTCTGTCCTCCTGTTTCATTTTGTCTTCTTAACGCACCGGTGGAAACAGAGGGTCCCTGATCTGCAGACAGTCCTGTTCCCTTGCCTGTAGCTCCAAGGACTAAGCTTTTATCCTTTCATCCTCACATTTGTTGCTTAGCTAAGGAGTCTTAAGAAAGGCTCCTTCTGCAACCAAGATAGGAATAGGAAAAGGGTCTGTCTTGGTTCTTACAGGAACTCTTACCAACTCCCTGGAGTTGCTTCTTTCACTGTTGGCTCAGAAGAACATAGGCTTAGGAGCCCGAGCTGGGCACTGAATTTTGGTGGGATGAAGCCAAGCCAGACCAACAGGTTTGGGAGGCTGACTATGTATTAGCTGAACTGTTTGATAAGTGAAATGTCAGACATGCTTGATTATGTGCAGATATTGAGTCAGTGCTTCTCTCACCTCCTTGGAACTGAAGTCCATCAGAAGAGAGAGTCCTTATGCTAATGTGTGCCATAGTAGAGCAGGTAGGTTTAGTCTGATTTCATTTAAAGCAAAGCTCTACTCTTGTAGTCTGAATATCTGAAAAACCCTATTGTTTTTATATATGGGATCTTGGAGTTAATGCCAAAGGGTGCTACATCTTCTTGGCTGGTGAACAATGCTGTAATAATCTTGTGATGACTGACTGCACATTGTGAAATCTTCCAAAGTCATCTTTGTTAATACAGTAGCACAGACTCAAAAAATATGCAGTTCTCTCTCAATATTTTAGGATGAGATATTTGAGCTGGTTTGAGTCCTCCTGGAGTCAAGCAAAAGATTTGGTGGCAAGTATTTCAGTGCAGATATTCAGTTGCTGTTTTGGTTTAAGGCACGTTCTTCATCTTCCCGTAACACTTTGATTGTGATTTGCAGAAGAACTCCTGTGTATTGCCAGAGGATTTAAAGAACTTTTATCTGATGACTGATGGTTTCCAGATGACCTGGAGCGTGAAGACTGATGGTGAGTCCATGGACTGCTCTCCAGCAATGTCCTCATTTCATCGTAGCCAGTCTTTCCTTTGCACAATCTCTTTAATTTCAGACTTTCTTTCTGCACAGTCAGTGCACACCTGTCAGCATCCTGCAATAGCCAGAGCAAAAGTCTCGTGCACCATGCCATTTTGAGTGAAAAATGAGCACCATTCTGGAACTCAATAAAAAGTGAAGTCGTTTGTTTCTGTTAGGCAGGTTAATCAGTGACTGCAGAAAATCAACCTCTGAATTAATAAGTGAGTGCAGTTCTTTATGGGATGGTAGACTATTGTAGAGATGTTCTGGTGAAGAAAAAAGTATGACTGCATATGTCCTGATGCAACAGGACAAGGCCTCTTGCTTGCATATGCTCGATTTGCACACGGTTCAGCGTACTGTGGGATACTGTCTAGAAACCAAACAAGACTTCACAATATAAATACCATTCTGTAATATGCTGGCCATTTGTCACATTCAGATTTAGGTATGTAGTTTAAATCTCGTACCTAGACTCTGTCTGTAGCTCCTGGAGAGAAGCACCTCATGAAGCAATTGGAAGAGTTACTCTCTGATGTTCGCTTTCTTGTTAAAAAGAAACATGTACATGCCAGACCCTGATTCTCTTTTCCACCAGCTAAAATCTATTCACTGGAGTTGTTTTTTAAGTCAGTGGTGGAAGTGAGAATGGGAGTGAGCTTTATTGTCCATCCGTGTTTGGACAGGCAGTTCACACTGCACTGGAACCCTGCAGCTATTATCCTGGCTCTTGTTTCCTTCAAGTGAGTTGTCAAATTGGACTGTAGGCACTACTTACTCTGGGTTTTCCTCAGGAAGTGGAATTTTCTGTCAGAGACAGATGACATTGGGGCTTTAGCACCTGCACCGAGACTCATCATGCTTCAAGTGGAATTTAGTGTGTTGTGACCGTTGAAGAGTCTTGTTTTCAGGGTATACAAGTGCACAGAGATCAGGGCAGCTCACAACAGTCTTATTTGAGTAAGCATCCATCAGTGCCTTCAGTGCATGGCTGAACAGAGTGCTTGTTGACTTGATGTCTGACTGCCAGTACTAGTCTTCAGAAAGAGAGACAAGTGGCAAGTCCTCAAGCATTCATTCAGGAACACCCACATGTTGACACACTGACAAAATCCTTTGCTAGAGTGGGAACAAAGAGAATGCACCCTGTGCAGGTACATGGAGAAAGGAGGATGAGCTGCCCAATAAGCTGTGAATGGGTGGGGTGGTTTCTGGTAGGAAGGACAACAGAGAAAAGAGTTGTGAGGATGTGGCTGTAGCTAGCCTAGAGTTTTTAATAGCCGGTTTCACAGGACTGGGCCAAGATCTGCAACACAGGCTTAGCCAGCAGCATTGAGGTGGTGGTATTACCTGTAAGTGTGGTTCTGTGTTTAAAAAAGCCATTTTTTTTTCCTTTGGAGCCCGATATGGTTAAGTGTCCAGCCCATCTCTTCTCCTCCTCATGTTGTAGAAGCTGAGTTGATGTGTGGAGGAAAAGAAATACCTCACGTGCTTTCCTGACACTGGATATGATTAATGTTTGGTCTTACTGCAGATACCCCAATGCCTCTGGGCTCCATGGTGATAAATAGTGTTTCGAAGCTCTGTCGGCTTGGAGGTTCCTCTATGTACACTTTGCCTAATGCACCAACTCTCGCTGACCTGGAAGATGACACAGATGAGGAAGGTAAGGTTCAGTTAACAGGGTAGAAAATGTGCTCTGTCTCATGCCTTTTGCTCTGTTTGTGCTGTCAGTAACTAGGATTATTTGCACATCCTCTTTTTTTTTTTCTGCTTTTTCCCTGTTAAATTTTTTATCTGAAACTTCCTCCAGCGTTTCAGCTTCTGAAGTATTTGTGTGCTGCTCGTGTTTCATGAGCAAAAGATAACAGTTTTTTTTCTTAGTAGTGAAAGGAGCTGGATATACTGTTTTGGAGATCAGTAACTCTGGTAAATACTTGTACATGTGAGGTGGCAGTGGAAAATGTGTGTTTCCAGACTGCCTAAAAATACAGCATGGTTCAGTTTGGAGAGAAGGAAAAAAAAGCCCACTACTTTTCTAAGAGATCTTCCAGTCTTTAGACTGGAAGAATTAAGAAGATGTTCAGTCAGAGATATTAAGAAGAATTAAGTCAGAGCTAGCTACCATACTGAATCCTTAAGAAAATCTGCTATTTTATTTCAATCTTATATTTGAATCTCTATAGCTGTTGTAGCTTCTAAATGTGTTTGAAAGTTTCTTTTTGCACACTCTAGCTTGGCTGCATTCCTGATCTTCTAGCCACTGTAATCAAGGGGGCCAAATTCTGCTTCCATTTAGCCACTCAGACTTCCACTGATGCATTTACGAAGTACAATAAAAAAAGTTACATCCCCACAGGAGTTCTCATTCTGACTTTCATGGAAATTTCTTCTGAAGAGGACAGATCTTAGGTCCCCCTCATTCCTCAACAGCTTTAGAATTTAAAATTATATTCTGCAAGAACTTGCAGCGGCAGGATCGCAGTATGGTCCTGTAGAAATGCTCTGTGGTGACTGTGGGTCACTAGTCAAATATGAGTCAGGGCGTGTGGCTATTGAGAATACTGATGCCACACTGGAATGTATAAAGAAATGTATATGTCTCCAAGTTCATCAAAGTCTTCTGTCAAGAGAAAAAGGATAAACTGTTCTCCATGTCCTGCGTGGGAAAAAAAGACCAACAAAAGTAGGGCAACAAAAGGATGGTGGTTAAAACAGAAGTAATAGGCTTCAATTGCTGCAAGGAAGATTCAGGATCCACCTGAGGAATACTTCTAAGTGATAGTGATGGATTTGAGTTGACTGCCTGGAGCTTGTGACATCTCCAACAACAGAGAAATTTAAGAAAAGCTTAAACACCTCTGAGGAATGACATCTGTAATGCTGATCTTGCTTTATGGCAGGGACAGACTAGAGGGTAGTCTTTTTTCAGCCAGGCAATTTTCACAGAATCATAGAAAAATAGAATGGTAGGGATTGGAAGGGACCTCCAGAGATCATCTGGTCCAGCCCCCCTGCAAAAGCAAGTTCACCTAGATCAGGTCACACAAGAACACGTTCAGGCAGGTCTTGAAGAACTCCAAGGAAGGAGACTCCAGAACCCCTCTGGGCAGCCTGTGCCAGGGCTCCCTCCCCTCACAGTGAAATAGTTTTTTCTTATATTTAAGTGGAACTTTTTGTGTTCCAGCTTCATCCCATTACCCCTTGTCCTGTTGTTAGCTACAACAGGAAAAAGACATGTCCCAACCTCCTGACACCTACCCTTTTGATATTTGTCAATGTTAATAAGATCCCCCTCAGTCTCCTCTTCTTCAGACTAAACAGCCCCAGTTCCCACAGCCTTTCCTCGTAAGGAAGATGCTTCAGTCCCCTGATCATCTTGGTGGCCCTGCACTGGCCTCTCTCCAGAAGGTCTCTGTCCCTGTTGAGCTGAGGAGCCCAGAACTGGACACAGGACTCCAGATGAGGCCTCACCAGGGCCGAGGAGAAGGGGAGCAGAACCACCCTTGACCTGCTGGCCACACTCTTCTTGATGCATCCAATTTTGACTCTGTGGGTTGTTTTCCTACCAGAAGTTAATCTTTTTTTTTCCTCACTTTTTTCTTTTTTTTTTTTTTTTTTAAGACACGGGGATCTTACTCCTTTCCAAGAAGTATAATAAAAATAGTTTTATTTCGTTCTTTCTCAGCTGATTTATTAATAGATATCAAATAGATTGACTCTTTGCAGCTGAATCACAGTTTTCCAAACATGGCTCATGAAGGTTTTTTTTCTGTTTCCAGGTAATGGAGACAAACCAGAGAAGCCACACTTTGATTCTCGTAGTCTTATCTTTGAATTAGACCCGTGCAATGGGAATGGGAAAGTTTGTCTTGTTTATAAGCACGCTAAGCCAGGTAAGACTGAAAACAGACAAGTTAGCCATCTCTTACGGATTTATCTGGAGACCGCATATGGAGAATCAACTTACATTTCTGATCTTCTTTGTGTTCTGTAGATGAACATTAACTGGAATATCCTGGCTCCACTGAAATTAGGGGCTAAACCTTACAGAGACTTAGAGCGAATATTTTGTCTCCTTTTAATGTTGGAGTTTGAGTTACAACTTACAACTTACGATTTGTGCATAGAAACAAGAAAACATTCACATACGACATACAGACAATCACACTGAAATAATACAGAGAGCTAATGCTCAGCCAGTAATATACTTCTTGGTTACTTGCTGTGGTGGTTTAGCCCAATGTCCACCCAGTCATAATATCACTCCCCCTCCTAAGCTGGACAGGAGAGACAGAGAGAGGAATATAACAAACTGCTTGTGAGTTAAGGATGGAGACATCACTCGGTAATTAACATCACAGGCAAAACAGACTCAACTTAGGGAGAAAAAAGGTTTGATTTATTAAAGAGAGAATAANCACTGCCCGGCGTGGGTCATCCACCGGGAGAGACAGTCCTTCAGGGACAGGCTGCTCCAGCCTGGGTCCCCTCACGGGATCACAAGCCCTGACAGCAAACCTGCTCCGGCGTGGGCACCTGCCCCATGGACTCCCAGGTCTTGCCAGGAACTTGCTCCAGGATGAACTTCTTACGGGGTCACGGCCTCCCTCAGGCATCCACCCGCTGCGGCGTGAGCAGCT
This sequence comes from Urocolius indicus, assembly GCA_013401255.1. NCBI lineage: Eukaryota > Metazoa > Chordata > Aves > Coliiformes > Coliidae > Urocolius > Urocolius indicus. Next base: position 67,360 of record WBNH01012367.1, on the reverse strand, counting down.
CCCCCACGGGCTGCGAGTGGATCTCTGCTTCCCGGTGGTCCTCCATGGACTGCAGGGGGACAACCTGCTTCACCATGGTCCTCACCACATATCGCAGCGGAGCCTTCTCAGTGCCTGGGCACCCTCCTACCCTCCTTCTCCACTGACCTTGGTGTCTGCGGAGATGTTTTCACATTCTCATTCCCTGTTATTGCTGCAGTTCTGCAACTGCGCAACAACTTCTTCTCAAATGTGTTATTCACAGAGGCGTTACCTCCATCACTAATTGGCCAGGCCTGGGTCAGGTAACCAAAACCATAACAAACAGACAACCACACAGAGTGGGATGATGCTGAAGAGTACGACCAACCCTTTCAGACCATCATCCCCCTACACTTCCCCTCTTCCTGAGCTCAGACACTTGATCATGATGTCTTTACCTCCTTTGCTTCTGAGGGCTGCATGTCCACTCTGCCTCTCGTGTGGGGCTGCTCTGTGGCGCACAGGCTCTCCAGCATGTCCTGTGCCATGGCCGCCTCCTCACACCGTCTCTGCCCATCTGGGCACACTCACCCGGAGCTGCTGCTGGCTCTCAGGCCTGCCATTGCCCTCCATGGGTTGCAGGGGTACAGCCTGCGTTCTCGCCATGGGCTGCAGAGGGGTCTCCAGTCCTGTACTCCTCCTCCCTTCCTCCTTCTCTGACTGTGGGGACCACATGGTCAACTCCATCTTGCCCCTGTTACCAAGCAAAAAGCAGCTCCACACAAACCCGTCACAACAGCATCGCATCCGTTTACAGTGGAAGGTGAGTATAACAGCTATTGCACAAGTATTTTTAGTAAGACTGGGTGCAAAATCAAGTCCTTTTTAGTACTCATGCTGTAACCACTAAACCATATTGCCTCTTAATAATCATCTGTGTTTAATTAGGGATTATACATGTTGGAAGCTGCAGCCTTTCTGATAAGTATGTAGTGCCTCCCTCCTGACAATGGCCAGAAGTTTGATCTGATCACAGTACAAAGCAACAATGTAATTTGTGTTTGTTTTGTTCTAGTTGTCTCCCCGGACACAGAGATATGGTTCCTGGACAGAGCTCTCTATTGGCATTTCCTCACCAAAACCTTCACAGCCTACTACCGCCTGCTCATTACCCACTTGGGTCTCCCACAATGGCAGTACGCCTTCACCAGCTATGGAGTCAGCCCTCAGGCCAAGGTAGGAGAACAGGATCTGGCTCCTCAGTCTTTTACAGAGGTGTAGACTGGAAAAACATCTTCTCACCTTTTGACAAGTGGTCTGTAGAGCCATGGAAAGGGCCATGATTGTGTCTCCTGTTGCATGTTATCAGTTGTTTGTTCAGGCTAGTGAATTCACCAATGTTGTGCTAAACCCTACTTTTCTCACTGCACTTGGGCTTTACTTTTGACCTCTAATGGCAGATGTTGGAACCCAAATTATTTCTTTGCTTTCTTGATGCTGAAACAAACCTCCACTTCCATGATTCCTGGCAAACTGAAGGCACGTAAAGATGCTCATCCCCACAGTGATGTAAGATTTGTCTAGGTCAGTTTTCTGGACAAAGCACCAGACAAGAGCTTGAGTGGAGAGGAAAATCTAGATATGCATTAGACAAAAGCCCAGAGGAAGACTATGAGTTTGAGCCTTGCCAAGAATATTCATTCATTTGCATCCTCCTCAATTATGAAGGGACGCCTTGATAAAAATGGTCCCTAAAGAGAGGGAATTTAAATAGCAGCAGTCCTAGAAGTAGTTACAGTAAAGCTCCAGGTACAGTCCCATGACCACTCCAGCCCCTTATTATAATGAAAGTTGGTATTCTATCCTGCCAGTACCTTCCTGTGAGAGACTCCTGCCGTTCCTCTGTGTTTGACTGGGCCTTCAGCCCTAACCCTGCTTCCACCTGTGAGAGGTCAGAGAGTGGAGAGGGATACTATGAAACACAGCATATAAGCCTGTACAATGTGCACCTCAATGAGTGTCCTGCACCTCATGCAGACATGACAACTGTCTTGGCAGCACGGCATTCCTTGGTGCTGTCTCAACCCTGTGGGTACGTCAGAACTACTCAACAAAATCACTGCCAACTTTCCATCTGTCGATGGCTGTAGAATTTTGTTCTTTGTATTTCTGGTGTCTTCCTTGTTATACTGTGTTTTATTTATCAGTAAAGACTGTGTACACAGAATCACGGAATCATCACAGAACAGTTTGAGTTGGAAGAGTCCTTAAAGGTTATCTTTTTCCAAGCCCCTGCCATGGGCAGGGACACCTTCCACCAGACCAGGTAGCTCCAAGCCCCATCCACCCTAGCCTTGAACACTTCAGGGACGGGGCAGCCACAATCTGTCTGGGCAGCCTGTGACAGTGCCCCACCACTCTCACAGGGAATAGCTTCTTCCTAGTAGCCACTCGAAATCTCCCATTTCAGTTTGAAGCCATTGTCCATTTTCCTGTCACTATGCCCTTGTAAAAAGTCTCTTTCTGGCTTTGTCAGCCCCTTCAGGGTCTGGAACGCTGCTCTGAGGTCTTCTGGAGACACAGGCATATGCCTGTGTCCTGCCTTTTTGTAACTTTCTCGCTAGACTATTTTATGTTCAATATATTCACAAACCCTAGTGAAATCATTTATGTATTCCCTAATAATTTGCAGCCTCTATTAGTTAAAATCTTCCTCGTGTGTTAACCATTTTTATTTTTAAAGGTCTTCAAAGCTGGTATAGTAAAGCTGTTTTCCATTAAGAGTACATGAATAGATTTCCATCTACATTTTGGTATTGATCTTCTGTTTATCTATTTCAGCATTTGGTCAGTGGGATTTGGAATACCATAACCCCTGCAGTTTTATTTCCTGATTTTGTAAATGGAAAAATGATATGAAAAACACTGAAAGATGAGAAATGCAGGACATAACATTGTGATGTCAAAAAAAATATGTTGTGAGCAATTCTACATGTAAAATCAAGTCCAAGAAAAACAAACACAGAGTCCTTTGTGTAAAGAGTTAAAAAAACCTCTATTGCTGTATGTGTCAAGAGAAAGAAGGAGGCTGTGCTTTGAGAAGTTAAACTAGTTCAATTTAAATGTATAAACACTTTTAAATTCCAAGGAGTTTTAATCTTTTCTCCTCTGAATCTAAAAATATGTGGTTTAGTTTCATCCCCTCCCTTTGCTTTTCTTTTGCTCCTGATAGGAGTCATGCTGCAGGGAGAGTTAGGCTTGTGTCTGGTTCTCCTCTTCTGTGTCAGGAATGTGCGGCAGTTTCAGGACTGTAGCTGTAGCTGTGCCTTGTTCATCTTTATCACATGCTGTACAGTTCTGTAAACTGCAAACTGATAAGTGGTGTGTGATTAAAATCAGGTCTTAGGCTTGAGGGGTAAGAGGGTGGAAATTTCTAATTGCAGCTTGATTTTAACCTCTTCCTTCCCCCCCATTCTGCCTTTCAGCAATGGTTTAACATGTATAAACCCATAACCATCAACACAGCTTTACTCTCTGAAGAAACCGATTCCTTTGTGAACAAGCTGGACCCCAATAAGGTATTTAAAAGCAAGAACAAAACTCCAATGATAAAAAAGAAACCACCCGCCCAGCCAGCAACCTCTCAAAAGAGTCACACAAGCTTGACCTCCTCCAAGGCACCCTCACTAGCTGGGAACTCTTCGAGGAAATGAGATCCCCAGATCTGACCCTGGACAGCATTTGCAATAAGCTTTGATATTCTCTGATGCTGAGTCTCAGGGGTTCAGACCAAGTTCCTTGTGCATTAATAGATGTGGCCATGGAAAACACATTGCAGCGTTTGCATGAAGGTATAGCCACCAGGTACTTTGACGTGGGAGGGATGTAGTTCCTGGAGACTCTGAGAAGAAAAAAACTTGATGTATTCATTTTAATTCCATTCCGCTTCTTGCAGCATGTGTTTTTCAGAGGACACAAAGAAGCCCTTGATCTCACTGCTCTATAGGGAAGCTTTTGTTTCTGGGCAACTACAGCAGTGAAATGAAAGTGTTATGAAGATGTTTCTGTCATATCCTTTGAAACAAACTTGTCCTGACCTTGCATGCTATGGGAGCAGGCTGAAACTCACTGAACAAAGAAATACCGTCTGCTTCAGACAGAATCAAACTCTCTACTTCCCTGCACTCCTTCCAGCTGAGATTCGTGGTACAAAGCAGCTTTCATGTTTCTGCATTGGCCTACTTGCTTGCTCTACAGCCCAGGCCACCTTTTGGCCTTTGTGCTGTATCTTTTCAGACAGTGTAATCTGTGATGTCTTTCTCAGCAAGCCTGAAGGCAGCTAGAATCCCTCATTGCCTCTGCTTGCTCTTCTTGTGGGAACTGCTGGCTCAGTGGTGTCAAGAGTCCTGTTAGCCAGGAGGACCCTTCCGTTTGTCACACATTCATTCAAGTTGACCATTCAAACAGCCTTTGTCAGTTTTCTATTGGGCGGGATCTGACCAGGAGCCACTGAGATCCTGCAGCCTTACAAGCCCCTGATGCTGTTTTCTAATACTGTAAGTTTTCAGGTTAGAGCTGCACTTTAACCCATTCACCACTGGTTTTCAGTTCTATCCCATTGTTTCCTTTCCCTTTTTTGTGCCATTCAGTCTTCCTAGATGTGCTGGAATCACATCGTGGCAACCAGCACATATTGTGCCTAAGCAGGGAAATCAGTCACCATCTTCAAATAAGCATCAATTAAACAGCACAGTCTTTCATTTATGAAAGTCGCATGATTAACATAAGACAAGCCTACATCACATGGACATTGTGAGGCTTTCTCTCCTATTTGTATGGCCTTCAGAAAGAAGAAGACATCCTATAAGTGCTTAACACAGTATTTTAATAAAAAGATTTGAGTATTTTCTTCCAGAGTTGTTTGGGTACTTGAAAACGCTTTTGGGAGCACATGCACGAGGATGTAGTCTAAGAGTAGGGTGCAAGCTGGATTGTTTGGGTTTTCTTTTTCATTGCAGTGGAGAATCTCTCACTGCAAAGGGATGGGTTCATGTCTTGTAGCTAATCCCATCTTGAGCTGCTCTGAAGTTCACATAGACTAAAAGTCTGCTGTGTGACAGCTGTTGCACTCTGTCCTGCACTTACTTTTCAAAGTCTCTGCAGCTGTCAGGCCCAGCTCTGATAACACTTTGCTGGCTTCCAGCACTGCCCAGGGCCCACCCTCAAGTGCAGTTGCAGCATTGCCTGGCAGCTACCCTCTGCCACCCTCCAAATGAGAGGAAGTCCTCCAATGCTTTTCAGCTCTCTTAAACCATCTCGAGCCAGGTGAAAATCTACTGCAGCTGCTCTATTAATACAAGGTCAACTCTTAACAAGGAAGCAGAGATATCACCCCATGCCACAGTAATACATTAGTAGTCCTGTTAATGTGAAATATGAAGATCCTTAAAGCCAATAAATGCCATTTCATGGAATTCTGTGCATTGGTGGTGTTCTGTCACTCCTGCTCTCGCAGATCTCTGTGTGTGTTTGTGGTACACAGCCCTGAGACTGCAGTCTCGTGCTTGACATACATGCCATAGTTGCCTAAACACTTTCTAGAAAAGTTAAGACTGCTGTCACCCCTCAGGGAGCAGGCATCTTCTGATACTGTTTGACTTTTAATCTGATAATACCTCAAACTTCTAAGGCTATTGCAGGCCCACTTCTTCATTCAGATGGAGGTGGCAGAATTCCAGCCGGAGCAGGGCAGCCTCTTCCCCCATTTTTCACACATTCAGAGTGGAGAAAAGAGGCTGTGTTTGTTTGTTTGTTTGAGCATTTGGGAGTGCTGCCACAGAAATTGTCTGGACCCTTTTGTATGGTGGTAGTTAAAAGTCTAGCCCATCAGTAATACATGTGGTTCCATGACACCAACATGATCCAGAAGAGCTGTGCCAGGATTCAAGAGACTTTGTAGTTTAGTTTTTGCTGCTTCTTAAATGTTTGGGTCAAAAAGGAAAAAAAAAAAAAAAAAAAGAAAAAAAGTCATATCCAGGCTTGTCTGTCAAACTGTGGTTGCCCTTCTGTGTGCTCTGCCAAAGCAGAGGGTGGCAGATTACCAGAGTATTTTGATTTCTGGGAAGGTACAGGTATCTGCAGTCTTGCAGCTCTGCTTCACTTTTCTCCAGGATGGGATGTTTGGGGTTTTTTGGGGGGTTTTTTTGGGGGTTTTTTTTTGATAGATTTTTTTACACAGGGAGAATGAATAGTTTCTTCAGGTGACAGAGAGGTCTAGCCCTACCTAGGTCTGCCCAGTGCCTCAGAGACCCAGTTTTTTTATACTTAAGCAAAGTATATTTATTAATGACAAGTCCATCCTTTCTCCTCCTTGCAGAGTAGAGAGTTGGTGTGCTCTGACAGCATCATCACAGGTGCCTTTACAGTCTTGGTTACCCTTTGGCTGTCAGTCCATATGCCCACTTAAGCTTTGCTATCAGGCATTTTCCTCAGAGCCTGCAGCCATCACAGCGTAGAAGTCTCCACCGCTGGCTGTCTTTTTTGATTTCCATGTTCTGAGTCAGGTTGGTTGTGAAAATCAATGAAGAGCTTATAGATTAAAACACCAGCAAGACTTCCCAGGACTGGAGCTGTGAGTGGGATCCACCACCAATGATTTCCAGCCCTAAAACAACACACAGAAGAGGCAGCCACTGAGCCAGAAGAATCGCTGCCCTGCTGCCACATGGCAAAGGGTAAGGTGAGCTTAGTGTGGAGAGGTGTCTGCTCCCACTTTGCATATTGGGTCCTGCAACTAGCTGAGATTCTCTGTCCACCAGCATGGTCACTGGAGGAGGAATCATTCTCCCCATCAGTCTAAGAAAGCGGCTCTGCACTGTTTCTTGTTCTCCTACAGAAATAGTCAGTCTGATCCTGATGACTGTGACTATCAGAGACAGAGACACATGCCTTCCCCCCGCCCCTTCTAGTAACATCTGTACCTTCTCTACCAAGCTGTCAAACATGTTTTCTGGAAATTTAGTGAAAATGGACAGGTGGGACATGGGACTGCTAATGCCCTCACCATGAGAAATGCCATAGCATGGCACCATCTTACTAGACAAGACAGGGCAGGGTTTCATTTCCAGATTCAGACATAAAAATTTAAGAAAGCTGTTGAGCAATCCAGCTGTGTCTGCTCTCTGACTCTCCAGTCACCACAATAAGCATCTAGATCTCCAATTTAGGATTTAGGGCCCAAATTTAGGTACCTGACTGTCAAGGGGAATCCCATGCTGGAGAATGAATGTACCTCAAGCATTGTGTACATAATGCACAGGGTTCTTCTGTGTACAACCTTTAGCTCTTTGAGAATGGAGAATGCATTCTGCAGCAGTACCATCACTCAATCCAAAGAAAAAGGCTCGTGATCATTTTGTCTTGGGCCTATCTCCTCTCCTTGTAAACTGAGCAGTGTAAAAGAGAAACAGGTCACTCACCTGAAGACATCCATTCCCCAGCCAGCAATTGCCGTGAAGACTCTGGGGGGCAGATCCCGAGAGGGGTTTATGGCATAGCCTGTGTTCATCCCCATCCCCATGCCAATGCCCACCACTAGGATGCCTGTGAGCAGAGGCTGCAGGCCTTTCAGAGCTGCATTGTTTTTCTCATCAGAGATGATCAGAATGCCCAGCAGCAGCATCGCCGTTGCTAAAACCTGCAGGAGCAGGAAAGGGAAAACACGTCAGGAGAGAGAATGGGATAGGCAGAAGGATCCTGCTCTGCAGAGATGAACAGACTTCCCAGAAATAAAGAGCAGAGAAGACTGATGGCCTGATCAAAGTCTTAACTCATTTCCTAGTGAAAACATATCCACATGCTCTAAGGACTGACACAAACTCCTCAGCACTATCCTGTCCCTCCATTCCTCAAGTCGAGGACAGAGGTTATTTTAAGTACATTTCATCTAACAGAAGCAGAGACATAAGAAACTAACAAGACAGACCCGATTCCGTGGAGCGGTGTTCTAAATGGAGTGGTGTTCTAAATAGCCTGCTGCTGTAGCTGTTTCAGGACTGAAAGTAGATACCAGATTCTCATCTGGAAACTGTATATCCTATCTGTGGCAGTACATAGCTGGCATTTGTAGTTCTGCAGTGCCCAAGACTTCAGGAACTGTGGCTTGATAATTCCTGTCTCTCTGCTTCAGAAAATGCATCTGGAAAGCCTCAGACTGTAGAGACACCAGCAAAAGTAGCAACTCTGCAGCTCTTGGCAATGCAGTGTCACTGCTGTTTGCTCTCTTGTGCAGCAATGACACTGCCTGCTCAGTGGGAGGTTGAGTGAGCAGGTTGCCACCTGTAGGATCTCCAGCTGTCACCACCCTCATGTCCAGGCAAGAGTTTTGTCAGCACAAAGCCAAAACCACAGACTTCCTCAGATTTTAATTGGAAGTGAATCTTCCATCTCCAGTGCCTCTGTGCTCCATGTCCCTGAAGTGTCCTCTTCCTATTTCTGGGCATTTGGACTTTGTATTGTATGCTGGGAATCAGCTGTATGCAGTATGAATTGGACTGTCAAAGCCTAAGGGTTCGATCCAGGCAGCCTGTGTTCATATGAAGACAGTCCTGGGCCCTCTGTGCTGGTGAGGAGCAGCCAGTGGAGCTGCCTGGGAGCATGGAGCAGGTGTAGGATCCAAAAGGGAACTTCCCAGAGCCCAAAGGAGATTGTTCCTGATACAGCTCAGCTTCTCACTTCCTATTGCTGGGGCTGTGTGCAAGAAAGGTGTTTGGAGGACACTTGGACCAAGCTACAGAGCAGCCTGCAAGCATCAACGTTTAGGCTTGCTCAGCCACCACAGTGCCTTAGATTCTACCTGTCAGGCAAATGCCTGGATGGTGGGCTTCTTGGAGTATAAGTTGTGGTTGTGTCTGCATGCATAGACCTGCTCTCATGCCTGTTACCACCCACCTTCTCCGAGCACACCACATCAGTCCCCACTGACCTCTGTGAAGAAGGCCCCCACGAAGGATATATGGGGAGCAGGGTAAGTGGCGAAGATTGATGCCGTGGCAGTTGGTCCTGTCACTGTAAGGTTCCCCTTGGTGTAATCATACAAAGCATCTGGGAGAAATGAGAATCTGGAAGTTATCACTGAGTTCATCCCACATGGCATGTATACAAGTCCACCCACTGCAACCAGAGCAGACACCAAGGACAAGAGAGGCAATGGGAGATAGGATGGAGGTGGCACACCCCTCACAGGACATGATCTCACTAGTATTTGTTACCTGCAGACTTTGGTCTGCAATGTCTTTCTTGCACCTGCCAGCTCCCTGACCCTGCTGCAGGAGCCTGGGACAGGCTGGATGCTCTGGGTGCACTCCTCTGCCCCTCAGAGACTGAGACAGGATGCTGCTCACAACGCAAAACCACAGGTGACTGCTGCCCTGTTTTCCACAGACCAGCAGAGTCCTCCAGATATCTCACTGTACCTGATACACAGCAATCCATCTAACTCAAGCCCTTGCAGGCCCTTGCAGGAAACAAAATACTGATGAAAGGCAGCTACTGGCCTTGAGTTGAGAACAGGTTTTGACAGTGGGACTGCTCTGAGCTAAAGGAGCTGTGTTCACATGAAAAAGTTATTCTCACAGATATCTGGGCTCTGCTCTGGCCTTGAGCCATAGAGGTCTGTCCCATAAACCAAGAGCTCACCCAGGCATCATGCTAGATACTGTAAAAGGAAATATTTTTCATGAACTCTGAGTTGAGACTGAAATGGTGCCCACAGCAACCGCTGTGATGGAAGACGCAACCATACCGTAGTAGAGAGCAAAGACAGTAGCTGCTGCCATAAAGGAGCCCAGGAACTGTCCGAGCACGTAAGCTGGAAACTTTTTCCAGGGGAGGTTTCCTAAAATGCAATGTGTGAGGGTGATGGCAGCATTCAGATGAGCTCCTGCGAAATCACAGCAAAAGACAATGGCCTCAGCCCTGATGCAGCTGTTTTGGAATGGCCCCCAACAACCCCGAGTAACCACCTAAACTTTGCTTCAGAGCACCACAGGCAGGGTGTTCCCTCCTTTAGAAGCCCTTTAGCCCTTCTAAACATTCCGTAGACAACAGGCTGCCTCCAGAGAATGGGTCGCCCCACCTGTCAGAGATACCTCTCTTGGCACGGCATGAGATTTTTCTCTGTGTGTGCATCTCTCTATTCAGCTTAAAGAGAGCCCGGACTGTTCTATGGCTACAGGTGGATGAAACAAATCTTACTGCAAACAGTTGCAAGGCCTTCTGAAACTGTCTGATAGACAAGGAGCAGGCCTGAGCACCACAGCTGTTGGGAGCTGTGTGCCTGTAGCACACTTGGCAGGCAAAGCACAAGGTGCTGGAGAAAGCAACTGCAAAAGCAACCACTGATGCCCCATATCTTCATGTCTGCAAAGCAAATCCTACACAGGACTGGCATCAAGGGACACAGATCAGCTCTTAGATGTCACTGCATTGAGAAGGGGCTACCGGGATGGTCAGTCCTGCCCATTAGTGTGGAGCAGACCCTGTCCTCCTCTTGTAGAGTCTGTAATCCTGTTGTGCATTTCCTTACATCTCTTAGTATGTGGTTTTCATATTGTGCAAAATCAGCTTTCACTGTTTTGAAGGAACACTTTCTATGGAGGAGTTAGGCATCACAGTGATGCTTCTGGAGAAAGACTAAGTGGATCCAGGTTTGGTGTCCTCAGTGCACCATATCCCCACAAGACCAAAGGAAATATCTGCTTTTCCTGACTAGCGTGTGTTACAACCTTGGTGGCCACCCCCTGCTTCAGACTGAAGGGTAAGATGCAGAGGCACATCTCATAAAAGTGCAGGACAGAGTGAAATCAAAGTGCATGTACTGTCTGCTACAGTCCCATGGCTGTAACTGAAATAGGAGGAGATCCCTTTTTATTTGATTCTCTGATCCTTTGTAGCCATTTCAGAGATCACAAGAAGCATTTTGTGACAACAAATGAGGCCAAACTACAATGTCAGGAAGCCCTAAAGCTGACTCTGGAACTAGACTGGGGTTGATTGAGATACCTTCTTCCACCTCCTAGCGTTCAGCAGATCAAGTCCATCTCAATGTCACCTGGGACCGCAACAACTCATTTTCTCCAGGATGTCTTCACCAGCTCCAAGAGGACAGGGAGACCAAGAGATGACTGCTTATATGAAAAAAAAAATCCTTTCTAAGCCAGCCTCAGCCTCGGACATCTCTTTGCTTCAACAATTATTTTGCTCACTAGAGCTGTTATTCTCTTCTCTTGGTACAAAAGAATGCAGAAATTGCACAAGGCTAAGGTAATGATCTGTCATGTGAGATACCAGACCATGGTCCTGAAACACCACGTCCTGAGACTGTGTGGGCATAGGTGTGAACGATAAGGAGAAAATTTGCATTCCATTCCTTGATGCAACATCAGCAGTAAGCTCTCCTTTGCAATAAATTATTTACTTCTTCCTAGTGGCAGCATGTTCTCAGAGCTCCTTGTCTCCTTGGGCCACAGTGGCAGACCTCATGTGATTAACAAGTGCTCCCAGTCCTGAGTGCATTGCTGAAACCTGGCTCTGCTGGAGAGATGGCTGAACCTCCACCTCTCTCCTCATCCTGCTTGCCCCTGTCTCAGCTCAGGACATGTATTTGGAGTTAGCATATTGTAGGTATGCTGTGCTGGCCTTGTTCCCCGCTTCTCATGATCTTGCCATGCCATTGCAATTCCTTGGCTTGACCTCAGTCTCTGCCTCCCCACTGCAGATGTGCCTGTCACAGGGCTGACTCTGGTTACAGTCACCACAGCGCCTCTGGTCTTCTTGCTTGGGGACCCTAGGACTGCATTTTTTGCTGATGAGGGCACTGTTCCTCCTAGTCATGCCATCCCCCACCCCTCCACAGCCTACTCCTGCTGCTTCTGACACATGGCCTTTACAGAGATGTCCCACACTCGAGCGTCCTGCTCACCAGAGATTCCTCCGGCTGCATGGATGCCCAAGGTAACACCAATGCCAAATCCCAAAGTAATGCTCAGGTGCTGCCCAAGTTCTCCTTTTCCAAATTTCACTTGTGCCACAGAAGACAAGCCAAGTACCTAGTGCATGGAAAAAGAAAGAGAGAAAGGAGTGTTAAAAGTAGTGTTATTGCTGAGATAGACTCAGCTTCTTTGCCTCCTTTTCTGCAGTACTAATAAACTCCTGAAGACAGGAAGACTTTAAGGTGCCCGTGATCAGGAGATGAAGAATGAGTAACCCTCTCCTGCAACAAAATGAAGCAGTACCTTGGTTGTTCCTCATTGGTGCCATTCACACCAAACCAAGCGCTCTAGTCATATTTGGATATGGGGAGACAAACCTCAAACACCCACAGCAAGATCTGGGGCTCACAAGGGATCTGCTCACATCCACGGTAACAGCATCTGTGCCTGAAACCAGGGACATGAGCCAGGGCAGCATCCCTGCAGACTGCCTGGAGATGGCAGCCCAGGTGGATTAACTGAAAATAGCACACAGCTATTAGCCAAAACTAACTCCAGCAGAAAACAAGGAAGGAAATTCTAGGTCGACCTTTCCTTTCAACACAGATACTTCTAGTTTGAAAACAGACCATGTTTCAATATTATTGTTTCTTTAAAAAATACTACTCAAGAGGAATTGGGGAAAAAAATAATAAAGTAAACACTCTCCAACAGAAAAAAGACACATTCAAGAAATTGCTCTGGCCTGAAAGTAAATTCTGTTTCATTTTCTTAATGTGGTCAGAAGGTGGAAAAATCAGTTCTTTTCACAGCTCTTACACTGAAATCTGGAGGACAAAGCTGCTCTTGAGGTCTCTGCCTTGCAAGCCACTTAGTGCAAACTGTTCCTTGGACTGCACTGATGTTTATCCAGGGTGACAAGTCCCTCCATGACAAAAAAAAATGTCAACAGGTTCTCCAGCATCTAAACTTCTTTTATGGCCTGTTCTGACTGTAATCTTTTCTGGCCACTCTGCCTGGATCCAAATTTTATCTCAAATGTGTGCTCTCCTTCTTCCCTTTCAGACATCAACAAAATCCTCTCTTCCCCAGAGACATTATGCTTATCTCTTACTATACTCTGCTTTGCACACAGCTACAGCCTCTGTGGTGTGAGCCCTTCTCAGTCTGCCCCAGCAAAAGCCCCAAAAAGCAGTGTTTGGGGTGTCTCCAAGCATCTGCAATGCTCTTGCAAGAGTTCTGCCTCTTAGCCACTGACTTTTCCAATGCCACGTCCAAGAGAAGCCAAGTGCATAAGACACAGGTTTTACAGGACAGCACAGAGGAGCAGAGACGAGGGGGCAGGACAGGAGATAGAGCTGTTGCAGCTGAAGACCTGAAAAAAACACAGGGCAGGCCACAGAATCTCTTTTTTTGGCACAAAACCAAACTTCTGGTCTCTTTGTTCTCAAAGTCTCAAAATACCTTCTTTTTCCCTACCTTCCCAGCCTTTGTACCGTTTACTGTTTTTGCTGCCTTACTACTGATTCCCTCCTTTGTGGGCAAGCTTGTCTGTTAGAGCAAGAGGCCCTGGGCTGGGTGCTATCATCAGATAATGGTCGTCCAGATGCAGGATGAGTAGAGATGAATCCAGCACATTCCTGGTTGCACTGTGGGACTTTGGGCTGCTGAGGGGGTGGATGCTTTACTCTACATTCAGATGCTGGATGCTGTTTGTTGTCAGCCCTTGATGGGGGTCCACATGCAGCAGCCCTCGTCCTACTCTATTCCCTCATGGGGATCACTGAGCACTAGCTGCAGGCTACAGAATTGGTCTTGGACTGTCAAAGTGCAGAGAAAAGTCTCCTCCTCATGCTGTTTCCCAGAGACAGCCCTGGCAGGACACCCCTGAACTTGTTCTTCATCATGTGCAGGCTTCCACTACCAAAAATCAAAGAGGATGGAAAAAGAGAATGGTTTGCTCAGCTCCTGCTGAGGAGTCATAAATGTCTGTACTCTGACATCCTTTGCACGTGCAATTGTTACCCTTGAAAATAAACACCTTTTTCTGTACAGACAGCTGTACCAAAAAGCCCCCATGCTTACACAAATCTTATCTTCCTCCAATTCTCCAAGTACAATTTATTCAGTTTATCCCCAGCCCTTCCATGCCAGCTGCTGTATAGCCCAAGGTGTCTCAGCTCTGGCAAAGCCCAGGAGTATTGATTTGGCAAAGACAGCTACTGGAACTTTTCATGGGCAGGATCTCCTTTCTCTATGCTGGTCCAAGACATGAAGGCTCAGGACCCAGTGGGCACCTCACTCCAACCAGGGATCAATTTTGATTCCTCGCCATCACCCCAAACACATGAAACATGCCTCAGGCAAGGAGGGCAGTTTCCTCATGATTTAGATAACGCTATTCATTTGTCAGCAAAAGAACATCAAAAGTGAAATCCTGGGACACTTTACAACTGGTAATTACACTGCTGAGTGGTGGGTTGTGGCTCTGGAGAGTTCCACAGGTGTTTGTTATCCTGGTAACCCCAAGAGGAAGATGGATGAATGCTGTTTTCACAGAATCACAGAACGTTAGGGGTTGGAAGGGACCTTTAGAGATTATCTAGTCCAATCCCTTGCAGAAGCAGGTCCACCTAGATCAGGTCACATCCAGGTGGGTCTTGAAGACCTCCAAGGAAGGAGACTCCACAACCCCTCTGGGCAGCCTGTGCCAGGGCTTCCTCACCCTCACAGTAAAATAGCTTTTTCTTATGTTTAAATGGAACTTTTTGTGTTCCAGCTTCATCCCATTACCCCTTGTCCTGTTCTCATTTCACAGAGTCTGTCAGTGGTAGAGGAGTCAGAGTCTGCTCCCCAGGCCTGTGCAGGTCGTCTCAGCCACACCATTGCTTGTGGCACTTCAGGAAGAAAAGCTTCAATTCACTGGCTGGGACCTTGCACAAGAGTTGCTTTGCCTCATCTGATCAGACGCTGCTCTTTGGTTTCATTCCCAAACCCTTCCTTGATTTTCTCCTAGAACAGAACTGAAACAGCACATACTGACCTGCTTTACCTTCTCCCAGTGCCCACCTCCCACTCTCGACATTTCTTTTTTCTTCTAGAAGGTTTTTCACAGATGCTCTATCTAATGGGAAGCTGCCTCCCAACCAGAGCAGTAGCAATCAGCTGCGGAGCAACCGTGAGTATGTGGTAGGAAACCACTTACAAATTGCTAGTGCAAACACTTACTCTCTCATCATTGGGGGGCACACACACACACACACAGACACACACACAGATACACACATTTCTGGGCCCATCTGCTCCTTACCATGAGGATGAACATCCCCAGCGCTTCCGCCAGCAGCTCCCTGACGGTGCTGCTGCGAATCGTCAGCACCTTCTGTATCTTCTTCAGCATTTTCCTCTCTGGCTCCAGCTTGTGGCTGAGGAAGCTCCTGTTGTGACAGCACACTTCATTACACTAAGTTACCCTTTGAAACTTGGCACCCTCCCTTCACCCCTAGACATCTTGATTCATGTGGTTAACAATGAACAAGCCAATAAAGTACTGGTTGGTTTCAAAGTCTTCGCATACATCCATGCCATCCCTTTACAACTATATGGTACGGATTCAGTATTTCTGCCACTGGGGCATTGCAAGTGCTGTGCTGCTGCCGAGAAGTAGCCTATGTCCAAAGCAGTGAAGTTGGAGAGAGCCTTGGTGTACTTTTACATCCTACTTCTCTCAATAACATTTTCCCCAGGAATAAAACAGAGATTTTGGCTCTGCTCTGCATTGTAACTCACTGGCTGGTGATTTGGTACCATCTGGGTTTCTTTTAACAGGCAGGACTAAGACCACTTTTCCTGTGCTTTGCAGGACTTTTTAGATGCCCAGACTGCAATGAGGATGCTCTCTCTGGCTGCTGGACATAACTGTCTACAGCTGGGACAAGCACAGTGCCTTGAACATTGCTTCAGGTTGAATATTTGCTCGTGCTGAATGCAGCTGCCTTCACAGCTCCCATCACACTAGCAGACAGCCTCCTTGCCCCGCTGGTTTGTCCTCTCATGTGAGACCAGTCTTGGCAACAACACCTACTCATATCTGGCTGCCAGAGCAGAGCTCTCACTGTCCTGATTCTTCCGCCACCTCCTGATTCCCTCTGCTTATCTACCTCCTCATCAGGCACTTTTACCTCTCGACTGTGAGAAGGTTTTAATGCCTTTGCTCGAAAGAACCCTACTGAACACACAATACCTTTTTTTTTTTTTTTTTTTGCAAGCTTTGTATGATTCTTTGCCAGTTTTCTTTACCTTTCTCTCAACCTGTTGCAGCTCATCAGTGTGTCTCTGGAGGGGACATAGTGCTCTGGAGAGGTTACTGCAGGATGTACACCTGCTCTTGCTGACCCTAATGTTGCCTTTCTCTGTATTACCAGCATTGCAAAAGTTCATGAGCTTTCCTTTCACCCACAGGACGCTGAGCAGCTGTATGGAGGAATTTGAGAAGCTGATCCTCCTCTCTGCTCAACTGACAAATGCCTACATTGTGTCAGCAAAGGGTTTTATTGACTGGGGTGAACCCTCCTCCAGTGACAGATTAGCTATTGAAAGTCTGGCTAAATATGCAGTAATTTATTAGTCTGGAACCATCTAATCACAAAGAACGATAATCACAAGCTGGCAAAGGGTCTTCCTACAGCATAGTTCTAGGTGGGGAGGGTTTTTGTTCTATGAGTCTGTGAGCCATGCTGTGGCAAAGTGCCTGATAAATCTTTCCAAGTGACTTCACTCTCTGACATACAAACACTTATCAGCAGAGTAAACCAACACGGTCCCTGGAGCACCAGGTCAGAGTGGTGACAAGCGCCTCAAGCTTTTTCTGCACATGGTAATTTTCAGCTGACAAGTACAGCTGAGATCCTGGCAACAGCATGCACTGAAGATCTCACAGCCTTTCTCGGGTGTGCAGGGTGAGAGGGTCAGTATCCCCCACAAATGGACCTACGACTTAACTTTTCACTCCTACATCTCAGGGATCCTTCCAAGTGGATTCCTCCCCAGTGGGCAAGCAAGGAAGCTGCTGTGTCTCTGGAAGGTTTTGTCTCCTGCATCCAAGCATTAACTATAGGCATCTCCATATTCTAATTTGTGCTGAAAAATGGACAGGCACTTTCTGGGAACTCTAGTTCCCATGGATTTATGGTCTTCCCCAGGAAAAAGACAATTCCAGTTTACCACCAAATTCCCTAAAACTCCATCATGCTTCTAGGATGAAGTCACAGATCACTGGATACGTCTCTTGCCGCTGCTTGTCCTTTCACATAGGTCATTCCACAAGATGGCACTGAGGTATTAATTTCTCCCTTAAAAAGGCTCAGAAATCCTCACTTAGTTGATGAAAATATGAGAACCTTTTCATTTTAGGGTTCCTCTGGGCATCTGTAGACATTAGAGAATAATAATCTGCCTGTAAAAATCTAACAACAACAAATCCAAACACCTTTCTACAGGTCTTGTAAGGCAGAGCACCTCTGCTCTGACAACACTTAAAGCCAGTGTGTGAGACTGTGTTGTCAGCCTCCGCTTTATAACCAGCAGACAAAAACAGGCAGTTCCAAAGGGCAGTTTACCCCCGCCTAAAATAAGCACCCGAGCGCAGTCCTATGAGAAATGCTGCATGCTGGCAGTTTCCCCCCAGTGCCTGCACCTGGAACGTGGACTGAGTGATCAACTCCAGCCTGCACATTCACATGGAAGGAGTCTACCTCCAGGTGAGCTGGACTGCTTTTCCTCCTTGAATCCAGATGTCATGATCTCAAGCAAGAAGAATCAACCCTGTGAGTCAGCCAAGGGCTGGAGCCAAACGTCTGCCAGTTGTCTAACACAACCTGCTTCTACTTGCACAGTTTCACTTATCCACAGAACTGGTGAGGATCTCTGGGGTCACCAAATACAGTCCTCTACTAACATAGACAGACACCCCATATCTTCCCTTTTGTGACTTGGCCAGTCTGCATTGTAGGGGTAAGTGCTTTTTGCCCCAACTCCTGCTGAAAGCCTGTTACCAGAACTTGCTGCTCTGGAGATAGGAGACTTCTAATTTTCAATCAAATTCTCAGAGCCATTTGTTTATGTGGCCAGCATTAGCCCATCACAGTCATGAGTTAACTTACTTCTTACAGGCACTCTCCTTTAAAGTTTTCCTGTAATGTTTGTTAGAAGAGCATTATCCGCTCATGCTTTGCTCTGTATTGCCTTCTGATGTTTACCTTCACTTGCTCACAATTGGAAACTTCACTATTGATGTTTCAATGATTTCCACCACACATTAAGCAACCACCAAGCCCATTTTCTTCCCTAAGGCATGTGTGCTTTCAGCACTAATAGTAAAGGCCTCAGCTTGGAGAAGAAAATTTTGGCACAGTCAAGGTTCATTAACTGTGCTAGTGTCAATACCCATGGACCTGAAGAGCCAGGGGAACAACCTCCCTGGATCCTACTAGAGCTGCCCTGGGAAGGATGAGCACCCAGGGACTCCAGGGTAGTCATGCTTCTGCAAGGCATAACTTCTGTGGCTCAGTTTGACAGTGCACATGTTTCCTTTGCACCAAGGAGTTAATTTATCTCTTAATGATACTAAATAACAGATGGAACATCACCACTCCATTAGCTTCAGCCCTGATGGCGAAGTGTTATCTTCTCCCCAGCGGCTGAGACGAGTATGAGGAGATATCATAGAAGAGGAGCTCTGCACTGTGGATGAGGACAGCTTGCTCCTCCATCAGACCAAATGAATATGGCACTGAGACATCTCCATGCCTTTTTAGGAAGCAAGGGAAGGTCAGAGAGACCAGTACAGCACTAGTATGACCTTAGCTGTCCAGGACAGACCCCCACTTGATGTACCCTAGAACACCTGCATGCCATGGTCTGGCAATTAACACTCTTTATGGATGGCAAGCATTGAGTGAGCTGCAGGCATCCCAGATATTTGTCTCTCAGCAGATGGCTTTGCTCTCTGTACTGTTCCTGAACTCCCCATTCCTAGGATATCAGCCCCACAACCTTTCAGCTCATCCCACACATCACCACCCCTTGCCCTGAAGCTGTCCAAGGGCACATCATCTGCACATGCTTTTCTCCACTGAAACTGTGCTAACTCTTACCATGACATTGGGAAGTGGGAGCTGCCAGGATGTGGTGACATGGTAGAGAGATCCTGCTCCAGTCTGAAGGCCTCAGCTTTACTCGTCAGGGACATGCTGTCTCCTTACTGCAGATTGATAAAGCTCACTTTGCTAGTGGTAATCTGCGAAGCAGCAGTGTCAGCAGGAGAGGAACTACATGGCTTTTATTGGTCATTAGGGGAGAGCAAGCCTGCCCAGGAAGGCGTTGCCAGGGGCAGCGCTGAACACCATTGTTGGCGCAGAGGAGGGTTCCTTAGGCTCCTCACACACTACACACGCTAAGCTACCCACCCCTGCTGCCCTCAATCAGGCTTAACAGACAGAACAGTGCCATTTTTATACACACTAAACATGCACCAGTGATGTGCCCTCATAGCCAAGAAGGCCACTGCCATCCTGAGTTTATTAAGATGAGTGTGGGCTGCAGGTCCAGGGATGTTCATCTGAAGTATTGTGTCCAGTTCTGGGCTCCTCAGCTCAAGAGGGGCAGAGAACTGCTGGAGAGAGTCCAGCATAGGGCCACCAAGATGATCAGGGGGCTTTGAACGTCTCTTTTTATGGGGAAAGTTTTCAAGACCGGGGCTGTTCAGCCTGGAGAAGAGAAGACAGAGGAGACTTATCAATGTTGATCAATACCTAAATGGCAGATGTTAAGAAGATGGGGCCAGTGTTTTTTTGGTAGTGCCCAGTGACAGGACAAGGGGTATCAGGCACAAACTGAAACACATGAGGTTCCACTTGTACATAACAAGAAACTTATTTCTTGTGAGGGTGATGGAGCCTGGGCACAGGCTGCCCAGAGAAAGTATGGAGTCTCCTTCTCTTGAGGTTTGCAAAGCCTCCTGAAAACATTCCTGGACATGATATGATCCACCTCCTGATTGAGGTGAATCTGCACTAGCAGAGGGTTAGACTGAATGATCTCTGTAGCAGCACCTAAGACATAGCAGCACCTAAGGTCTCACAAGAAACTTTGAGTGCCTGTGCGATTTCCACTGAGGTCCTGCCATCTTCTCATCTGCTGTCATCCCCCATTCACTTCCCAATCTCTGACCTATGAGTATCTTGTTCTCCTGACCTGCTTGGTGCCAGGCTCTCCTGTGTGTGGGAGCATTTCCTTGCCTGCCTTGGGACCCTGCTAGGTGTTTCCCTAGACCCTCATAGAGAGCAGCTGGCTCTACAGGTGCAAATGCTCCCACCCAGCTTTAAGCTGCCTACTTGGGCCTGTTTTCAATTTACAGATAAAGTGGAAGCTAGGGAAACCACAGGGCTCACAGGATATCTTCACTCTGGAGATAAGGAGTTAGTCCTGGACAAGTGTGAACACACTCTGAAAAGAGAGATTAAAAGGAGAAACTGCAGGCTGCGGGGGAGAGGAGGAGATGTGGATGAGCAGGAGGAGGTCTTGAAGTAACAGACCCTGATGGAGTCGTCATGTTGATCTGAAAGTTTCTATTCCTCTGACTGTACCCCAGAGACATCACAGTGTGGTTGTGTCCTCCCCTCAGGATGCAACAACTTTGCTCTTACAAATGATACCACAAGTTAAATCCTTTGTATTTCATCTGTGCTGTCTCTCTTGCCTCATCTCTCTGCAGGCCTCCAGCTCAGAAAAGCCTGCAAGGCCCAGCAGTCCCCTAAGTAGCATCAAAAAGGCATGAGCCTGTGTTAACAGTCCAAAACCAGAGTGGGGGTGATGACAGGAGCAGAGACGTGCCTGCTGCCTCTGCACTGCTGGAGCAAGACTGAGGTGGTAGTCAACACAGTCCTTCACAGCCACCAGATGTTTAAGGGTAGGCTGCATCCATATATGTCACTCATATAAGCTACATGTGTAGACTCTTGAAGAGATGAAGTTAAACCCATCTTTGCTGCTAGCTGTGACACAGATAGTTTGCAGGCTGAGGAACCAACTGGTGGCACTAATTCTTGTCCATGCACATGATCAGTGAATTACCCAAACCCCTAGCTGTCAGCCACACACCCATTTTCCCCATGTCACACCAGCCATGTGGGGTCCAAAACAATGGTGAGAAATGCTGCCCCATGAGATTTGCCCTTGCTCTCTCTGTAGGGGAATGAAAGGCCAGGATGCAGACAGACGGATCAGCTTTCTCAGAGACAACCCAGCCCAGCCCAGCGGGCTTCCACTGGCACAGAGAGGACGTGAAGGCATCCAAAGGAAACCCCTGATAAGCTCCTGCTATCACAACAGAAAGGAGATGCCACAGATTCCTTTCAGACAAATCCCCTGAGATGCAAATCCCCTGAGATGCTGCCCAGCCTCTCCTCGGACCCCAAGGAGCCCCACAGGCATTTCAGGTGGGTGAAGATTTGCTCCAGACCCCATCACCTTAATTTTTTCCCTAGACCTTTTGGCCTCTTTTGCTGTCTGGGAGGCAGAAAAGAGAGCCCAGGTGTGGTGGATCTGGATGGCTTGAAAACTCACCATGGGGAACAATAGTACCCTGCTTTAGGGCAGTAAATAACTGGCTTTGTCTTGTTTATTTCATATTTTATGGCCTCTGCTGTTTGTAGAGTGCTTCACTGGAGAAAGTGAGATGACAGAGCCTGCTCACTGCTTGCTTGCCTCCTCCCCTGTGCAGCCACCATCTCCCCTCCCACACTGCCTCCTCTGCTCACTGATGTGAGCTGACACCTTTGAATGTGGCACCACCATACCATGGTCACACAATGCTGTCAGCAACAGCCTGGGGAAGAAAAAGCAGTGCCAGAGCCATGAGAGCATTGCAGGACCTTGGCCAGGCTCCCCTCTCTGGTCCCTGATCCATATGGGAGCTGTGGTCTGCTGAAAAACGAGTCTCAGAGTAGGGTCTCACTCCCTTGCAAGTGTCATGGGGTTTTCCACACCCCATTCATCCACCCAATCTGTTATGCTGGTGGTACCTGGACATTCAGGATGTGGACAAAAGCCTCTGAACTCACAAGACCTCTTTTAAGCCCCCACCATCAACCACTTTAGAAGCAGCAAAGGGGACATCCTACGATCAACAGTTTTGTGGGATACAGCATGTTTGTTGACACAGCCACATGGTAGTCTGGGGGAAGAGAGATGCTTCATAATGATCTTCTTGAACTGCAGCTGGACTCTTAAAGCACGTAGTTGTTCAAGAACTTTGTATAAGTTCTGGTTAGCTATTTCTGTCGTTGAATTACACCCTGTTTTTTGGACTCTTGACTTGTTTGAAAGCACTGCCAAAATAATCCATTGCTTCTTTGGAAGCACTGCCAAAATAATCCAACACAAATACCTTGTACCCGTAGGCAATGGCCTAATGGAAGACACTCTCCCGTGATCAGCATCGGCACGGAGAGAGATACAAGCCAGTAGTGACGAATTCTCATGTTGTTCTAAGTTGTCAGCACTAAGGAAAAAACATGTTCATAGCTTGCATCTGTTGATTCACATTTGCTAACAGGATGACAAGGTTGATCAACACAGAGAAACCGAGGTTAATAAATCATTACATCTTTAAATTCTCAGCAGACTGACCCTAATCTGTAACCCAGGGTCAAAGTCTAACGTATGCTGTCTACATGTCTGTGTCAACTAACTCAATACTCATTCATTTCTTGGAACAAAGATATATCCTTTGGTGAAAACAGCCCAGATGCCCGTGAATTTTTGGACTTTTTTCTACCAGAAGAACACTGAGGTGCTGCAGTGTGTTCAGAGACAGGCACAGGAGCAGAGGAAGAATCTAGAGAACAAGTCTGAACTGGGAGTGTTTAATCTGGAGAAAAGGAGGCTGAGGGGACACATGACCACTCTTTACAACTATCTGACAGGAGAATGTAGTAAAGTGGGGGTCAGTCTCTTCTCCCAAGTAGCAAGTGACCAGACAAGAGGAAATGGGCTCAAATTGTGCCAGGGGAGGTTTAGATTGGAGATTAGGAAGAACTTTTTTCAGTGAGGGGTTTATTAGACACTGGCACAGGCTGCCCAAGGAGGTGGTAAAGTCCTCAACCCTGGAGGTATTTGAAGTCCATATAGCTGAAGTCCTGAGGGACATGGTTTAGTGTTGGGGTTGGCAGTGTGAGGTTAGCAATTGGACTTACCTTAAAGATTTTCTCCAACAAAAACTATTCTATGATTCCCTAATTTCTCCTTTCCTGTTGACAACTCAGAACCTGTAAGATCACTGCAAATTTGCAGAGGAGTCCTACAGTGTCAGCTGGTGATTGACTTGGATATGTAACAAAGAAGATCCTCCCACATTTGGTGTCCCACCCGGACAGCTGTCTGCCTGAAAGGAGTGAATCCCTCCCTAGATACTCTCACTGCTTACTGGAGCTCTCAGCTTCAATCAGAGGTTTCCCTTTCAAAATGCTGTCCTGTCCTGCTGGATCAGTCCTACTCAGCTTTCAGCACCTGATAGGATCACAAACAGAGGCTAACGTAAGCAAAGGATAGAAACAGCAGATAGAGATCTAGAATAGGCACTTTCACATACAACAATGTTATGCACAAAGGTGCATGAAATATGTTTGATAAGAAAAAAAAATCTACATAGATAGGAGAGCTGCTCAGAGTCCAAGGTGTTATCAGATCTGGAAAGATGCCGTGTGAGTGAGTCATTGCAGCATCAATCAATGACTGTATGCAAAAAATGCCACAAAATTGGCTGCCCTAGTCCCTCTCTGGCATTCATACGGTATCTTTTCATGGTTTCCATAAATGATTGACTAAAATGTGCCATGGGCCACTTTCTTTGGGTATAGTTATCTGCCCCTCTGCCCTGCTCCTGTCCAATTCCTACTCACTCTCCACCTCTTTAATACAATGTATTTTCATGAAACAGCATTTTCTGATCATCATTGAAGAGAAAATGAAAGACTTTTTGAAAAATGTTTTGCATATTCCTTCCACAGCTGTTCTCCAACCAACCTGCCAGCATGGTTGTGAGGTAGCTGCATACTGAAACACCAAATGTGACAGATCCAGAAAGTTTATATATGCCTCACTCTTTCAGGAGATGGAGCAGACTACCCAAGCTTCTCAGTATTTAGGGCCTGTGCAATTTAAAAGCTGGAGATCTGCAGATCAAGAATGGAGCCCTGCTGTAAGCAGCAGGTCCTGGGGCACAGAGGGCTTGTAAATCAGAGATGGTGAGTTAAGCCCCAGCTAGAAGCCAACAGCTAGACTGCAGAGATCCCCCAGTGTTGGTGTGATCCTTTGCACGTGCAAACAGGTTAATATGTAAGTCTTGGCTTCCTCTCAACTGCAGGATGTGTCCCTGCTCTAAGACCTGCCCTGAGCTGGCCTCAGACAGGCAGGGACCTTCACAGCAGGGCAGCTTTTGGCTCAGCTCCCATTTCAACCACTTCAAAAGGGCAGGGGCAAGGAAAAAAATGGCAGGGGAGAGGAGAGGAGAGGAGAGGAGAGGAGAGGAGCGGAGAGGAGAGGAGAGACGAGGAGAGGCGA
>WBNH01012367.1:0-42729 GCA_013401255.1 Urocolius indicus | reverse complement strand
AAGAAAAGAAAAGAAAAGAAAAGAAAAGAAAAGAAAAGAAAAGAAAAGAAAAGAAAAGAAAAGAAAAGAAAAGAAAAGAAAAGAAAAGAAAAGAAAAGAAAAGAAAAGAAAAGAAAAGAAAAGAAAAGAAAAGAAAAGAAAAGAAAAGAAAAGGAGCCAAGAAGGACTGACTGAGGAAAGGCTGTGAAGCAGGAGACTTCTGTGCTGTGACACTTTGGTACTGCCTGTGCAGCACCACTGTGCGAGACAGAAGCACAAAGTCACATCTAGTGGCTCTCAGATCCTCTGGTCTGAGCTTTAACTCACATCAGACTGCTTTTGCTTTGAGTGTCACAGGAGGAAGGGTGGGAAGGATTAGCAGGGAGAAGTGCTGCCTGAGTCTATCACCAGTGTCACACTTTGGGTGATGTAGGTCAGGTGATTCCTCATGCTGATCTTCCGAGCCCAGAATTGCTATTTCCACCCTTACAGCTTGCATTTGAGGAGTTCCAGGACAGAGCTCACCCTCCTACAGGTGGGGCACAGACAGTCCTTCCTATTCCTGCATCCCACTCTGGGAGGTCTGCTCTCACACGCCGCCTGCAGCAACATCTCACGACACTGGAATTATGCTCCTTCATCAGTACACAGGGTTTTCTGGCAAAGGGCCAGTGCCTGGCCAAGCTCCTGGCTCCAGGACCCTCTTCATGACTCCAGAGAGGGGTGTTTGGCATCAGCAAGCATTCACATTCTATTTACTTACCAGGGAGTTGCTCAGATGTCTTTAAATGACTATATGACAGTCAGTTTCCCATGCAAAAGCCCCACATCTTGTGCCATGGGGACCTGACCACTTGCTCAGTCCCCCTGGCCATCCATACCTTACTGTTAATCAGGCCAGATCACACCTCAGCCTGGTGTCATCACAGCTTCTCAGCCTAGGACCTGCATCACATGGATCTGACACTGACTGGGAAAGCAAACCATGACCAGAGGCAAAGATACGGACTAGATTTAACATACACAAGTCAGCTACAAAGGCCTCCTCACCATTTGTGAGGCAGAACCAGTCCGCTGGCACAAGGAAACATTTAGACAAGTATGACTGGAAAGTGTCTTGGTGTTTTCACAGATTTGCTGCATATTTTGCATTTGAGTCTGAGCCTCAAAAAGCGCACAAAGTAGATGTATTTACACACAAACACAGCACAGTGAAGGAGCAATTACTGACATACTTTTACCTGCCTGAATAATAAATACAACCTTTGTTCTCTCTCTACTACTGTGAAGACAGTTGATGGAGAATCCCTATCTGGACAGAGGATCTGCCTTCTATCCCCATATCACTGTTTTCAGATTGGTTGTAATAAACTCTCTGGAACGAGGCCTGATTCTCTTAGCTCATTGGTGTAGGTCTGGCACAGCCAGGCAGAGCCTAGGGGTGCTGCTGTAATAACCATTTGTGCCAATGTGAATTGTAGGAAGGAGGATGTACAAACATATTTTTGCATCTGTTACAACCAGGTGAGCATACGCCCCATGAGTTCTCTGTGTTAGCACGCTAGAAGAGCTGCAAAACACCCTAGGAAATATGTTTTGCTGCTGTGGCTGTGGGTGCTGGAGGAAGAACTCCCACCTATCTCATCCAACTGGCATCTTATATCCCCTTGAAGTGCTGCTGTGTGATCTCATATGGTGATGTCCACCAAGTGTGGTATTCAGGCTCCAGTCAAGCTCTCACCAAGCCCAGCTCAAACCGGCGTTGGGCACTCATTGGTCCAAGCATGCCAGTGTCCATTTCTAGCTTGAAGTCTTGCACAACTGATGAGAAATGCTGCTCACCTTGCTTTGTGTTTGCACTAGCTTCTGTTTATGTTTAGAAAAGGTAAATCAACCCCACTTGCCACATGGGATTGCCTAGGAAATTAATCTATTCTGGGATCCTGCAACACTTTCTGCTTTGCCACTAAGTCCTTATGCTTTAATCCTCGGAACACTCTGAGATTCAGATGTACCAAGACCTTCTCTATCTGTTCATCAGCTGAGTACCATGTAGACATGACTTACAAACTGAGCCAGATCCCATGTTGCCCAACTTCAGCCCTGTTTTGTCCCAGTGAAAGTCAAATCCTCTGCATCAGTGTTTCCCCTAAGTGAGAGCCACAGCTATGCATGTTTGCAGGCCATTCCTGAGACAATTCCTGTATAATGACACATTTCTGAGTTCATGAGATTAACCTGGATAGGATGAGATTAAATAATTCATTAGAGGATGGACCAGAAGACTCATGGACAATTCCATGTCCTTCACAGATGGTAGTGACCTGAACTGAAAAGCCCATCAGCCTCCCCTGCCTGGCCATGGAGACACAGTACAGAGGGTAGTGGAGAGAGGTTTGGACACCAGCTCCTGAACCTAGTCTGGGTCTGTCAGATCATCATGGAGAGTTCCTCTTGCCTCTTGGATGTGCTCCTGTGCACTCTCGAACTGTTTGCAGGAGCTCTCCACTGTGGTTTGCCTGTTTTGCAGTCCTGGTGTCATCGGACACTACCACCAACTGCTACATACTGCAACAATCCATCACCTCCTGTTGCTGAAAAGATCACAGAGAATCAAGGACTAAATCCAGCAGTGAGCAGATCACCTACACTCATAGAGTCTGAGCCCAGCACCTCCATCTCTGACTTTTGCTCTTCCAAATTCAGAAGCTGCCACTAACATCTGCTGCTGTGAACACCTGGATCAAGCAATGAGCTAGCGAGGAAAGGAATTTTCCCTTCCCCACTCTGAGCCATTCCTCCCAAAACAACTGGACCCTTAGATGGACAGACCTGACAGTGGTAGGCTACCTCTGATGCCTGGGCTGCTACAAGCAACAACACATTATCTGCCACATTATCAGAACAGCAAATCCTCTTCACTCCCCGTTTTCAAAGTTCCAGGTAACAGGAGCCCAAATTGCTTAAAAAAGCTTGTGACTTCACAATCAAGGCTGCCCTCAACAATACCTCTCCTTTGAGCAGTAATGAACTCTGTCCCTCCATGTAGGAAGAAGATTTTGCATGAGCCCAGCCTCACACTGTGGTGCAAAGTTTTAGCAAAGGGCTGAAAGCCATCATAAACCTCTCACCCTTCTGATGTACCTCCACGAGCATAAAAGGAGAGCTTTACCTATGTGTCCATATGTGTGTTTCTGTGAGAAAGAAAGAGAGCGACTTGTGCAATGAGGAGTTCAGTTTAACTACACATATTTCCCCCCCGCTCTCTGTCTCCCAGAGCAGGCTGAGAACCGAACACATAACAACTGTTGCTTAATGCATTCCTAGATAGCATTCTGATATTATGCTGATAAGCACCACTTAAGAACTGAGATAGCAAAGGAGATGAAGAGAAGTAATAATGTTGGTTACACAGAGAGCAGGTCAGACCTTAGTGTGTCTTTAAAACAACCTGGTTTCCATCTGTCCATTTATCACAGCATTTACAGTAATGCATGTAACAATAAAGCCTTTTAATCTCATTATAGAGGCAGTAAAAGCTCCAGAAAGGTGACATTCACTGTGCTGCTGTATAGCTACTCCTAGAAACTGGGGAAAGTCACTCCATGTGACCCTTTTAAAACTCTGTATTTATTTGAATAAATACCCTTTGAAAACTAAATGTTGCCACAGATCCTGAGCAGGTTGAGAGATTGAAAGGAACCAAATAAATCACAGCTGTTTCAGATCTTTGGCTTTCATCATGCCACAGCTTGCCAGGGGAAAGGCATGAGCAAAATGAAGAGGTGATCACCCCTCTGTGCATCCCACATACCGATCTCTTCAAGTACACCATGACATTGCCTCCCAGGCTGGGCTGGTCCCTTATTCTTAGCTCCAAGAGGTGGCAGTAGTGGTTCTGCCTTCAGGAAACCATGCCTGTGTGAGATTGGCATCTTATTCTGACCTCGCAATAGGAGAGCTGGCATGGGGGAACAGTAAACGAACACCCACACACTCAGAGACCCTCAGCATCTTTAACCTGAACCTCCAATGGCAGTGGGCCTAGGACTGTAAATGAGCATAGTATAAGTCACTGTAAAAGTGTATTTAAAAAAACAAATATTTACATCTGGCTTACCTTTTCGTGTTAATGGAGGGGGAAAACTTTCTGGGATTGCGAAGAGTCCTGAGCTTCTGTTCATCATTCCCAAGGGGAAGTCTGCAAGCATTGCTCATTACAAAAACCTTTGCAGAAGTATCAGCTGCACTGAGTGTCTCCAGACATCTCTGAGATACTTCTTGAAGACAAAGTCACTAATGCACGTGAGAGAAAGACGAAAAAAGACAAAATAATATAGTCCTTGTCCCAAAGACGACACAACCTCAACAGAGAAAACATATGATGGGAAAAAAAATGAAGAGAACCAGGAACAGATGAAAGCTCCTTGTATACTGGCACCAAAAACAGCCCCATCTCACCAGTTCCCAGTGTGATCCTGTAGTGGTGCGATTTCTACCTGAGAAAATTAACAAAGATGTGCAAGTCATTAGTGACACTACTGGTGACGCGATTACACTGCTGCGATGATGGGCAGAAGCAACATTAACGTGACCATTTATGAACAGAGGTCTGTCAGACTCACCGAACAGTGTTCTGAGGCCCCTATGCCTGAATCACACAGAATAACAATAGGGTTTGGTAGGCATTTCCTGAGATGTCCAGTCCAACCCCCTGCTAAAGAAGGTTTGCCTCAATCAGCAGACACTGGAACGTATTCGGTTGGGTTTGAAAACCTCCAAAGAGGCTCCACACCTTCCCTGGGCAGCCTGTGCCAGGGCTCCCTCACCTGAACAGCAAAAATGTCTTCCCTCATGTTTAAGTGGAACTTTTTGTGTCTCAGCTTGTGTCTGTTACCCCTTGTCCTGTCACTGGGCACTACAGGACAAACACTGGCCCCATCCTCTCAATACCTGTACTTTAGACAGAAACTTTGATAAGGTCCCCCCTCAGCCTTTACTTCTCCAAGCTAAACAGCCCCAAGGCTCACAGCCTTTCCTCATCATCCTCATCACCTTGGTAGACCTCCACTGGACTCTCTCTAGCAGTCCCCTGTCTCTCTAGAACTGGGGAGCCTAGTACTGGACACAGGACTTCAGATGAGGCCTCAGCATGGTAGAGCAGAGAGGGAGGAAAACCTCACTCTGTCTGCACCACTCTCTTCTTAATGTACCCCAGGATGCCATCGGCCTTTTTGGTTATGAAGGCACATTGCTGGCTCATTTTTAGTTTGCTGTCCACCAGAGCTTTCAGGTCCTTCTATGCAGAGCTGCTCTCCAGGAGATGTCCCTCAGCCTTTATTGGTGCATATAAGTGCTTCTTTTGTTTGGGGACCTCCTCTCACACCTACAGGATAAAACAATATTTAAAGGTCTGTATCTGTCAAAATACTGAGATAAATAAATATAAATAAATAAATACAATTTTTGAAATTGTTAATAAAAGACACAGCCTTTGGCATCTCACCTTTCCTCCAGGCTTATCTTGATCTGGGCTGATGTTCATTTAACAATTGCTAGTGGTCAACTAATTTCTGTATGGCCTGTTATATCTTTACCTTTGTGATATCATATATGTTAAAATGACAAATACAGATAGCCACTGAATAAAGAGAAATTGTCTTTTATGTTACTTGAGGCTGGGGGAAACTGTTGTATAACTTTCAATCTGTACCTGGAACCTACCAAGAAGGAAAGAGAGTGTGATGAGAAAAACTTAGTCCCAAGCAGACTCCAGGCCTGAGAAAGAAGGGACTGCCACTATGAACATTGTGCTTCTCTCAATGAACAGCTCAGGATGCTGATGACTCACAGAGACAGCCCATCTCCTCCTCTGCTCAAGACGGCTAGTGTCACCAACAACAAGACTCAGAAGGACATCAGAAGGGGAGGGTGGCGTTGGATCATTAGGTATTAGTAAGTTTTCTTTTATAACAGTTTTAAGAGTATTATTATTGATGCCCAATAATAGGACAAAGAGCTACAGGTATAAGCTGGAACATAAGAGGTTCCAAAGAAGTGCAAGGAAGAATTTCTTCACTGTGAGAGTGAGGGAGCACTGGAAGGGGCTGCCCAGGTGGGTTGTGGAGTCTCCTTCTCTGGAAACATTCAAAACCCACCTGGATGAGTTCCTATGTGACCTACTCTAGATAGTCCTGCTCTGCCAAGGGGGTTGGACTGGATGATCTTTTGAGGTCCCTTCCAACCCTTAACATTCTGTGATTCTGTGATTATTAATGAGGTTATTCTGTATTAATCTGGAATACAAGCATTAGTATAACTGGACCGATAATAATTTATTATGTTTTGGTTAGGTTAAGAAGCATGAGGTAAGCTGTCAGAAATGCAAGACTTGTCACCAGACAAGAGCTGAGCTGAGAAAAACCTCTCCTGATAGTGACTTCAAAGACATGAGTGAATCCTACATAAATCCTTTCCCTCAAAGTCTATCCTGCCAAGTTCACCTAATGTGAGGACACAAAGGACAACTGCTACTATCACAACAGTCATCTGTCTCCTGTGGTCACCTGTGGTGGACGGCCTGGGTAGTCAGAGCTGCAGCTATTCAAGATGCTCCTGCTGACCCCTTTCCAGGCATCACCTTAGACAAATATATCACTTGTGTCCAGCTTCTGCCCACACATGTGCACATACCCAAATCACTTCTTTGACTGTCAGTTTAACTCTTAATGTATCCTAAATGACCCTTCTGGTAAACTCTTAAAGACCTGTGAGATGAAGTAACTCATGAAGAAGGGGTCACGTACACCCAGGGCAGTACACAAGCTTGCTGTCTTTGACCCACCTACAGAGAGCTCAGGTTTTGAATCCTTCTTTGAGAAGGTAATTCTGATCAAAGTACTCCATTTGCATCTGGGAACAGCTCTCCAACAAGAACCAGATTGGAAAGAAAAAGCATGGTTCTCACAGCCACATTCATCATGTTATGCTCAGATATTTCCTGATCAGCCTCTGCTCTAACTCTGCAGCTTCCCTGTCTGTGCAAGGACCTGGCTGAGCATCACTGAAAGCACTGGAAAAGTCCTGAAGGTGTAATAGAAACATCCTCATCTCCCAAAATTCATGCAGAGGTAGCAACTACAGTGACATGTCACTCAGTCAAGAAGCCTGTATGACAAGTAGCAACAGAGACAAGAACAGTCTGAAACTATTATTGTTAGAAGCTGTGGAGGCTTGAATGGGCCCCGATTTTATTGTCAAGCTGACCAAACAAGTAATTTGTTTTAAAGTTCCATCTGCCAAACTTCTGCTGAAATACATTTTTACCCAAGAAAAATGTTTATTCTGAGAGATTTTGACTTTATAATAGGAAAGTATAGTGTAGGAATTCAAAGCTTTTCAATCAGTCTGGCTTTAAAAACACAATTATCAGCTTTCTCCACTGTTTGTAGAGGACAGTGTTCTTTACTGAGAGGTGTACGCAGCAGCCATTTACTGTTTCCAAGATATTATTCGAGAATGGAAACTGTTGCTTGGGTTGGAGTTTGTTATTTTAGATTTTAGGAGGTTTTCTTTCTATGACTTCAGTCATCTCTACCCCATTGAACAGCTTCCAAAGACTATTCCTGATTTCCTAAGGACAAAGAGAAAAAATATCAGCCTTTCTTATCTAAAACAGGCAGAGGTGAATGGGAATATGGGAAAGAAAATGTGGGAGAGGTATTGCTGTCAAGTGTGCAACAGACAGGTTTCACAGACAGACTGCAAGGAAATGGAAGCATCTTGCTGGTTTTAGACTCATCTTCAATGTAGGAGGAAGCAGCAATTTTAAGTCAAGAAAGATGCAAAAGACCGTATGCTTTACCTATTTCCAGAAATCAGATTTAAACCCCTAGATTTATAAAAATCTACCCTTGCAAGAAAATTGTGAGATTTGGTCAAAAAATCCTCTAACCCCAACAGATCTATTGCGCTTTGATGATTTCCAAAGTCCCTTTCATTCACAATTTTACATTGTGACTTGAGATAACCCTCTGGAAGTTTTCTGGATATATCCCCTCTTCCCCATCACATATCCTAGCAAGCAGCCCCAGAGCGAGACCCTTTTGGTGAGCTGCTGCATCAAAACCTATTTTATTTGCTTAAGCTGAAAGCTGTGCAAAACAGCAAGGAACACAGACAGACTTTTTGCAGGAAAAGATGACTCAACTTCTGCTTTACTGGTGATGACAGATAGCAGTGTGGCCCCTCTACACTGGACCTGTGTTTAACCTCCTGCCACTGCCCTCTTACCTTTACTATGACACCCACCCCGCCTCGCCCCGTCTGACCAACAGGCCCTGAGGATTCCAAAGCAAATTCATCTGCTGCACAGGGAATACATCCACACGCCTTTTCCTGACATGCTGCACCATGCCCTCAGCAAGTGGAATTCTGTAGGTGGAATCTCCCAAGGGTGTGCAGCAACATCTGGGTAGACTGGAATAAAGCAGATCAAAGATAATAATTTCCCAGCTGCCTGGTATCCAGAGCTGAAGCAGATATCTCAAACAAATCAATTGCCATTCTGGCACAAAGGAAGCAGTCAGAAATTCAAGGTAGCTTAGCATTCAATGCCAAGAAGGGTAACAATATTAGCCTTTCAAAACGCGTCTGTGGTCCTTTTGATAATCTTCTGGTTTTCCACCCACCTCCCAGTTAGCAGTGCAAGTAGATAAGCAGTGATTCCAGTGAGTCAGAGATACAGCAAAAGGAGGTGAGGGACAAGCTCTGAGAGTGAGGGGACATTGACAACACTTCTGTGGGAGCTGCTTTCTGCCCTGCCTCCCCTCCTCCTATAAATTCATTACAGCTAGTCTGTGACCGATATGAGTTAGTAAGCGATGCCTTCCTACAATTCCCCTTCCACTCTCCTTGATCATAATACTCCCAATTCCTTCCAGAATCTGCTGCTCATTTGGCTGGAGATCTGTGTTCTGTGCTGTGGCTGGCTGGCTTGGATCTCTATCTGTATTGCTTTGTTAAACATGATAAAAGTGCTCCTCAGCCAAAAGGCAGCACTGCAGGGTACATTCTGTGCATTGGGATGAGCTCTGCCTTTGGCTAGTGGGGAAGGAGCAAGGAGCAGCAATACAATGAATCTTTCTGCTCCATCCAGCTGCCTTGGAGATACCTTACTAGGTGAAAAATACGGCACAAATCATACCATGGGTTCAAAATCTTTTGGGGGACACAGTGGGGGAGGGGGAAGAAGAAACAAATAGAGGGCAAAGAGTAAATGCAAAGCAGCATGGCTTGCAAACATCCATAGGAATCCATCAGGGATGCAGTAGAAGTGTGAGGTTACACTTGCTGAAATCTGTTAAAGATTTGCTGGGCCAATTAGGTCCCTTTCAAGCTAATTTTAAGTGTAATTACAAGAAAGGCCAAAGAGGGATCACGGTGGAGTGGGGCTGTAAGCGTGAATCCAGAGGCATTGCAACTTGAAGCACTGCAAAAGGGTGTGATTTTTGATGATTACCGGGGTTCATCCATCTCTACATTTCTGGGATACTGTATTTTTTCCTGGACGTATACAAACTGATGTTAGACAGCTACACTCTTTGCATCTGCTGCACTGACCCAGTGCACAATAAGAAAAAGCCAGAATAAGGGTAGAAAATGGACCTTTAGTGCCCTTAGCATGGGACATCAAGATCTGCCAGCTGCCTAGGCTACATCAGAAAATATTCTGCCTGACAGGTTGATTTTTTTTGTTTGAATTTTTGGCTTTTTTCCAGGTTGATGTGCTGCATTTACCCCTGCTAGTGCATTTTATTCCTGTCATTTAACTGTTTTTCATTTCTGTCACTGAGGCTTATCTGTATAACAGCTAGGTGGTGAATAGTCCAATCAGGGCATCAAAACTCAGTATCTTTCTTTGAATTTCCTTGTGGGCTTTGTGTCTCAATGAAGAACTCCATCTGTTGTTGAAACTCAAAATGCATAGGGAAAAGGTGAATCTGGTACAAATCCATATCCTCTCAGAAAATCCTTCTTGAGAAAGCCTCGTTGCAGTCAGCTAAAAACTACATGGCTAGGGAGATGCTGGCAGAAAGCAAGACGAGAAACAGAGATGTGAACTTTCCTGTAGAACTGCCAACCATAACAAAAGAAAAACACTTTTGAGAAAAAAAAAAAAAAAAAAAAGACCAACAACCCAAAACTATTTTTCTCTTTCCTGTTTCTCTTAGGGGTGTCCTGCCCAGTATTTCACCACATTCAGCTGCCAATCATCTCTCATTTCAAGTAGAAACTGCATGCCAGTCTAACTGCTTGGGTTTTAAACCAGCACTCCTCACTCTGGCTCTTTCCCATGAGTTGTGTTGAGGCATCAAAGAGCTGAGGAGCTGAGTGAATGTGGGTTTGAAGGTTTTGTGTCAGTGCAACTCAGCCACAGAGAGTTTGCTCCAGAGCTGGGAATGGGACAGCAGGATCTCTAGATGCAGCTGAAAGAGAAGCCTGCGCCAGAAATAGCTGTGGTACTCCAGCAGGCCTTGCAGACCATCAGGCAGACGTCATCTTCCTCTATACTACAGCAAAGGGAGCACTGAGCAGTTCCTCATGTGCCGCAGATGGGTTGCAGAGAGAGGAATTGCCACAACCTGGGTGCCAGGGTGGGGGAAGGCAGGGAAGAGGATGGATATGTATGGGAATATGATTCACCGAGCCTTGTAACTTCTGCTCCCCTATCACACTTTCTCCTGCTGCTGCTTTGGACTATCTGGAACAGTACTGGAGTCTCCATCTGAACAGTTTGGGTCATCATACTTGTTGCTTATATAACCATGAAACACCGTAATAGTTCTTACAAAACATGAGTGAGAAATACATATGCTAGATGCACAATTTGGTCCAGATTGCTTGGGTTTTCTACAAGAACTGAGCTTCAGCCATGTATGTGCAAACCAGGAGTTTCCAGAGCTGTCACCTTTTAATCTTTCCCTCCAGCTGATGTGAACAGAGCCAACAGGCAGAGGGAAAGGAGGCTGTAAATGAGGAATGGCGTTGGTTAAGGATTTGGGAACACTTTAGTGGTGTTAGTTAATGACTAGGTCTACTTCATGGCTTCTATATTTCCTGCAGGCCATTAAGCACCATGTGTTTTCAGTCTGGGGCCATTCACGGCACACAGTGCTTGTCAGTAGTTTTGGCAGCTTACATCAACTCTGGTGGGTAATTTGCATTATTGTCAGTTCCTGTATTCTGATGAATCTCGTAATACTCTGATGAATTTCTTTCAGCACTCCTCTTGCCATCATGCAAATATTGAGAATCTCAGCTCCTGTTTCAGGAAAAATGTTTCCTGCGCTCATGTCTGCAGTTCTTTTGACTGAGCCCTAAAGGTTTGAGGCCACAAGGCAGATAAATCAAGCCACAGCTACAGTCTGAGACCAAGGAGACTGAGTCACACTTCTCAAAATCTCCAATACCATGTGCCAGACCCCTGTGCCTGTATGTGAATACTCAGCCATGAACTCAACACAGTAAAGAAAAAGGAGGAGGAAAATCATCACACTGAAACAACTTAAATCCATCATTTTATCAACATACTGTTGGAAAACTTAACCACATATTAAAAGCCTGGCTTCTAAAGCACGCCTCATACTGATACTGCATCCTGCAGCACTACATGCTAAAGCTCCCACCTTTCCAGAGGGGAAAGAGCTCCTGCAGCCTGAACAAGCTCTTCCACTGAATCCAGGCTTCCAGATAGATATTCTGCATAGGCTTGCAAGACAAACTACTTCCCAGATTGCATCAAATGTTTTGGATCCAACAAACCCTATGAGAGTCCTCGTCTGAGGGCTGCAACAGGCTTTGTAGTTTCCAAGAGCTGTAACCTCACAGCTCCCTTCAACCTGCACAGAGCTCAATGCCTGCACCCAACTTAGAAATCACCTGCCAGTAGTTCTCACATTATGTCAGGCAAGCCACAGCATCCCAGGAGGTCTCCAACACAAACCTGCTTGGGAAAAGTGAGTTATGATCTGATACTCCCTACCTGATTCATCTGAAGCAGAAAATCTGAATTTGTCACTGCAACAACACAGATTTCTGGGCAGGAGGCCCAAGAGCTCATTCCTGGAGGCAAAATCAGACAAGAGATGTGACCATGGGAGGCAGCAAACTGTGGAAGAAAACCTTCCTGTGATCGACCATGTCCTAAACCAGAAAAACTGTGTCTCTGCCAGCAGCACCTAAGTACCCAGTCCGGAGAAGTAGACTCCACACTCTCCCTGTGCAGCCTGTGCCAGGGCTGTCTCACCTGAATAGCAAAGAAATTTCTCCTCATGTTCTGGTGTAACTCTCTGTGTTCCAGCTCGTGCCTGTTACACCTTGTCCTGTCATTGGGCACTACAGAAAAGAGACTGGTCCCATCCTCTTGAAACTCGCTCTTTTGAGTGGTTATCAGCATCAATAAGATCTTCCCTCAGTTAATGCTTGCTGGGAGCAATTTGTTTGGTGATTACAAGATAGATGCAGGGCTGAATTTTATTTTCATTCACTCATCTGCATGAGAGCTCTGGTGAAGCTGAACAAGATGGTTAACCACAGTTTGGACATGTGTACGGGGAGGGAAGAGATACTTCTTCCAGATACCAGTGATAGACATGGGGAGTAAATCATACTCTTCACGATATGCAGTCCAGAGAAGAGCAAGTATGTGTCAAGGTTTGGGAACATCAGGTTTGTAGCCAGTAGAGTTGTCTAAGGAGTTAGGAGATGAGACTGTGTAGCTTTTGACACAAGGTTATCTTGATCCTTACTACAGTGGGCTGTGGAGCTTTTGTTGCCTTTTCTTCACAGCTTTAAGGTAAAATATGTTCTGTGAGTAAAAGACAGGACCCTGGGGATGGTATCCTTTCCAACTAACTGTATGTCTGTAAAAGAGGTGCCTCTTNCACAATATGTCATTATAATTACAGTGGTGGGCCTCTCATTACAAATGGGAACCTGCAGCATAACTAGAAATGGGAGAAATTAACCTCCAGGGGCTGTATTGACTCAGTCACCCCAGGAGTTTGATGTCCTGCTTGGATGGAGACACCTACCCAGTGCAGATGCCCACAACTGGTCAGATGACCCCAGTCCTGCTGTCCTTTCCTGAAAAGGAGAGGAAATACTGTTTAGTCTCTGATATGCAGCAGGACACACATTCTTCCTTTCTGCAAGAAAGATTGCTTGTTCACTCAGTGTCTTCACTTTGCCTTTGAAGAAGTGTAATCCCCAAATTCCTGCTGGACTTTCTGGCCTAAGGTGCTGGACAAACTTCCTTATAAGAGCTCTGGTCATTATATAAAAGAAAAACTACAACAACTTTGCATTCCTTTGCAAATGCAACCCCAGGCTATGCTCTGGCCAGATAAACCATGTCCCTGCATCTGGAGCCCCTGGTGTGAAACTACTGAGAGCAGTAACTCTTCCCAGAAGTAGGATGAAAGCCATTCCCTGCATCAGATACACTGGCAAGAAAGAACCAAGCAGTTCTGGTATCTGATAAGAGCTGCCTTGCATGGTGTGTGGCTGATCAGAGACATGGCCCCTTCTCCCCAACTTCTCCTGCCCTGCTCCTCCCTAATCCGTTCACAGAGCTGAAGATT
Organism: Urocolius indicus; assembly: GCA_013401255.1. Lineage (NCBI taxonomy): Eukaryota > Metazoa > Chordata > Aves > Coliiformes > Coliidae > Urocolius > Urocolius indicus. The sequence goes on along the minus strand of WBNH01012367.1, from coordinate 29,107 downwards.
GTGTCCACCAAAAAAACAGCTCAAATCCTCACCTTTTCTCATCCTACAAAATCACCAGCCTGTCCATCTCCCTACCTGATATCACCAACAAGTTTTCTGGCTGCCACCAGCCTTTCTGCCCAGCCCAACATTTTTGGAAACAGACAAAACTTCAGATGAGAGAGAAGGAATGGCAGGATATGGCTAATTTTCCACTGTCTGGGGACAAACAACAATGGTCTGAGTCATCTTCTCAGTGCAAAGGGGTCATCAAAGCTGTTGTTGACCGTGGTCGGCATTGTGAGTAACAGAGGCAGCACCCAGCCATCCAGGGCTGCGAGTGGCTGTATCTCACATGTCTGATAGCTGAAGTGTCTGTAAGGTCTGGTATATACATGTCTGCATGTGAACATCTGTGTGGAAGTAGAGTTTTCCTATGTAAAAAAGGTTAAACTGTAAATGGAAACAACCCAGTTAGGTGTCTCAGGCTTTGTACAAAGCCCATTAAAATCAACAAGAATAATTCCACTTACTGTGATGGGTTTTGGCCACATCTCTCCTTGCCCATTGTCAATATGCCTATTACCTCAGAGCTGCTCTCTGATGTGTATAGTCAATTAAATCATGCAAACAATAGGGCTTCTCATGTTCACCATGGTGTCTCTTTTACAGGGAATTGGTGGAGTTGTACTCTTCTTTGCTCTTCACAACCTGCAGATAACTTAGACGCAAGTGTTATTCATTCATTACACCCTCCTCAAGGTACTGAGATCCCATTGTTTACTTTGGTTTTGCAAATTGGTGTCACAAAGCTTTTTTCCATCTTATGTGTTTCTTCCATCTGAATACACTCCAGCATCATCTCCCTCCCCAGGAGACAGATTTGAAACCAGAAGGGCTCATCATACCATCACCTTCTTTCATACCCCCATTCTATCACATTTCTACCAGCTCTGCCTGAATTACCTATGACATGTCTGCAACCAAAGCATCCATTTCTGGACAAACTTAATGCTGCTTTTGCAGACATCAAAAGCTAATGTCCTTTTTGCTGTAATGACAGCACCTTGTGGAAAGTGATGATGTGACTTTTTCTCCTTTGAGTTTGTCATGTTTCTTCTGCGCTCTCTGATAGAAAAGAGCTTTTAAGATCTTATCCTTTCTGTATAAGTGTGTTTGTAGCTTGTAAACTCTACTTTATCTTCTTTTCAGTAAGATCATAGGTTTATGCTCCTGAACACTTTCACTGTACTTTCCAAATTTTAACAGCTTTTTTAAATGTTGGTGCTTGAACAGGACCGAGCATTGCTGTATCAGCCATAAAGATGCAGATTTGCTCCCACTCATCCGTCCCCTGTTTATACAGCCACAGTTTGCAACAACTTTGTTTGCTACAATATTGAGTTAGAGGTCAAAATTGAGCTGTTTCTCCTCTCTACACCATAAACTCGTCAGACACATTGCTGTTTGCTTGCTTGTCCTCCTTTAAATGCTGCCCCAGGACCATGACTCTCTGGACATGTTTCACCCAAGTCTTGACCAGGCTGAACAAACCCATTTATCCTTTCCTTCCTGATAACATCATAAGTCAAAGTGGAACAAACAGAAAGTGAAGGATTGAGCTACTGAAGTAAATCGAGATCTGCTATGGGGGTGCCATGGTCTGTTCTGCATGAACATGCAGCAGACGTGTTCAAGGATAATGTACTTGCATAGACAGAGAATTTTTTTAATTCCAGAGTGTTATCAGATTTGGAAAAATGCTGAACAAATTGGTCTCTGCAGTATCAGTCTATTGCTGCACCCATGAAGGGGGAGCTGTATTTCTTCTCTAACATCTATGCTGTAATTGCTTAGTTTCTGCAAATAATTAACTGAGCCTAACCAGACTCTTTTCCCTACATTAAATCTGTATTATCAGTTCACTCCTCACCCCAAAAATTCTCACTCTAAGACACACATTCCTTTATTATAATAGAAAATTTCTGTGCCCTTGTGGCCAATAAGGCCAATGTCATTCTGGGGTGCATCAAGAAGTGCATGTCTAGCAGGTCAAGGCAAGTTCTCCTCGCCCTCTACTCTGCCCTAGTGAGGCCTCATCTGGAGTCTTGTGTCCACTTCTGGGCTCCTCAGCTCAAGAGGCACAGGGAACTTGGAGAGAGGCCAGTGCAGGGCCACCAAGGTGAACAGGGGACTGGAGCATCTTCCTTATGAGGAAAGGCTGCAGGAACTAGGACTGTACAGGCTGGAGGAGACTGAGGAGGACCTCATTGACACAAGTGTCTGAAAGGTATATGTCAAGGGGATAGGGCAATATTTTTTCTGCAGTCTCCAGCTGATGGGACTAGGAGTAATGGACAAAAGCTGGAACATAAAAAGTTCCACTTAAAATTAAGGAAAAACTTCTTTGCTGTTGAGGTGAGAGAGCCCTGGCCCAGGCTGCCCAGGGAGGGTGTGGAGTCTCCTTCTCTGGAGGTTTTCAAGACCCGCTTGGACACATTCCTATGTGATGTGATCTAGGTTGACCTGTTTTTGCAGGAGGGTTGGACTAGATGATCTCTAAAGGTCCCTTCCAACCCCTACTGTTCTATGATTCTGTGATAATTGGAAATTTCCCCCCTAATAATTTAGTGGGAATATTTGGAAGAAAAATGTTTCAGTCTGTTTGGGAAGAGGAGAAAGTCTGGGAGAGTCAGAAATTGCAGTTCAGTCCCCACTTTATAAATTAAAAGCTAATCATATATATACTCATGCACACATATGCATGTATAGCCTTCTCACGACGGCCACATATGGTCTGATTTCAGCAGCCAAAGCTTTCCATAGTGCTTTCTGGCATAGCATTGAACTAGGAGGGAAAAAAAAAAAAGGAAAAAAGGAGTAATTGATCACTGTATCCCTATGTCCAAAACACTGCACAGTGAGTCAAGACTATTAAAGGTAGACACGTTCATGCAATTTACTTAATAATCCTTTAGTCTGCTCCAAAATTGGACCACTCATCTGGGGAGAGATGCACAGTGAAATGTTGAAGTTTGCCAACATCCCTCCTGCACTCTACATCCCAACAGAGTTCTCACTGCTTTATCCTTTTGCCCATAGCCCATATTGCTTCCCAAGGTGTGGAAATGCTGCTTGATGGGCTGTTTCTCTTCGGGCCTTTGTGTGGGACTAACCTAAGGAGACACATTAAGGTAGATGATTGCTGGAACACACTAACCAGTTGAACATAGAAGAGGGGAAGCTATGCCAGCTATTGATGTAGTTTTGCCTACAGAAAGGAAATATGGAGTTAAGCTTCTTATTACTTGGACTCCCAGCAGCCTGTCACCAAGAAAATTGTCTATTTCATTATACTAATTCTTCATAAGCCAAGAATTTATTCCAAATAATCATGAAATCTAATATGGAATGGGGAAGTGAGTGATAAGACAAGGACAACCATGGGGAGAATGGCTCTTGCCATGTAACAAAAGGTCACTGACTCTTCTTTGAAATTGAGGCTGCTTCAAGGGCTGCCAAGATGCCACAAACAGCCCTCTGAGCTGAGAGACTCCTCCTGCCATGGACAAATAGGATACAAGGGAGGTAAAAAGGGGCAACTTACCTCTCTAATCAGAGCGAACATCTCAGCAACTCACCTCCGGTTTTTTTAAGCCTGGAAAAGTGGCTTTGAAATTTATCTGTAGAGATTGGATGTAGACTCTGCCTTGAGAGCTCCCAATGCCTGTGAAGTGGATGGGTACCTCATGGAGCCTCCTCTGATCCCAGTGTGGGCAAAGCACACAGAGAATGTAACACAAAACCAACCACAATTGAACCATGAAGTTAAAATTGGATTAAAACAACAGGGAAACAAAAAGAAGTCTAAGCATTGTATTTATTCTGTGGAATTTTAAAAGAAGAGCTGCTCTGAAAAGAAATTCCCCACATCAGAGAAACCCCAGCAAACAAGACTCAGTGCAAACTCCTGCTGGAGCTTGTCATAGGCTTTGTTTGACCTGGGGCTGAGTCAGAAAAGTACCTTCTCCAAGGTGAATCCCAAAAGGACAGGGAGGAAGAGGATGTCTGCAGGTGCAAACCCAGAACTGCTAATGACTGAAATAGAAGCTGGTATGCATTGGAATCGCCTTAACTTTATGTCCATCATCCCCAGATTGTTTTTTCCATCTCCCACAAGACTGCATTCAGAAATGGTTGTGCAACCCTTCATGGCAGCTTTCAGAGATAGTCCACCTGCACAAGAGAAGAAGCACATGCCAGTCTCCACAGTTATTGCCTCCCTAGTCATTGAGGTCCCCATTTCTAACCCAAGAATGGCCCATTCCTTACATCCAGTTGTCTCCAAACCCACTCATCCCATTTCTTGAATGAATTTGAAGGTGCAGCAAGATCAGCTGGGGATAAACCACAATAAATGCAAAGAGTTCAGAGTTTGTCCTTTCTTCTGGTAACTAAAGATGACATTTTAAAATTGAAAATATTTTAAATAGGTTTTTTTCTCACATTTGAAGATTCTTCTGTTCAAACCTTGTCTAGCTTCCTAAAGAAACCAGGGCTGTTGACAATACTCCAAGTCATCATCATTATCTCCTTCTCTCTCTGAACTTTTCATGACATTTGAACTGGGTGACTGTCTCTCAGCCAGATTTGACATGGGGCTGAAAAGTCTCTAAGACATTACAGGCTAAGCTGTTTATTCAGATAAGCCTGTTCTCTAAGGCCTTACAGAATTTAACCAAACCAACAGAGAAGACCACTCCACTGTGAGAGGGCCTGAAACCTAAACTTATCCTTTACTGACACTGGAGTATCTACCTGAGAAGGAAACCTGAGAAGGTTCTCGGTGCCTAGCTCCCCATTCATTCTTGCTCCCACTGCTTGCTTTTGCTCATGCTACTCACGTTCCTCTGTTGCACAGGCTATGGAAGTCTGGAATATTCTGCTGGGTGTTTTTAACCCAAATGCAAATAACACAGAAGGGCACTTCATTACTTCCTTGCCTTCCTTTGCTCACCTAAACCACTCCTTTCTCTGCACAGCTAATCCCACCACATAGGTCTCCTCTGTTTACAGTGGCAGATAAATCAACTCAGACAAGTTAGGAGCATTGTTTATTTCAGGGGCACACTGAATTAATTGCACCGCTCTATTTCCATTGCTGTGACTAAGAAAATGCTTGTTTTCCTCCATGTTGTCTCTGTGAAAAAGCCTTCTAATTCAGAGTTTTGACAACCTATCTATAAAGTGTATAGCAAAGACCTTCAGGCATCATACCATCACCTAGCAATATTATAAAAAATTCACCCATAGCTGCACACAACGGGTTTTTTTCCAGTCTGCTTCTGTAGTGCATGCTGCTGCCTTTTATTTCCATATTATTTTTCCTGCCTGCTGGAGCACAAGTGCAACTGCCATGAAACATGGAAGTCTTCTACTTGTGGCAGAGGAGAAAAGGGAAGCAGTCAGTGAGCTTGCTGTCTACTTTTCTCTCTCTAGGCACAGCTTCTGAGATGAGAAAAGTAACTGTGAAGGAGACTATTACATGCTGCAATTCAAAGTCTGGAGTTCAATATATGGAAAGATCTTTGGGTACCCCAAAGGCTCATCTGCAGCAGTCATGGGGAGAGACCTCTCTAGGAGCAGAGGCACCATTACAGCAGTGTCTTGTCCCTAGTGGCCAGCACCACCTCATGAGAAAGTCAATATATCTGCACTAGTTTCACTTGAACATCTACTAGGTACACAGCTGGGTTAGGTCTATATTTATCTTCATGCATCCTAGCTAGGGGCAGCAGGTTCAGGGTCCTGGTCAGATTTATTACATGCCCACATATCAGATTCTTTCAGGAGTCCAGTTCTGCTCTTGATGTCCCAACAGTTCTCCATCCGTGACTGGTAAGGAGGATGAAAAAAACACTCCTGTCATTTTATCAGCTTTAAGCTTGTTCCCTTTCAGTTCCCTGTCTCTTCCTCTTTTTTTTCTTCACATTTTTTGCCCATTTTAATGTCTCAGTGATAGTTCATCTTAGACTGATTTCACCCATTTAACCAAGAAGATGAAAGACAGTCCCAAATGAAAGCTAGTTACCAGAATTCATTAACCCAGCAAGGTCAATGCACTGGGTTTCGGATCCGGTACAGTTTACAATCTCGTTACCACACTGAAAGGAGTCCACACTGTAGCAGGCAGGGCACTGGTAGCCATTGGGCACGTTGTCCTCTAGTGGCACTGGCAGAAAAGAGATGGGCCATAACTGGTTTATTAAGGAAACAAGAAGAATGAGCTAAACAATGTCTTAGCCTGGAAGGCCTGGCCAGGGCAGGGCAGACGAAGGCAGGAGAGGGTATAAGTAAAAAAGGAGCTTACGTGAGACTGAGATTGTTCGGCAGTCATCTCCAGTGCAGCATGCCATGTGGCTCCTTGCTTTTACCTTCCCATAGTTCATGGTGATAGGGCCAAGCTGGCAAATGATGGATGGCAGGCAGGACTTGATGGTTGAAGGGATTGCCATTCCTCCTGTAACAAAGTAGAAGGCAGAGCCAAGTTGTTAACCAAAACACAATTCCCTTCCACTTCCACTAGTTCCTACAGTAGCAACAGCTAAGCAGTCATGCTGGGGTCTGAGAGGAGTCTGGGAACAGCAGACACCCTCCAAAGCAGCACCAGTGATTTCTAATGATCCCCTCAGAGAAACAAGGGTGCTGTCACATCTGAGACACTAGTGAGAAATTTCTCTTTCTCCACGCTTTGCTAAAAGGCAGGAGGACAGCATGACTCCTCACAGCAGATGTTCACCTTAGCCAGGATGCCACAGCTGCAGAGCTTATGGGGTGACCCACATGTGTCTGACCCTTAGATCATGCTTCTTCACGCACAGTCCACAGAGCACAAAGCCCATTGCAGCCACGAGCATCCTGACATGGACAAATCTAGTCATCTCCATCAGCCAAACCCAAAAAGGTGTAATATGGAACAGAGCAGTTATGTTAAGCCTACTGAGGCCTCTCCAGCACTTCAAGGATGAAGGAGGACTTTGCAGAAGCAGGTACACTGAAGGTGCCAGCACCAAAGCTGATACAATATGAGGCAACCTCTGGTCTGAAAGCCAGGTTGTGACCATGGCAATACCACTAAGCAAAGCTGTGTCAGGGCTCATCACCCATCTTTGGCATCATAGTAACATGGTGATAGCTCTGTCTCAGTGGTGCCACCCAGCTGCTTGCTGTCACCTTCTCTGATCAAGGAAGGGAGGCAAATGCAGCCCAATTTCTCCCTCCATTCATGGCCAGTGCATCCTGGGTGCTAGATGCCAGCAGCCTTGTGTCTCTCACAGTCCAGCTGTTAAACCTAGCTCAGAATTAAAAGTCGATGTCTCCTCCCACTATGCTGCCTAGATCCTCTCCTTCACAACTAAGAACAAAGCCCTTCTAGTAGGAAAGCGTTGTTTGAGATAGAGGAATAGAGAGCTGTTCCCATCCTAGGCCACCCTGATCTTGGATCCTCTGTCAGGATCCAGCTTGTCCAAGGACTCACCATAAGGCCAGCAACAGAGGTGGGCAGAGAGACCTGTCCGCCAGCCCCAATCCAAAAGCCGCATTTGCACAGTGGATGTCTCACCTACCTATCATGACCTCATGCAGAATGATGCCACAGGTATCTTCACCAGCACTACAGGCTTTCACGGGGCCAGAGCAGCTTTTTCCTACGCTGTGGCAAACCTCACACTCAAGGGAGGTCCCTGGGAAAAGAAGGATACATTTCTGTGTAGCACTCATGAGGAATCTCACTTCCCCTTTCATTGGTGTTTTGCTTTAGTATTTGATCAGCACTTTTCACATTCCTCTTCCCTTATTTTCCGTTTTGTTGCTCACGTTGTAAGTTCTTTTTTTACTATTTCTATTGTTATTTATTCTAGTATGAACTTGAATTTGGGCAAGTGAGGGGAAGCCATTTTGGGACAGCATGTTACATTTTAACCACCAGCACCCAGCCAGCTTTTCTTTTTTTCCTATATAGTGATGTTTGCTTGGCTTTCCTGGGGCTTCTAGGAAGGAATTTTCATAAATCCTTCTGTCCTGGAAGGCATTCAGGTGTTCCTGGATTCCCAGGCCCCAGATTGTGTCTTTGCAGTGAACAGTGGCACCCAAAGGTCTGGCAACCAAGAAGTTGTCAGTAGGTATTGACTGTGCTATGTACAAACTGGGGAATAGCATATCTTTCTGTAGGCATTAGGGGAAACTAGGCTACCAACTGGAACACCTTAAGCAGACCAGAATATCAGGCAGTCAACAGAAAACACTCAGGAAGGAATAAAATGTTTATCAACAGAGATCATGCAGTATGTCTTCCCTGACACACAAAGAGGTGCAGTGACCGTGACTTCTATTTTGTGGTGGCAGGTATGACACAAGATCTATAAGACAGCAATGCTCTTCTGGAGCAGAGCTGAAAGATAGCTGACAAGATACATGTCTAAAAAGTCACACAGCCCTGGGCATCAGCAAAATTAATGAGCCACTAAGTTTGTGGTAAATGCTGGCTGGAGACCTACTCAGCCAACTAAGGATCTGTCTGCTTCAGATTACCCCGAATCACTTCCATGACTATCCTAGGTAGATCATCAGTTGCCACCATGGAAGCTTGGGCAGATGGTTCACATTATAAATGCCTACACTTTAATCTGCAACCTGTCTCATAGCACCAAAGATCTCCCAAGACCAATCACCCCTCTGGAGCACAAATGCCCTGGATGAGAGATTCCTGTGGCTCAGACACAGGAACAGTCCCACACATGGAGCTCCCATTCCTAGAACACTTCCATGTCTCACAAACAGAATCACAGAATCTTAAGAGTTGGAAGGGACCTCAGAAGATAATAATAGTCCAACTCCTCTGCCAGAGCAGGATCATCTAGCGTAGGTCACATAGGAACTCATCCAGGTGGGTTTTGTATGTCCCCATCCTGCAGACCCCATTGGAAAACTCACCTGGGTCCAGGAAAGCCAGGAAGAAGCTGAGGCCAAGAGACACTTTCATGCTGCTGGGACTTAAGCACAGGCAGCTGCCAAGTCTGGATGAACACAGAACTGTGTGCCACAGAGGGCTAGAGGGAAACAAGAGGGAAATGGGTGTTTTGGGGAAGTGGTGGTTGGGGAAGTGCTCTGAAGAGTATAGATACTGCAAAGGACTTGAACCAGTGTTTAGTTTTTTCATTTAAAGCATACGTTTGGCCCTATTCTTCTCCATCAATAGTAGTTTGTCTTTTCCCAGTCTAGAGTATGCAGCGTGTGGAGAAAGACTGGCTTGCCTGGAGTCAATCAAGTATACCTCCAGTGAAGACTGAACAACTTTCAGCCTCTGCCATACATAAGAATGCTGGAGAAGAAACCATTTGAACAGTACTGTTGTCTTCTCACCATTAGATCCAAAGAAGCAAAGTGCAGCAAGCACCACGCAGGAATTTTCCTCATGTCTGAGTTTTTGCTGGCCAGTTTCCCATCTCTTTTCCAATCAGACAGCTGGGAGTTTTCACACTCTGAGCACAGCAGCAGAGCAGACAGTGGCAAAGCAGACAGCTTCCTCTCTAAGCTGGCATGCAGCTTCTGTTTGCGAAATGATTACCAATGTGCACCTTGGAGCAGGCTCAATCAAGGGTTCCTGGGGTTGAATATGTCAGAGCTGCCAAGCAGGTCTGATGCCATGAAGAAGCTAGACAGGACTCAATAGCCAATGAGACTATGAAGCAGGGATTCTGTATTGCAGTGCTGGGGAACACGAGGTATTTCTCCAGCAAATGTGCCCTCCTCAGCCTTTGGATTTTCAGTTTATATTTACAGCAAATATGAATATTCATCACATTTCCAGGAAAGGGTCCACTCAAGTTACACCTCTGTCACCCTTCTTTCAGTGTCATGTTGTTGGATTAAGATCCAAACTTTCCTTGTGATATATCTTTATTACCAGTGTTGTACAATGTTCAAATGTTCAGGTGTAGAACTAATGTAATAGCTTTGCCATAATAATTTTGTTTAGGTATATACCAGCCTTTAAACTATCAGCACTAAGCAACAGTTATGTTACAAGAAATAACTGTGTCTTACTAATAGCTCTGCTTGTGGGCTTACAAGACCAGCAGTTTCATTAAAACATGTTATTTTCTAACTAAGATTGTAAGTTTTAATAAGCAAGCTTCCATAACCTAAACCTACCTATCTACCTATGAATCAGGTCCTTCAGAGGAAGCGTTTTGATGTAAAACATTTGGAAGTTAATAAGAAAGTCTTCTTTTGTACCTCTGGACTTTGAAACAAATCAGCTAGCACAGACAAAGCATCAACATGGCTGTGAGACAGCCCGGTCACAGCCAGGCTGATGTTATAGCAGGTGTTCCATGCCTTGAGATTCTGTGATGAGCTACTGCCAAGCAGCAGTAACCAACCTCCATCAACCTAAAGGTTCCCTGCTGCTTGTGTAGGTTTTATCAGGGTGTGCCGGCTGACAGAAACGGTTTCCTACACTGAAGATATCCTCTGTACTCCTGTCCTGCACCAGACTGGACACAGCTAGCTACTTTATGGTCTTCTGGGACCTTTTGCATTGATAGCAGAGAAGAAATAAAATGCCTATGTCTCCTCTCAACTGTGGTATCAGTGAGACTTTTTGATGTGTAGCACAGCAGTGGTGGTGGGCTCATCTAAGGGCAACCCAAACAACAAATCTTCCAAAGTAGGGGCATGCAGACCACAAATACAGACAGGTAATGCTTCACAAATACAAGATTCAAAGACCTTCTGAGGCTCTCCCATTACACTCTGCTGCTGAGGACAAGAGCTGCCTGTAGAATGTGTCACGTATCCAGTCTGTTACGGGAGGAGTCTCACCCTGAGCCTATCAGGGCTACGTCTTTGGTGAAGAGCAGAGAGTGTTTCACTGCTGAGGTTTCCTACTGATGAGTAAATGAACTGAGTGCTGGTACTACTAAAGACATGCTGAAAATCCATAAAGAAAAATAATAACTCTTGACAATATTTCTACTCTGTTTTGCTTTGATTTTCTCTTTCTCATCTTACTATCTGCTTTTCCCATTTGGGAGTAACCATTTCAGAGAAAAATTGCTCTTGTGAAATTTACAAATACATTGAGTAGTCCAGTGGGGAACCTCCTCACAACAAAGCCCATAGAACTATGAGAATGGAAATCAATGCAATCACACTAGGTGGAAGCCGAGGTCCCCCAATGTCCGTAAAGCTGGTATCACAAAAAGCAAGGGAGAATGATATCACTTCTAACTTCTTTTTCTGCTCAGAAATGGTCTCAGGCCATGCTACATAATGAAGTCAAACTTCTGACTGCAGACAGTCTAGGATTGAAATTCATTCCTCGTTGGTCTTAAATCTCAGACTGAATAAAACTGGGTCCCCAGGCAGGCTGGGGTACTCAGATCAGGGTGATCCTGTCATTTAACTACGTATGGATCTGCAGATTTAGACAGGGAGATGGGTGGATGTGTCTGGCTGTGATTTTAATTTCATGCCCTTTCATTTAAGATGATTACTGAAGTGCCTGGGGGATTTTCATTGAATAACATGACTGCACTAGCCCCGCTGAATTATATTGAACTCACCTGTTTCCCACCTCTCATGGAGGGAGGGTGTGAAGCTGCAGCCTTTTCATGCGCAGTTTTAGAGATGAAACCAAGCATAGCAAGGAGGAGCCACAATCTGCAGTAACAAGATACCTTGAAAAAAAAAGACTTAAGAGCAAAGGTGGAAACAATAAAGGTGCTCAAGAGACACCTAGTCATATCACTTATGTGTGCAAAAACAACAGCTGGATAGGAAAATCTATCATAGAAGACATACATTAGGCATTAGGAGAGTTTTCTGACGGTGCCAATTGTGAAGCTAATTGCCTGGGAAGGTGTGGATCCTCCATCCTGGGTGGCTTAGAAAAACAGGCTAAACAAATACTTATTGGGGAATTATTTAAGAGAGGTTCCGGCTCCAGGGCTGAAATATGGATTAGGTGCTCTCACTCCTTTCTAAATTGTTTCCTATATGACTTTCAACTCAAAAAGTGGAGATACAGACTAGCTATTAGGAAGAAGTTCTTTCCTGTGGGGGTGATGATGCACTGGCACAGGTTGCCCAGAGAGGCTGTGGCTGCCCCACCCCTGGAAGTGTTCCAGGCCAGGTTGGATGGGGCTTGGAGCAACCTGAGCTAGTGGAAGACGTCCTTGCCCATGGCAATGAGTTGGAAGGGACCTGAAAGATCATCAGGGCAAAGCATTAATCCAACATTTGCTGCAGCCACCACTAAACCATGTCCCTCAGAGTCACATCTACCTGTCTTACAAATCCCTCCACCACATCCCTAGGTAGGCTGTTCCAAGGATTGACAACACTTTCAGTGAGCAAGGTTTTCCCAATATCCAACCTAAACATCATTTGTCACAATCTGAGGCTGTTTTCTCAGATAATCAAAACATGAAGCTAAGAAGCTCAGGTTTACATCACAGCTGAAGAACTCAGGTTTAAAAAGTAAGAAAAGTTGCAAAGATGTGACAAAGATAGGAAAACAGAGAAAAGGTTGGGGATGCACACTTTGTGTAAGAAAAGCCTTATATGGACCTAACTGGAGTTGAAATGGAATGAGATGCTCAAGGGAGAATGACAATTGGGAGTCTTAAAAAGAAGTGAGATTAGCGCTAGGATAAATCCTCTGATGGTGAAATCAGCAAGGGCTGGGATAAGCGCTCTGTTCCTGTGAAAAAAAAAAAAAATGAGAACAAGAGAGGACAGGGTGTGCCTGGTTTGAGGGCAAAGACGGCACAGCCCTGGGACGAGGCCAGTGCACTCAGCTGCCAGCCCTCATCCCTTCCTGTTACTGTGGCTCTGAGGGATGTAGTGGTGAAGGTTCTCCTCGCCACAGCTGGGAGGCTAGCAAGGCACTTTCTGCAGTGGCAGGCAAAAGCAAGAATCCAGGCAGAGGCTTTTGTGGTGCAAGTCAGCTCAGCGGCACAGCTCACGTTGACAACACAAATCCAACTGATAGGTCTTACAAAATACCTCATTTGCAGATATGCTGGTCTGCAGAAACCTTTTGAGGAACTGGCCATATTTATTTAAGATTCACTGGGGATAACTAACTCTGTGAAAACACGTCTGTCTCAGGAAGCCCCCACACTGAAGCAGCTGAGGCTGACGGAATAGTACGGACACTGGAGTATCATATGTGTTTGCTGTTTTCCCCTTTTCCTCAGAGCTCTGTTTACATCCACAGTTTGGTTGCTTCGTTTTTTTTTCCAGACTCCTGTCTTCAGCAGAGCATGAGTACTACATCCTGCAGCCAATTCATCAGTACACAAGAAGCATCTCTTGGGTAAGGGTCAGTCACCCACCGGCTGCAGCAACAGCTCAGTGTTTTTGACTGGAGAGGAGCAAGAGCAGCTCCCACGGTTCCTGCCTCCATTTCTTGTAGATAAGCAAAGGAGAGGAGGACCAAGTGAGGTTCAAATCAAAGCAGAGCCCTGTTGAAGAATATGGTCATATGTGTGTTCCAGGTCATGGATGCATGACACCATGTCAGGTCCAGTGCACGGGGTCCTTCAATGGTCCAGGTGCTCAGCTGGCTCCAGGAGGTGATGGATGGCAGCCACAGCACTACTGTCTCCACATTACCACAGCTCCAGAACCAGGCTGGAGGTGCCATCATACCCCTAATAGCCATTTTTAACCACAATGTGCCTCTTTTTCTTCTTCAGTTAGAGGACAGTCCTGACTTTTACGCCTTGCTAAGCTAACATTTGGGCTGCACTAACATGGGACTGCCTGTGGCTGCAGGACCTTGTACCTCCCAACAACTTTCACAACACCAGCAGGAGAAAACAAGCCTAACAGTGCCCCAAAAGCCCAGGCACACCTTTTATGGGAGCAAAAGGCCAAAGGTATTCCACTTACCTTCCTTTAACCACAGTGAAGAGGACAGAAGGACAACATGTTAGGACATTTTGACAGTGACGTCATCCACAGCCCTTAAAAAAGAGCTGTAGAAGAAGAATCAAACCCACGCATTTTCTGAGTATTTTCCTTGTTCTTCAGAACAGAGATTGGCAAAATCTGTCAATCTGGATAACCAGGTGGGAAAACACAAGACAGCAACCCTAACCATACCATGCAGGCATTGTTATATCTGTCCCTAAGGGCATGAGCAAGAAGAATCTCACTGTTTGTCTGGTGGCTACAGGCTGAAGAAGCTTTTGATGATCAATGGTTTCAGCTGTGATTGCACAAACTAGTAATCCAGCCAGGTGGCAGGACCTCAGTAGAAATCTGATTGCCCTGGCTGGTTAAGATCTTCCCAACAGCTCACAAGGCACTCTCTCAGCTGTATCCCTTCAGTACTTCACCACGTAGCTCTAGACTAGAGAGAAGAGGATTTATTGTCTCTCCTGGCTGATTTGGGCTCATTGCTTGTAACAGGAGCTGGAGAGAGGGCTGGTGGCACCTAGATGGTTCAAAGGAGCAAAGCCATCCCTGCAACCTACATGAGAGCTCACAGTCCCATGTTAGAAGTTAGAGGATACCTGGACGAGCAGTATACCTGTAAGAGGATGTTAATTGAGACACATTAATCTCCCATGAAGACTCCTCCATGTGTGTACACGTATTCATTTTGAAAATGATACTGCTGTTGTCAACAGAGCACCAGCAACACAGTAAGGGGGAAACACAGCCCAAAACAGAGCTCAGACAGACACTTATGGGTGTCTGATAGCAAAGCAGTCTCCTAGGGTAACAGAAATCTCCAACAGCAAGGTACCACCACTAGATCCAAAGCAGCTGCACTGAGCTCTGTCAAATCACGCCACTTCATTTTTCAAGAGATCAAGACATTTAAAGGACTGCAAGGGACATTTTATTTCACCTTTAATCTTCCACCATTCATACCAACAAGGGCTTTAACACTGATGAATTTTTGGTACCCTGGCCAGTAATTGCATTTTCAATTAAAATAATTGGCAGGGAATCCAACTGCTTTTCAGGCATCCTGGAATGAATTTGGATTTGCATGCATATCAGCATGTTCAACTAGCTTTCTGTTCTGGCATGATGATCTCATTAATGTTTACAAATACGTGAAGGGTGAGTGTCATGAGGATGGAGCCAGGCCGTTCTCAGTGATGGCCAATGATAGAACAAGGGGCAACGGGTACCACCTGGAACATAAGAGGTTCCAAAGAATCATGAGGAAAAATTTCTTCACTATGAGGGTAACGGAGCACTGGAAGGGGCTGTTCAGATGAGTTGTGGAGTCTTCTTCTCTGGGGACCTTCAAAACCCACTTGGACAAATTCCTGTGTGATCCACTATAGGTGGTCCTGCTCTGGCAGGGGGTTGGACTAGATGATCTTTTGAGGTCCCTTCCAACCCTTAACATTCTATGATTCTGTGAATGATCCACAATGTCATCTTCAAGCAATCAAGGCAATGGCAATACTTAATCCACTGGTGAATGATGTAAACCAAAAATCCTTATCAGATATTCACAGTCTTTACTTGACATTCGTATTTCAACCTCCTTTTTAGTGAGTTGCTTTAATACACAGCTCAGTTAATATTTGCCAGCAGCAGAGTTTGTTTGCTAAGAGAGTTGTAGTCTGGCAGCTGAGGCAGACTGGGGTACCAGTTTCAACTGGTCCATTAAGATAAAGCTAATGCTGACATAGGCTGGCATCAATAGATGATGAAGTTATAAGAGAAGAAGTCCTTTAACATTATACTATTATCCACACATTTTATTTATTGTTAATGGCAGTGGTTAGGACTCTTGAAATGGTACAGAAATTCACCACTTCAGGGATCATTTCCAAGTGGGTACCCAAGTAACTTCTGTTCACTCTTGTCCTTTGGAAAACTGGCTTGATATCGAGTCTCTAGCAACTTGACTTAATGTGCTTGAAAGTCTTTGTCTCTTCTAAATGGCTTCCCTGTTTGCTGCTTGCTATATAAAAAGAGCACACATACACACATCTCCTTCCAAACAGCTAAATCTTGGGGTTGATGATGAAGGTTCCAAATCCAGGAAAGCACAAGTGTCTGCCTTTCACATCATGCTGGAATTTGTGAAGCAAACAATGAAGAGAATGGCAATTTATAAATTTCCTTTAAAAGCCTAATTTTTTGGGAAAAAAAAAACAAAAAAAAAGGATTCAGCCAAAGCCAAGTAATCATGGACTGGAGCTGAAGTAATCATGGACTGCAGGTCTCAGGCAAATATGGGAGATTTTGGAGGAAAAAGTTCACCGAGTCCTTTATTCACCTATTCTTTCTCCCTCTGGCTATCAACTGCTCCCATCTGGGCACTTCTGGCACTGGAGCCTCCTTAGATCAGATACTTGGAGGCAGAAGATGTGTAATGGGTAAAGGGATTAATTTTTCCATTGATTGCATTTATTCTTTAAAATATTACTTTATCACTTTCCCAACCCTTTCTTCCCATTCATTCAGTTGCTATTCAAGTCCCACCAGGAGGAAACCAGATCTTATCATGAAAAGTAACAGTCACGGCTGAGTAAGACCTGTCTTGGAAATGGGCAGATGCAGACAAATCAGAAAAACAAGAAATAAATATGTTCCCAATAGGCTCAAGAAAAAACGCTAGGCTGTGGCTACAAACTCTATCCATGGTGGGAAGTATTTGCATGCAGGGATTTCTTTGAACCACCATACAGTACAGCAGCTCTTCAGATCTTTGGAGTCTGAAGATCCATGATACCTCATTTACCACCTTTTCTTACACTGAGGTGATCTGGAGCTGACTGAACCCTCAATTATAATTTTTGGCATCCCACCTCTGAGATGTGTAACCTCACTCCATCAATATTGTTCTTTCTGTTGCAGATATTTTCCTGTGTGTGCAAAGCACACGTCATTTCTAATGAACCCAGGTGTTGTGTGCTCATGAGTGCCAGCTTCTGTCTCTTCCTTGCAGGCTCTTATTGTGAAGCATGACACATTGCAAAAGGAAGAGCACAGGGAGGCATGCCCTACAGCACCAAGAGACATGCTCGCAGTTTTCCAAATGATGCTCATCCTTCCTGTCACTTTCCAATCCAGCTTTACTCACTCTGTGATAAGCATCATGAAATACAGATACTTCCAGACCACTGTGTCACACAGCATTAAGAAGGGCACATTTGCTCAAAGTCTGCATTGGTCTGGGCAGATTTTCTAGTCAACAATCTGTTTCTGAAAGCAAAATCTGTTGTTGGGTTTGCTTGGTTGTTTTTATGAGCTGAGCAAAACATGTTCTTCATTTTTGCATTTTCTTACATGTTCATGAGGAAACGCATCCACCGCCAAAGGCAGGGTAAGCCCTCAGGTAAAACAACTATTTGATAAGTTGTAATACTGTGAGATGTTCAAATATTACAGCAAGCATCATATAAATACCCAGAAACATCGAACAATGAAAGGCAAGGGCAGAGTTCCAAGAAAACTTCCACAGCATTCAGTTCGGCGGTCCCTGTGGTAGCTCAGCACAAGTTGGCACAGCTCCTGGTACAAGACTGTGTGGAGACATCAGCTCAGGTCTCACAGACATGTTGAGGAGGGAGGTGTTGTGTGGTTGTCCAGAATCCAGAGTAAAGCATACTGCGCTACGTGACATGGAGATGCTCACACAGCAGCCTCCCACCTAGTTGCACTGATGATTGGGTGGTCAGAAACCAGTGGCAGTTGCTGGTGGGCAATATCCACAGCTGTGTATACCACATGACAAATGACTTGGGCATTGCTTGTCCTCAGCTAGGCAGATTGGAAAGAACGAGGCAGAAACAATGAGCAGAAAAACATGAGCAACTTTGCAATAAAATTGTTCCATGAGTGCCATGCTCATTCCTACTCAGTCCAAAAGGACACAATCTGGGATTTCTCACTCCCTAACAAAGACCCTGGTTGTGCAGATAAAAACCCTTCTGGCAAGGAGCTCTATTCAGGGTGATGTATTATAACTACATTTTCACACATACCAACCAAAAAGTGTCAGGTTTCAGCAAGTCAGAAGATTAGGCTACAGGCAACTTGGGGTCCTTTGCAAACCATCTGTTTATATGAAATGAAAGCTTTACAACAAGAATACATCCCAATAAAAAGTTTCTTAACATATCAGTGACCTAGATGCAAACAAACTCCCTCCCCCCAAAGTAATCTTTAACAGGTCTACCCCACACTTTCAAACCTGGGATGTAATAAATACACCTGATAGGGGTGATATACTGATACATTGGTGGGGTTTGTGTGCCTTTTAAGCCTCAAGGAATCATCTGGAAAACCACAAGACCTTAACGAGCTTGCCCCAAGAGACATCTGGTTTTATGGAAACAGATTAAAAGAATTTTATTTAACAACTTAACCATGCAGTATAATGAATAAATCAAAAATAATGCCATGCAGATAAGACATGGGAAATTCCAGTGTATGTATGGAAATGATAATTAAGTGTATACAGAATGAAAATAAAAACAAAAGTGAAAGGACAAAGGCAAAGATATAAAAAATAAGCAGGGGTTATAACAGTTTTAAAAGATGTAGGCAGTTCCACATCAGAGCAAAAAGTCCTCTGTTCTCCCTATAACATAACTTTTTCCAAGATAATTTTTGTCATCTTTATATTTGAACTTTTGCATGAATATAGTGTGAAAAATACATAGGGGATCTGTATCTCTGCTTGCCTTAATGAGGTGTTTTAAATATGCATATCTCAGTTTGAAGATACCCAAACTTTCATTCACTGATTATATGGAAAACCTTAGTGTGAGGGTGACACAAAACAAAAACTGTGGCATGCTTAGTGTTGCCTCCTGGAAAAAGCTCTAAGGCATATTTAGGGTCTACAAGAAGGAACATATTGCCAGTAAAGACCTTGGTGAGACTACAAAAGCAATATCCCTCCTCTCCATGACAGGATCTTTTCAAGATCAAAATCCCAAGGAAGATCTGCTGACAATGCACAGATACACAATGTCTCTTGGGCAGTGTCCATATGAGAGAAAGACAATAATGTAATTTATGGAGACACTGTTCTCTCTATTCTTTCACTTAATCAACCAAACTGATGAAAATAAGAAGCAATGTCTTTTGTATCCAGAGATTCAATTTTCCTTCAAAGGAGTGTTGTAATATTTTTCTCCTTTTTTATGTTTTGACAGTTCACGAAGTGAAAAAACATTACCTTCTGTCCTCTCTGATGCCTCTCCAGCAGACATCAGCTCTATATATTTCATTATTATTGGAAAACATGTTTCTCCCCTGGGACTTTTAGCCAGTGCCCATAACAACTCATGTGCTTGGAAGTCTGCAGCAAGTGCTGGGGAGTTCTGAGCAAGCACTCTGAAGAGCAGATTTCTATAGCTCCCGGAAAAGCCCTCCAGTGGAAATGCAGAGCCCCCACAGGTCTGTCTCTTAATGACATGTAAACCAAACTAGAAGTGGGTGGAATAAAGGTAAACAAGGAAAAACATAAAGAAGAGGATTCAATGTCTGCCTCCAGCCTGGGAATGCAGACAATTATGAGAAAGGAATCACATGTGCTGGAAAAAGGGGGTTGGTACATTTCCCTTTTTCGTTTGCAAAAGCAAACATTCAGTGGAGGAAAAGATTAGTTTCAACAGAGGAGTTCAACGTTACCCATGGGATGACAGCACTTTGAGAGCTGGGGCCATGGAAAGAGTAATAGAAATTATCTTCATAACTCTCTTTCCAGGCAGATGAGAAGCATGATTTGTGCAGATCATCCAGCCAAAGATAGGCCTTTGAGTGGCCCAACACTGCAGGTCCAGTTGAGCTCGAGTTGTGGGGCATAAGCTCAGGTCATCACGTCAGGGTGCAATTTCTGAGGAACTGTCTCTGATTAGACTTGAATACTGGAAAATGCTCCTTCTCTCATTCTCGCTTGCCTGCCTGACTCAGACACAGGAATTCACTTTAATCCAAGTGGGCAAAAAGCTCAGAAGATGCAGATATGAAACACTGTCTCTTTGTGGTCTGTTGATTGTGAACACAGCTGCACTCTGAAGAAGCAGTCTGAATACAGGTGTATCCTTAGAAAAGAGTGTGATATCAGTGGTGAAAAATTTGTGCATGCAGCTCCATGTGCAGAGGCAAAAGAGGATGCAAATAAAGATTAAAGTAAAGATGAAGCTGGGGCTTTGAGAAAGACTTACACACTCTTCCTGTCAGTCATCTCATGACCAAATGGTGAAACAGATGAAACATAGACTCTACACACCCCAGCGATGGAATGTAGAGTTCGGATTTTTGGCTGAAGATCAAGAGAGGTGCTCAGTTTTGGGGAGCACAGTGGCAGAGATAGTATGGGAATCTGAAGGGAGCTGTTGAGATAGGGCTCATATCTGCCTTTGAGTTGCTATGCCAAGCTGCTGTTACTCATTTACTGTGGCTCTTGTGTCAGGTCTGTGAGTGACATGAGGATTTTTCAGACACTTTTAAGTGCATTTCATATGGCACCTAAAGGCATGCATGAGTCTTATCCCACAAGATAAGATCCTATCTGAGGATCCTATCTGAGAAGCTGTGCATTGCGTTATCATTCCCTGTATCAGGTGATCCAAAGTTATTAAACCCATGGGCTCACAAGACTCTCTGATAGTGTTTTGCTTTATACAGTCCCTGGGGAAATAAAACTGCTATGAGATCCAGTTATGCCAGCAAAGTGTGTGTGCATAGAAAGGGGCAGCACTAGATCCTAACTACTTTAGTGAAGAGATCTGAATGCAGAGGGCTGATTTGCTTGTGGTCTCACAGACAGAACATGTGCCCTGCCAAAAGCGATCCTGCAAAGGACCTGCCGCCTGTGCTTACATTACTTAGTCCTCAGAACAATCCCATTGCAGTGACAACACCATGTGGCAGATTTAGAGACAGATGAAGTCTGTCCTGTCCTGAAAGCAAAGCACAGGAGAGCCAAGAGACACAGCATCACATCAGGATTGCTCCAGCTACTCTGATCTAAATACAACTTTTGATATACCACCTTTTACTAAGAGAATAGCTTCTGTATTTCACATGGGTTTGCCCTCATCAAGACCTGCCATTTATTAATGAGGCAGAAAATAGTCGTGCAAATACAGATCTTGACCTGTTTTTTTTTTGTCTGTGTGATATTTCCTGCAATATTGGCCTGTTAGAACTGACTTGTTATTAAGGATGGAGCTGGGTAAGTAGAATGCCTCTTCAGATGCATCCAAGGGTACAAGAGGGCTCTTAGTACCAGAAAAAAAAAGCAGCTGTAGCCACATGAAGCAAAGCTCTGGCACATCAGAAGCTGACATGGCTGTCAGAAATCAGTTCCAAGGATTACCTCTGACTTGGTAATCTTTGTTCTGGATCAGACCCAGTATGGTCTGTACTATGCTGACTCTAACTCAAATCAGATGTCACTTGACTGCTCTAAGCCCATACTGTATCACACCATGACAGTTAAGCCAAGATCACCACCTCCTTCTCCCATATTGTCTACTCTATGTGTCATCCTCCTTCTCCTTTTCCTTCCTCCTCTTTCTCCCTGGTGCCACTGCCAGTACTCTTGTGCTCCCCTGGCAGGACAGTTCAGGGAGCTAATCCATCTGACACCCTGCAATGAAGAGGGCAATATCAGTAGGTCAGGCCATGTCAGGGACAGGGAGGGCAAGGAGGAAGCAGCCCAAGTTTGGCTCAGCTGACATTGCCAGGGAAGCACACACATCTAACTCTGTCTTCAGCACAGTGCATGTCTTGGGTCAAAAGTGTAAGAAAACATACCTGCTGCCTAAATCCTGTATTATGCATCCTGGCTCTTTGGGCTTAAATTTATTCAGGACTCAAACCTGGTTTGGTTCAAACCCGTATCGTAACATAACCCAGCGGCATACAGACCTAGTGCTGAAAGTAATAGAGACACAACCCCCATCTCCATCATACATGCAGTCCTTGGCATTTTTGTTGTGATCTCTTGCAGGCTTGCATCTTGAGATGTAGGCACACTTCCATCATGGACAGAGCAACCATTCTGCAAGGGAAGATAAGAAATTATTTCTTCATATGAGGCTGAACTGAAGTCACTCGATACTTGGAAATTCAAATACGTCATAAGACTCTTATGAAATCCCCATTCCAGGAATTGACTGGTTATACTAATTTCCTAGACTTTCCTGTGCCCTAGGCTGGCCAGGGTTTGGCTTTCTATACACACATAGAAATACAGAATCACAGAATGGTTGGGATAGGAAGGGACCTCCAGAGATCCTCCACTCTATCTCCCCTCAATGAAGGGCACAGGAAAGTGTCCTGATGAGTTTGGAAACCTCTAGAGAAGGAGACTCCACACCTTCCCTGGGCAGCCTCTGCCAGGGCTCCCTCACCTGAACAACAGAAATGTTTTTCCTCATGTTTAAGTGGAACTTTTTGTGTCTCAGCTTGTGCTCATTACCCTTTGTGCTGTCACTGGGCACTACATTAAAGAGATTGGCCCCATCTTCTCAATACCCGTCCTTTGGGTATCTGTTATCACTGATAAGGTCCCTTGTCAGCCATCTCTTCTCCAGGCTATACAGCCCCAGGTCTCACACCCTTTCCTCATAAGAGAGATGTTCCAGTCCCCTCATCATCTTGGTGGCCGTGTGATGGTCTCTCTAGAACTGGGGAGCCCAGAAGTGGACACAGGACTCCACATGTGACCCACCCAGGGTAGAGCAGAGAGGCAGGAAAACCTCTCCCAGCCTGCTGGCCACACTCTTCTTAAACCCTCCCAGGATGCCATTGGCCACCTTGGCCACAAGAGCACGTTGCTGGCTCATGTTCAGTTTATTATCAACCAGGAGTCCCAGGTCTCTGTCTGCAGAGCTCCTCTCGAGCAGGTCAATCCCCAGCCTGTGATGGTGCATGGGGTTGTTCCTTCCCAGATTCAGGACTCTGCCCTTGTCCTTGTTGAACCTCATGAGATTCTTTTCTGTCCCGCTCTCAATCCTGTCTACATCCTCTGGTAGCTCAGCCTTCCAACATATCAAAGCTGAGAGAATAATACTTGAGCTTGTCTCAAATAACACAAGGTGCATATAACATGAGATCCCCTCATCTGCTGCACTGTCTGGGCTGACATTCTCACCAAGAAGAAAAAGACCTTTCCTTCTCCTTTTGCTCCTTTACTAAGGACCCATAGTGTCACAGCCAAAAAAACCTTCTTCCTATTACAGATTGTAAACAGAGGAACAGATTTCCATGAGAGAGAGTGAAGAAAATCTGCACAAAACCAAGCCAGGATTATACACAGTAGTCCTGGACAACAAGGCATTGCCTACTGATCCGAAGCCACTGTGGCCCCAAAGGAAATGTTGGTCTAATCAATGTCACTAGAAGGAAGGCACGTGCACTGCTCATATGTGCTCTCTGCCAAGATTACAATTGGCAAAGAGCACACTTTGCCAGGAGCAGCCTGCTGACAAAGCCCCATGTTTTCCATAGCCTAGAAGAACATGTCTCTCCTCATTTCAGATAACTTTCCACCACCAGTAGGCTGTTTCTGTCCTTTTGAGCACCTCTGCCCAGGCCCTCAAACCCCTCTAGAGTTACTCCACACTAGAAAAGGGAGCTGAGCCCCTTATGCAATGTTTAACAAGCCCTCAAATCCAGAGATGCTTTTGTTCCCATTTCAGCCTAGAGCATGGTGCAAGACTCAACCAGCCCAGAACTTTAACAAGGCATCACCAAGATGAATCATTACTACCAAGTTATGCGATTACTTAACATTCAGTATACATAACTGGATGAAACCAGGTCTCTCCCCTCTCTTCTTTCTCCTTCATCCAATCCCCCCAATTATCTTCACCTACTGCAGCCAAGATCCTTTCAGTACCTCTAGCTTGCCAGAGAGAGCTGCCCCAGCTTGCTAGCTGAATTATAAAACACCCTTCATGTAAGACTGGCTCAGAAATCGCTTAAGTGAGAATATCCCTTAACCACATAACAAGGAAAGCACGCTTGGATGAGTAATTGATTCAATTTGGATTGAAATGGAAAAATATCGTTGAGTTCTACTCTCAGCTTTCTCCTCCTGTACTTGCACAGACTGCATTAGGTTTGTTCTGAGGGGCTCAAAGTTGAAGGCTCTTGGCTAACTTTCCTGCAGAGGCTGACTGGCTCTAGGTCACCACCTGGGATTCATGAACAGCTATTCTCTTACTGCTGACAAGCAGCTTGGAGAGGGGAACCTCAGGTCTGCATGAGTAGAAAGAAGGTGGTTCTTCTGCTTGGGGGTTTATCTGCAGATCTACTTTGCAATGGGATGATACTCAGATTTTCAGGTATTGCCTATAAGCTGTGAGATTGGGAATAGCCACAAGGCACAGCTTAGACTTGATTTTTGCAAAGGACAGGGGATTCCTGTCATTTGGGAAAGCCATGGCCAACAGGGAGATGGATGCTTCCTGGTGCACAAAACAGAAGGATATCAGCACTGCAAGGAAGTTGAGGAGATCTCCAGCTTTTTTTTTCCAAGGGGGAATTATAGCGGTACAATTCTTCAGGCCAAAGATACAGGAAAGTAAGCTGAATCCCTCCATGCCTCCCTGCAGCTCCAAGAGTAGCAAAGACTGGAACCCAGTACGGAGTGACTGCCACTGTCTTCTTGTCCTGCCTTGACCTATCTTGAGGTTGTAGGATCTCTGGCAAACTTTTCATTAAAAGGCATGTGCATGTGCAGCACCTGGCACAGAGAGACTCGGAGCCCAGCAAGGCTGCCAGTCTCATAAGAAAAATAATAAACACAGTAGATATCATCTCAAAGAATGCAGAGCAGAGAAAGCAAGCCTCTGCTAGGGCTGGGATCTTTCCTTCTGCACTTCAAGGGAGATCTTCAGCAAAATCAACCCATTTCAGTTTGCTTAGTGTGTGGAGAGGAAGGACTGTGCAGGAATATGGAATACAGGAGCTGTAAGTGTCAGCTGTCAGCTTACCCATGTGTAGAGAGAACAGATCTTCTTGTCCCTCTGACACGCCTGTCTCCAGCTATCCTAGCAGTATTTCTCATTTTTCTCTGCAGACAACATATTCGAACACTTTTAAGATGGAAACGGGATGTGAATGGTTTCAGTTCTGTAATGCAGAATCTGCACCAGTGGCCACATTACAGAAGTGTGGTATGCTCACATTATTATCACTGCTCTCCCACCAGTGGTGGCAGGTAGAATATCTTCTTTTTTCCCTAGGAGAGACAGCAGGCACGTGGAAACACAAGTTCATGGTTGATATCACACCTACCAACAAGCTCTGGGGAAGTCCATGTTCTATATCACACCTAACAACAAGGTCTGGGGAGAACACAAGGATCTCCTTCATGAGGTTTGTGCAGAGTTTTGCAGAAAGAATGGTGACATCCCTCATAGCACCTTCTAGTATGTAATCCTTCCTGACACCACCCTTCTAGAAGAAGCACAATCCAAGGTTTCTTTCCATACGTTCAGGCTGGTACAGCTCAAAGGGGGAAATTGGCTCAGGACTTCCTGGAGCAGAGGAAGGAGGCTTTTCCCCAGACATCGGTTCTCAATGAATTTCCATCTCTGCTTCTTAGTCTTCTTTCTGTGTACTCTTGATTCCCACTGCACATCTGCCCTGGGGGCATTCACTTGAGAGTTGCCACTCTATTAAATGTGAACTGAATTAGGCATGAGGCAATTATCTGTGCTGGAACTTTCCCAGCATATCAGAGCTAACATCCTTGGCAGTATCTAATGAGATCTTTACAGACCACAAGCAATAAAGGCATCATTTTAAATGATGGCGCTTCCTACAATGCTTGTTAATGTGCATTTGGGACACTGCACTGCAGAGTAAGTCAGGAGGAAGAGTTAAATCACACTCTTCTTCAGAAAGCAACTGGGATTTTCTCTGAGACCTCTTTGAGTGCAGGTCTTATACCTCAGATTTTTATTCATAGGTGGCTGAAAAAAAGTTCTCTGGCATCATGCTTGGTGTGCAACTGAGCACCCTGGGGAAGGTTCTACCATCAATGCAGATACTGTTGAAGGGTACTCCTGCCCTGAGTATATCTTACCATATAATTAATGCCAGAATGACTATGAGCCAACAATGAGCTCATTGCAAATTGGGCAAACCACATACTGAGCTACATTAAGACAATTGTGGCAAACAGACTGAGGGAGTTACTGTCTCCACTGTTGGGTCATCAGTTCAACGAGGCCATCAAGAAACTGGAAAAGCAGCAGAACAGTGTTACCAAAATCAGGAGATAGAACTTGTGTCCCAGAAACAGACTGTGAGATCTGGGATTGTTTAATCTGGTGAGGAGAAGGCTGAAGTGGAGATCAGATATCAGCCATCAACTAGTTGAAATTGCTACAGTTATCGTGCAGCCCAGCTCTTCTCAGCAGGAGCAAGAAATTGGAGTTTGGGAGATTCAGAGTGGACATGAAGAAAAGCTTTTAGCTTGGAGGAAGGACCAGCCCTGGTTCTGTTCACCAGAGTTATCTCCATCCTTGGAGCTTTACAAGACACACATAAACAAAGTCATGACCAGCCTGATCAAGTGTTAGGGATTGCCCAGCTAGTTGGAGAAGGAGGTTAGAGGGCAGATTTCCAGAAATCTCTTAGATGGAAGTGCCTGTGGTACTGTCCTTCCATCAGCTTTGCCAGCTTTCTGTGTGTGGTCACACAGGAGATCAGTGAACTGTTTTAGCTGAAAAATAAACCAGAAAATGATTACTTGTTTGAAGCAGATCCATTGTAAGAGATCCTATGCCAGCCCAGGAACAGAGATGAGTGCCTCTGGCACACAGTCTCCAAGTTGCCATCAGTATCAACAAAATGTATAGGTGACCACTGATAATCTCTGATAACATCTATCTCAGAGAGGTTTATCTTTTATTGCTTGGTAACTTCTTGATGGAAGCAGTCTCATATCCATACAGACTATGACTGAAAGACTGCAGTCTCAATCCAGAGCTTGCAATAAGGCACATGTGCAAGTGCATGTGGGACAGCAAGAGTAATGCCTCATCCTACCATAACAATTCAGCCTAAACAATTTCACAGGGAAAAGACTTGCCTCCTAATCAACTCAGTAATGAAATAGGTCATTTATAGAGAAACAAAGATTTGAATCTAAACACAACTTCGTATTGAGTTGGACTACAAAAGCAAGATATATATTGAAATGTGTATTTGCTCCCCTGAAGGACAATATGAGTCTGCAGAGTTTGCGTAAGAAGAGCACAACAGCCAAGATTCCTGGGCTAGCTGTGTGATGCACAGTAAGAGAGGTCATGCAGGCCAGCCCTGGAATAACTAGTACAAAGTGTGTTTTTCTCTTACTCATCTTCTCTTTCAGCACATTCAACTCCCCTGTTTGTTTTGCTTTCATTGACAAATTCTTTGTTTGCTTTGTTTGCTTTCAACTTGGCAATGACTGCAGTTCTTGTCAAATTGATTGCTGCTCCAAGAAGACAGGTGTGATAACCCTCTCCTGCCCATAATATTACAATACACCAGGAAACCAAAGGGTTATGGGCTGTACTTCACTCACCTGCATGGACCAAACTGGAGGTACATAATGGAGAAAACATGTTGTAAAGAAGACATGTTGGCCAAGAGAGCTCTTTACAATGCAGGACAGTGGGGAGAGCCTCTGAGGTCCCCCGGCAAGGCTGTACTACAAGCCTTACAGTGCCTGTGACCTGCAGTGGCTCTGGCTCCATTTGGAACTGGATCAAGGTATACATTTTATAATGTATGTTTCTCATCTCACACACTTCCTCAGTTCAAGCCAATTGCTCTTCATTTTCACTCCTACTGAATAATAGCATTTTCTAACCCAGAAATTGTGGATTGTTTGTAGATGTTGCGAGTCCACTGCCAAAGAGATGGTGACAAACGACGTCTCAGCAGATGCAACAGTCTGAAGCCACACAGTTATTGCAGGCTCATCACAAGTCATTAAACTGTAGCATCTTGGTCACTGCTGTTCAGATGCCCATATCCCAGTCTGTACCAAATGGGAAAGGAGAATCAGGAAATCTGAATTCTCATCATGACCCATGTCCACTACCAGATCAAAAGCAGAAGTCAACAACAAAGGTGCACTATACAGTGTTGATAACTGCTCCAGCATTGTTTTTTTCAAATCTAGACTCCCAAGGAACGAATGTCTGAGCAGGAGTAGAAGAGCAACTCATTGGTGAATGAATGGCGCTATACACGTTCAGCAAAGTCTTTGCTTGGTAGCATTCATTCTGGCTGCACTTTCAAGGACTTGGACAACGACCTTGTCAAGGACTGAGCACAGAGCTGGAAGGATCTATTAAAGATCAGGGTGAAGACATTGCAGTTATCAAGATGTGTGATTGCTTCCTCTCTCTAGATGGTCAAATCCCATGCAGGAAGCCATCAGTGGTCACCACTGAGAGTTTGACCCCCAGCCCTCAGTATTCCAGGTAGCCTGTGCCATTCCCTGCTGGTTTTCAAACATGTGCATTTCTTTTTTTGTCCTACACTCCTTACTCCTGCAGAGATTTCCTCAAAGACAACCCCCAGAAACATCTCACTCCATCCTCCTCATTCTCTGGCACTTTTCTGTGTTCAAACCACAGTTTGTCAGGGTGGTCCTATGATCTCACTCCCCTCTTCTGCCCTATGGATTTTCATCCAGCTGTTGATTCTTGTCTGATACTGGCTGTAACAACTATGAAATGGGCACATGTTTTTAAGTGCTGTGAGGCACAGGGAAGCCCAAACACATGATTAGGTCACCTATTCTCCGTTATGACTACTGAGAGGAAGAGGTGGGAAGAAATGCACAAATACTGTAGCAATTTTGTTAAATGGGCTCTGGAGCAATTCCAAAACCTCCCTGTTTGTACAGTCAACATCTAATAACATTTTTCTTTAAATCACTTTCCAACCAAATGTGGCCTTCTTAGGAAATTAGAAACTTCTGCAACAGACTAACTACACACACATCTCCAGAGCTCAGGGCAGAGGGAGCCAGTGACAGTCACATTATGTAAACCATCAACTAGCTGGCTTGCAGTATTGGCCCATTGTCGTGGTTTAGGCC
>WBNH01012366.1:1451-70196 GCA_013401255.1 Urocolius indicus | reverse complement strand
CCAAACTTTTAACAGTTATAAAGGACCCTGAAAGTATATTCTGGGTTATGGTGAAAAGTGATAGCATCCTGAGAAATAGAAGAGTGCTTGAGTTCAACAACAGAACCTGTTCATGAAATTCAATCTACCTGCAGTAGTTATGGGTTCTGGCAACTCATGCTCACCAAATAAGATCTTCTAATACCAGGGTTTTACTAAAACAGAAAATTATGTCTAGAGCATCATCAGTCAAAGCACATCTGTCCCACAGGGGGATAAACATGAAGAAATCAAGAACTTCTGCTAGATATGTGCAGGCATATAGCATGGAGATTGCTCAAACACGTGACATCTCTCCATTTACCTTCACTTTTCTTTTGATATGGTAAATCTGTGGTTTACTTTATCCCTTCCCACATGCCATGTATGTCTCTAGTAGTGACACTGAATACACAGAGGAAACAGGAGAAACCAGAAGAATGGTAAAATTGGTCTTCATAGTTGGATGTTATATGGAGATTGTAGTATTTGGGAGAGCTGTGGGTCATTTGCTTTTCTGAATTCGTCATTGTCTGTCTGTAACCAACCTACTTCTTCTTGTCTTCCTCCCCTCCTGCAATTTAGTGATTGAGAGATGTGAGTGCACAGTTAGAAACCTCTGACTGAACCTTAGTTCACAGGACGACGATGCAAAGATGGCTGGAAGGGATATTGACCCATGAATCAAGTAAGGAAATTACTCTCAGTTCAAGGAACAGATGTGTTTTTGCTGGTTTCTGTGATGGTTACAATGGTGAGGTTTAGTTTGATGCTCAAGTTGCATCCATACAGTGCAAATTGCTCTGATTCCTTTTGATATCACACACACACACTCTAAAAATTCGTGCATCCATGTGATTGTGCCCATCCTCTCACTGCAGACTTTTGCCTTCACTAGGTTGGATTACTCTAACCATCTCTGCGTTACTTAACTCCATCTGGAAACTAAAGCCAGTGTAAAATCTGGCTGCCTCAAATCTGGCTGCTCTTCTAAGAAAGTATTGTGACTTTATGGAGTTCAGTGCAATTTTGCCATATGATCTCCATCGGCTACCAGTAGACATTTGGGTGTTTTGACCTTTTAAGCTCTTAATGACTGTTTATCCAAGCGACTAGCCTCCTCTTGTGTTATTCCTCAACCAGCTGCAAGCAGCAGGCATGCTGGATTCCTTTTCATCTACCAAAGAGGGAAATCTTGGCAAAGTATGGGCTGTGATAGCTCATTCAGACTGAAAATGTGGTTATCTAGTTAGTCCTAACTCACGCAGTATCCTGAAATCTTTACTGGTTTGGCCTTAATCTTCAAAAGATTCAGTACTAAGCAAGAGAAAAGAGCAAAACGATTAATGATTAGAAAGGGCAATCAGTCTTAATCTTTTCCTTAGTGGTTTTCTAATTGGGGACCAGATGGAATTGCTTCAGATTAAATAGTACATCTTTTCTTAAGCAGATGGGAAGACATATTATAAATGTGCAGTTGTCTCAATTTAGATTCAGATTTCTTCTGCCTATGTTGCCTAAAATCTCAAAAGCCTCGTTCACCTCTCCATTCACTGTCTACATTAGGCATCAGTTTAATAAATATAACTTGAAGGAACATAGAATCATAGAATGGCAGGGTTCCAAGGGACCTTCAGAGATCATCTAGTCCAAAACCCCTGCAGAAGCTGATTCACCTAGATCAGGTCACACAGGAATGTGTCCAGGTGGGTCTTGATGACCTCCAGGGAAGGAGCCTTCACACCCTCCTTGGGCAGCCTGGGCCAGGGCTCCCTCACCTTGACACTGAAATACTTTTTTCTTATATTTAAGTGGAACTTTTTATGTTGTAGCGTCATCCCATCACCCCTTGTCCTACTGCTAGATACCATTGAAAAAAGGGATGCAGCAACCTCCTGATGCAGTCAGAAGCTGTAGCACCACTTTGACAGCTGAGATTGACATGAGAAGGATTGAGATGGGGCACAAATATCCTCCAGCTACTGTGTACATGGTCTACAGAGAATCAGCAAGGGCACAGTGAAGTCAATTACTGTGGTGAGGCTGCCAGCCTTCAGATTGATCACGTGTGTTTCTCTTCTGGAGAGTGACTACCAGCAAGGCCAAGGTGAACAAGAATGTTGGCTGCTCTGTTTAATCCTTAAGCTGGGACCAGACAAGATCAGGAAGCCACAACCAGTTTCCTGATAGCCTTTCTTCATTTTTTTTTCCTTTCTTTTTCATTTGGGTTTTTTTTTTACCTCTTTTCTGTTCCCAGAGTAAGAAAGCTGAAGTGTAGGCTCCAGCTCGAGAGTATAAATTGGATCTTTTTATAAAGGATATTAAAAAAAAAAAAAAAAAAAAAGAAATAATCTTTTAATAAAACAAAATAAGTAATTGTTTTTTCTTTAAAACTTTTAAGTAAGAAAAACTCATGACCCAGAAGTATCTGGCAGATAAGATAGAGAATGTGCTAAACAATAAACGCTCACTAGAAAACTGTTCCACAGGAACGTGAAAAGAAGTCATAAGGAAGACTAGAAAAAGAGGTAACAGATTGTCTGTAAAGAGCAGTAGTTACTAGAGTGTGGCTGCTCTTGAAATCAAACTGTTGTTTGACAGATCCCTGGCCCAGGCTGCTCAGGGAGCATGTGGAGGCTCCTTCCTTGGAGGTCTTCAAGACCTGCCTGGACACGTTCCTGTGTGACCTGATCTAGGTGGGACCTGCTTCTGCAGCGGGGTTGGACTGGATTATATCTAAAGGTCCCTTCCAACCCTGCCATTCTGTGATTCTATGACATTAGAACTATATTTCTCTTCTAATCTACATCCATGATTCATTTCACTTGCTTAGCAAACAGGGATACTTTTTGATGAAACCTTTATCAGAGGCAGGCTCAGTTCTATGTTTTCTCTATAAAATGTCACCATTCACATTTGTTCTGATTTCGCATTTACACAACAACAGGAAACCATTATCCAGCAACAGGAGACCATTATCCTGTAACAGTACTGTGGGGTGTATGGCAGATGAGACTACTCCAACTAACTAACAATGTAATTGCTTCTGCTGCAGCTCTTTTTACAGAGTAATTATCAGCAGTACTAATTCATTCAAATCCCATGTATGCAAGGGAAAGGATGGAACATATTACAAATATCTAAATGGTGGGTGTCAGGAGATTGGGGCATCCCTTTTTTCTATGGTATCCAGCAACAGAGCAAGGGGTGATGGGATGAAGGTGGAACACAAAAAGTTCCACTTAAATATAAGACAAAACTCTTTCAGTGTTTCAGTGAGGGAGCCCTGGCCCAGGCTGCCCAGGTAGGGTGTGGAGGCTCCTTCAAGCTGTGCCTGGACATGTCCCTATGTGACCTGATCTAGGTGAGACCTTCTTCTGCGGGGGGTTGGACTAGATGATCTCTAAAGGTCCCTTCCAACCCTGCCATTCTGTGATTCTATGAACATCTCCAGAAAATGCGGAAAGCAATGGTATTTAACCTCTTTCCCACTGAGTCACAGAAATAAATAAAAATAGGGAAAAAACAATCAAAATATCAGAGCAGTGAGTCGTGCTTATGCCAGAGAACACATTTTGCTACAACAAATGTCAAAACATTGGCATTTTCAACAGCAAATATAAAAGCTACTGGAGCTAAAGCACTTGCCAACAGCATTGCTAAGCCATTCTAAATTCACTTATGAATTGGAGGTTAATAAAGGAGAAAAACACAGGAACTGAGTGTGCATATAATAGGGCTCAGAGCCACTTTTCCTCTCCTGCAGTGTTTCCTGACAAGCCAGCACTGGAATACAAAGTCAGGAAGCATTGTGGTGGGCACATGCTGCCCTGTCTCAGATTAATATGCCCAATAGAAGTCTCACCAAAGTCAGTGGAAGGTTCCTTACTACATGCAGTGGATATAGGATCATTCTTTAATATCTTCCATCTCTTGTCAAGCAGAAGTAAACATGTCTAGTAGAGTGCCCATAAGGAACTAGACACATCTCAAAACTCTATGAAATTATCTATTAAAGATCTCAGCCCCAGTGACAGATGAGAATAGGTGATATATTAGCATAACAGCTAACAGATCACTAATAATCAGCTAACAGCCCTTACAGATCACTGCTCTCGGACTTTTATCATAGAATCATCGAATGGTAGGGTTGGAAGGGACCTTTAGAGATCATCAAGTCCAACCCCCCTGCAGAAGCAGGTTCACCTAGATCAGGTGGCATAGGAACTTTTCTATCTTAGATAAAGCAGTGGTTGACAGGAAAATGGAGACATGGAGAGAAAAAGGGTCTTACTGAGGTCCTCTAAACTTTGTAATTCCTATTTTCTTGTCTTTTGTATGTCTACATACATTCTGTACTTCTTCACGGGTAGAAGAGTCCTCAGATAGCATCTTGCACAGATGTTATCTGTGCCAAGTTGGGAAGAGATATACTCTTACATACTTAGGGAAGCACAAATAACCAATATGCTTTGTGTGCCTATACATCCACAAACAATATATTTAACAGAAGTAGGATAAGAAGAGTATATATTGACAATATACTCAAAACAGGCAAAATCCAACTTCTTCCCAGTTCTAAAATCTGTGGTGGGCTGGGGAAAAAAAGAGGACAGGAATAATGGGGAAAAAATGAGGCACAGAATCACTGAAGAATCGTTGTCTTCAATAAGCACATACAGTCTCTGTAATGGTACAGGGAAAATGTTAGCAAACTTATGCAACGTGGGAGTGGAAGGACTGGAGAAAATTGGTGAGGGAAGGAAAGTAACACCCCCAAAAAGTCTGTCAGAAAACATACTTTGATCAACAACGTGAAAGTATCATTAGACACATATTCTACCTTTCATCTTATTATTCCTGGAATTCTGCTACCAGATGGAAACTCGCACCTCTTGGTAGCGAGGCCCTGAAGTAAAGGCTGGAAAACACTGCTAGTCTTCATGTTGAAGCCATCTGCTAATCTTTTGGTTTGATACCATTTCATATTGTGCACATCTTAAAATTTCCTGCCAGCCTGCTTCTCTTTGCATTGTGCTTTTTTTTCCCCTATTGTCAGGAATAGGTTTTTATGGTCATTTTCCTTGTGAGATACTAATTCCAACATCAACAAAACAGTGAACTTTTTTTCAGCATGGAATTGAGGCTGGATTTGGGGATGGCTTCATGCTAAAAGTTAAACCTTCAGAGGGGTAAAAACTGGAAGGCTTCACAGGCTTATCCCAGAGTAATTTAGAACAGCTGCAGAGCAGTTCTAAACCAGTCTGTCCCTGCCTTTTCCCAGCAAGGAAATTCCTGGGTATGACTAATGGTGGTATATGTGGGAATAATCAATGCAACATAGAAATAAAATCAATTCTTTTTCCAAATACCTATCTGTCTGGCTATAATCTACTTTGCTCCAAGAGAGAAATATAAGAAATATGTTTTTTTCTTAAAGCAAGAAGACAGAGTGCTCTAAACAAAGGTTTTCTCTTGCAAATCCTGCAATAAGACCCTTGCACTACAAAAAAAAGTCTCCTGAAAAGCAGTTTTCCAGCATCTCAGAGGAATTTACAATAAAAAAAAACAAAGCAAAAAAAAAGGCCAAACCTCAAAGAGCTGTGGGGGGTAATAATGACAAATCTACATGTCAAAACTTTTATCAAGACTTTCAAACTGGGAGCAGGAGAATATGCCAGTGGCTGATGTGATGGTGCGTGGTGGTGAAGGAGGTGAAAGTGGGAAGTCGGTGAGTGTATTACATGAATGCAGTTATCCTTGATCTCTAAAACTCTCTGCTGCAATCTGGAAAGCATTGGAAAACCCAGCCTCATTGCCCAGCATTGAATACTCACGAAGCAGAATTTTAAAGCTGAAAATACAGATTAAAATAATAAGTATTCATGTGTTATTTTCTCATTAAAAGCCTCATTGTTAAAATGCTCTATGGTTGCCACAGAATACAAAAGTCATGTGGGTTTTTTTTTCTCCCAAAGAATAGCTTCTTAATCAGCTTCTTCATCTTAGCCACATGAAGTAGTGTACACCTACTCATGGTGGGGATACATGGTGAGGGCTACAGGCATCTCAGAGGAGGCAGCAGGAGTAAAAGCCACCGATGATGTAGCTCACCGCTTGCCAGGACTTCAATCTGTCTGAGGAGCACCAGAGGCACCTCTGCTCAAATTCACTGAAGAAATAGTTGCTTGAGGCAGGAGGCACATCAGGACACACAAATAGAGACAACATGTGAGGATTTGTACAGGAAAATAGGAGAGGAAGTGTATGGAAGGGGATATTTTTGAGGGCACTGTAGGAGAGGCTCTTGGAAATTGGAACTCCATGCTGGAGGAGGTACATCTCTGATGGACTGTACCACGGGCAAGCAACACCAGGACACGGACACCCCAAGGGACTATGGCTATGAGTGACCTCATTAATGCTTACAGATATGAAAAGGGTGAGTGTCAGGAGGATGGGGCCAGGCTGTTCTCAGTGATGGTCAATGATAGGACAAGGGGCTATGGGTATAAACTGGAACAGAAGAGGTTCCAAAGAAACACAAGGAAGAATTTCTTCAGTATGAGGTTGAGGGAGCACTGGAAGGGGCTGCCCAGATGGGTTGTGTAGTCTCCTTCTCTGGAGACATTCCAACCCAGCTGGATGAGTTCCTGTGTGCCCTACTCTAGGTGCTGCTTCTCTGGCACTGGGGTTGCACTGGATGAGCTTTTGATGTCCCTTCCAGCCCTTGAAATTCTGTGATTCTGTGATGCGTGCTAGGACAGGGACATCCTGAGAGACTGCAGACTATGGAGCAAAGTGTGCCAAAGCAGACAAAACAAGCAAGAAAAGAGGTGCAGGGGAGTAAGAAGGAAGGAGAAGCAGCATCAGGCTCTGACTCGAGCTTCTTGAACCGCCTCACCATGAGGTCTGACTGTAACCTGTCACACAAATGAGGAAATCACAGATGAGTAAGGGGTAAGCAGGGGTACCTTGGCTAAACTGACCCTGGGAAAAGGGGAAGAAAGGGCTTTTCCCTATGTATTCATTTAATTTAGTTTCTTCTTTGTTTCTTAATACCCAAATCAATAATTAACAATTTCTGTTAATCGTCAATAACTTAAATGGAATTCACCAAGTTGATGTTATTTTCCCTGCAACATTGGTGTAAAAAATGTTACTGTACTTGTTTTGGTTACTTCACTACTTTGGAGGCAACACCGGGAGTTAGAAGTAGCATTTGCCCCTAAAACATGGAAACCTTGAACTGAATTGATAGAAACATATGAAAAATATAGAGTCAATTATGAGAAGTGGTGTCCCAGTGGCAATGAACTATTGTCTGTCAGAGACAGTGGACCTATTTGAATCTTTATTGCCATTTCAGTCTCAGCTTAAGCAATTTAATTAACATCTCTGCACCTGAGCTTTCTTCTCCTACTTCTCGGATTTCCCACTTAAGAACACACTTGGGCAGTTTAACCATCTCACTAAATCTGTATATTGTGTTTCATATGACAGAACTGCTGCCTTTGCCCTGCTAGATACTAATGTAAAAGGGAAAATAAAATAGCTAATAAAACTAACAACTAAGTAAACTAACTAATAAAAAAAAAAGCCATAAGTGTGTGAGATTTTCCTATCAGGTCATGACAAAAGGCAACAAATCACCTGCTGTTGGAATACATGCTCACAAGACAAAGAAAAGCACACAGACGATCACAGATTGTCTGTTTCTTCTTAAGAGATCAAGACATATTGAGTCAGGATTACTGAGTCAGGATTGTTCTACAACTTCCCATTCAGTCAGACAGAACAAAAATGGCAATTCAAGAGATGAAAATGTCATAATAATGATTCCAGTTGCATAAATTGATCCCAGGGGCTTGTTTCTCACGTAGACATTGCATCATGCAAAGGTACTCAAACTTTAAGACCATTTCCAAAAACACATCTAGGAAAGTGACATCTAAGCAAACAGTAGTGCTTCAGAGCAAATTCTGATCTCGAAAATTCTACAGCCTAATCCTAAAGCTAGCTAAACTCTATAGATTTTTAGAGCTGCAAGGTTTCAGATTGACAGGACAATTGTCTTCCAGAAGACCATGAGCTGTAAGTGCAACTCATATTCTTTATATCAGCTTGAAAGGTCCTAGTTTTGACTATTTTTAGAAGGAAAACAGAGTTTAAAGTTTTCTTTCATTTGATTTTATGGTATGCAGAAAACTCCACTCCTCACTGGAAGTGATAATGTTACTAGTTCCAGTATAGTAACTGCCAACTGTGGTGAATATGGATTCAGGTGGAATCTTTTCCCACCTTAATGTTTGGTTCTGATGGAAGTCTTTTGGTTTGAAAGGAATCTAATTCAGTTTACCATATTAAATGGTACTTTCATGTTAAAACCAAGATTTTTCCAGAAAATTGTCACTGGCAGTAAAATACACCAAAAATGTGATTGGTAAAAGTGGCCTTGAAGGCACTAGTCTGAAGAATTGCAGATAAAGTCCCTCAAGGGTTGGTGCTGGGACCAGTACTGCTCAATCTATTCATTAATGACCTTGCTGAGGGAGCAGAGGCACTGTCAGCGAGTTTGCTGATGATACTAAACTGAGGGCAGTGGCTGACACACCAGAAGGCTGAGCTGCCATTCAACCAGACCTGGACAGGCTGGAAGATTGGGCAGAGAGAAATCTAATGAAATTCAACAAGGGCAAGGGTAGAGTGTTGCATCTGGGGAAGAACAACCCCATGTACCAGTACAGGCTGGGGAATGAACCCTTAGAGAGCTGTGTAGGGAAAAGGGAGCTGGGGGTGCTGGTGGGCAGCAGGATGAGCATGAGCCAGCAACGTGTCCTCATGGCCAAGAAGGCCAATGACATCCTGGGGTGGATGAGAAGGGCTGTGGGCAGTAGGTGGAGAGAGGTTCTGCTCCCCCTCTGCTCTGCCCTTGTGAGACCACATCTGGAATATTGTGTCCAGTTCTGGGCCCCTCAGTTCCAGAAGGACAGGGAGCTGCTGGAGAGAGCTCAGTGCAGGGCCACTGAAATAATGGAGTGCAGCATCTCCCTTGTGATGAAAGGTTTAGGGAGCTGGGGCTCTTTAGCTAAGAGGAGACTGAGAGATGACCTCATTAATGTTTAAAAAATCCATAAAGGGTGGGTGTTAGGAGGATGGAGCCAGGCTGTTCTCTGTGATGACCAGTGATAGGACAAGGGGCAATGAGTGGAAACTGGAATAGAAGAGGTTCCAAAGAAACACAAGGAAGACCTTCTTCTCTGTTGAGGTGAGGGAGTACTGGCAGGGGCTGCCCAGATGGGTTGTGGAGGCTCCTTCTCTGGAGACATTCCAACCCAGCTGGATGAGTTCCTGTGTGCCCTACTCTAGGTGCTGCTGCTCTGGCAGGGGGGGTTACACTGGGTGAGCTTTCCAGGTCCCTTCCAAACTTTGAGATTTTGTGATTCTGTGATAATGAAATGCCAGATCCAGTCAATAATGAAAGCAAATTTATCCTTCTGAGTAAAATCATTAGTCTATTTCTGAAGTTACTATAAAATATTTCTTAATATTTTCATATTTCATTTCTTGAATTAAGCACAGAAATGATGATTGGCAGCCTTCTAGCAAGACAGAAGTAGTTTTTTGCAAGTTTTATGATTTAACCACTTTCTCAAGAATTAGGCATGATTTTCTATATGCTGAAATCTGGCTGCTGGTGATTTGCCTGTTCATAGTTTCCTTAATAAGTTTCCTGATGCAGAAAAGACACAAAAGAAGTGATTTTTAAAAGACAAACAACCCCAATCTGGGGAAGATACTGCTTATAAAAGACATCACATACACATAGAAGAATGTACATGTGTGTGGAGGTATTCAGCCCACTGAAACATTTTCCATATTGCCTATTTTCTGTTTTCAGTATCAAAAACTTGGAACCACCCTCTTCTTTCAGAGCAATTATTGCTTCACTGGGAGGCTTTTCTTTTCCTACTGATGCAGTAGTCAGCAATTTATAAAGGCAGTCTCTGCGCTTCTGGAACAGAGCCCTTGTGATGCTGTCAGTCACTTTGAGCAGCAAAAGCAAAGTAATTCAGCAGGGACCAAATAGATAATGTGCAGCTTACCTGGTCGTCCAGTGTGCACAAGGAATCAAGTATGTTTTATTCAAGGCTGCCAGGTAATGCAAAGCCATCAAACAATTTCAACTTAGATTCAACATCTTTGGGAAGGAAGAGGTCTGACTGAGCAGCAGCTTTGTAAAACCCCATTTTCAGAAGCTTGGTACTATCAGATGAAAAAGGCAATTTGGGTGAAATTTCCTGTGCTTATTGTCAGTCCTCAGATTTGGAGTGAGGGCTTGTGAGAATAGTTGGTAAAAGTCTATTTATTTGTGCTAAGATAAAGTGTTTTTCAGCTGCTTTTCATCTCCTGCCTTCCATATTCCTCTCCCCAGTGAAGTAAAGTACCGTCATCTGTCAAAAAGAAGATGCCAAATCCATCTTGATGGATGAAGTAGAAAAAAGAGGAGGAGCTCCCCTCAACACAAGGAGGTTGCTAGAAGCATGAGAGAATTGCTTATCCAAACTGAGGACAGAGGGTAAAAGAAGTTACTTTGGAGTGCTTAAAGAAAAAAATTGTTGCAAAACAAAGCAATAAGTCTCTGAAATTTAATCCATATGCACAGTGTTATTTTTGCCTGAAAAGTGTTGCAGTAACACATATGAGCTCTTGCCAATTCTTACGGAAGAAACGTGGGAGATGTATATCCAACTTGTAAGTATGAGCTTATAGAGTTACACAAAAGAAATCCCAGCTTGCTTCTTGTTGCTGCTATTGTTGGTTTCTACCAACTGAAACGGTAGCGGGGGGGGAAAAAAAGGCAAGCTAAAAAAAATAAGCTCTTTTTCATGCAGTTTCATGAGTTTTAGGTTCTGATTTACACCTCAGCAAATCTTAATTGTTGAAGGGTCTACATAGTATATGTCCTTGTCAACACTAACAAAAGTGTTACTTGTTTTATGGTAACTCTTAGGAAGAATTTCTTTGCTGACAGGGTTGTGAGGCATTGGCAGGGGCTGCCCAGGATGGTGCTGGAGTCACCAGGTACTGGAGGGGTTTCAGAGCTGGGTGGATGTTGCACTGAGGGAAATGGTCTAGTGGTTGATAGGGCTGGGACAGAGGCTGCACTCCATGAGCTTAAAGGGCTCTTCCAGCTGCAACCATTCTATTATTCTATCTCCATTTAGCTCACCTTCTGTAATATGAGAAGCAAAAGAACAAAAATATCCCCTGCTTAAAGGAAGCTAGTTATGAGATTACTGTCAACAACTATGACTATTCCAATCTGCAGTCAGGAGCTGTGACCTTGGCATACCAGACACTATTAAGCTGGCCATTATCTAAATGGTTTGTGCCACTACACCAATGAAGAGGAGATAACAAAGAAGTTAATACTAGAACACAAGCCACTCCAAAGTCAGTTACTTTGTCTATGCAGGTTCATCTCTCCACGGTTACAGAGTGATAGATGAGGGGAGCATCCCTGTAAAGTAACTCATCTAATCACACAGTATCTAAGATAGGTGCTTCCAGAGAAAATTCATGTGAATAACCAGCTTCAACTAGGTGTCTAATTTTCACCTGGTGAGAATTAGTCGAGGTTACAGTCTATCTGTAAAAGCTTTCAGTGTAGTTTACCTTGGCTAGCATGTGCTGAAATCTGTAACCCATGGTGTCACTTCGTATTTGGGACAGTTNAAGAAGTTACTTTGGAGTGCTTAAAGAAAAAAATTGTTGCAAAACAAAGCAATAAGTCTCTGAAATTTAATCCATATGCACAGTGTTATTTTTGCCTGAAAAGTGTTGCAGTAACACATATGAGCTCTTGCCAATTCTTACGGAAGAAACGTGGGAGATGTATATCCAACTTGTAAGTATGAGCTTATAGAGTTACACAAAAGAAATCCCAGCTTGCTTCTTGTTGCTGCTATTGTTGGTTTCTACCAACTGAAACGGTAGCGGGGGGGGAAAAAAAGGCAAGCTAAAAAAAATAAGCTCTTTTTCATGCAGTTTCATGAGTTTTAGGTTCTGATTTACACCTCAGCAAATCTTAATTGTTGAAGGGTCTACATAGTATATGTCCTTGTCAACACTAACAAAAGTGTTACTTGTTTTATGGTAACTCTTAGGAAGAATTTCTTTGCTGACAGGGTTGTGAGGCATTGGCAGGGGCTGCCCAGGATGGTGCTGGAGTCACCAGGTACTGGAGGGGTTTCAGAGCCGGGTGGATGTTGCACTGAGGGAAATGGGCTGGTGGTTGATAGGGCTGGGACAGAGGCTGCACTCCATGAGCTTAAAGGGCTCTTCCAGCTGCAACCATTCTATTATTCTATCTCCATTTAGCTCACCTTCTGTAATATGAGAAGCAAAAGAACAAAAATATCCCCTGCTTAAAGGAAGCTAGTTATGAGATTACTGTCAACAACTATGACTATTCCAATCTGCAGTCAGGAGCTGTGACCTTGGCATACCAGACACTATTAAGCTGGCCATTATCTAAATGGTTTGTGCCACTACACCAATGAAGAGGAGATAACAAAGAAGTTAATACTAGAACACAAGCCACTCCAAAGTCAGTTACTTTGTCTATGCAGGTTCATCTCTCCACGGTTACAGAGTGATAGATGAGGGGAGCATCCCTGTAAAGTAACTCATCTAATCACACAGTATCTAAGATAGGTGCTTCCAGAGAAAATTCATGTGAATAACCAGCTTCAACTAGGTGTCTAATTTTCACCTGGTGAGAATTAGTCGAGGTTACAGTCTATCTGTAAAAGCTTTCAGTGTAGTTTACCTTGGCTAGCATGTGCTGAAATCTGTAACCCATGGTGTCACTTCGTATTTGGGACAGTTAAGGTGCCTTCCAACCCCACCATTCTATGATTCTATGATTCTGTGATTCTTCAGGTATGCATGTACTTGGTACGCATCTTGCAGTCAGGCATGTAAATGCAACATCAGCTGTCTGTTATAGACCCAGGAGAAATAAAATTCAACAGCTTTGTGGAAGGGACAATTCCAGTTCTGATCAGGACTGATGCTGGACTTAAAGAGAAAATTGTTCTTTAGAAATGAGAACAGCATCTAGTGTTTGTGAGACACCTTCAGAAATGGTTACCTGAAACAAATGGAGTCTGAAGTGAACTGAGTAGGCTTAGAATTTGGCTGATTCTACAAGTCCAAATAACACTTGTCAAGAGGGCACTGAAAAGAGACTTCTGAGCTGTTAGGAAGATATATGTAATCATTAAAATATCATTTATATTGGATACCTGGAATGTGGCCAACAAGATCTTGCTCTTCCTGTGAGGTATTCAGAGTGCCTTCAAAATCTGCTTTCAAAGCTGTAAAGGAAGCAAAACCAACTGGTTGGTTGGGTTGGTTTTCTGGTTGAGTTTTTCTACCATCTTTGCTAATCTCTGTCATGGATTCGCCAGTGCTGTCACACTTACTGAATGCAGGGTTTCAGTACCTCTACGAAGCCATAGATATACCAGTAGTACTGACCATTCAGATATGAAATGTTGGACTAGATTATCTCTAAAGGTCCCTTCCAACCCCTACCATTCTATGAATCTATGAACTGAACTCCTTGACTATGTGCTTACTATCAAGATACATGTACCCAGCTGGAAAGTGCTGCATCTACCTCACCACATTTCTACTGCTAGCTAATGATCTTTACCAATGCAGGGAACACACCTGGACTTCACAAACTATTGCACAGGCTTACAGAGACCACTACGACAACCAGACAGCCAGAAAATTCAAGTGTGATCTGAAAGTCCTCAAATTCTGCCTCGTTAAAGACTCTGTCTGGAAAGGAAAGTTGATTCCTTTGGAACAGAAAGAGTAGCCTTCTCTCAACTTTAGTCAGATGATGAGATTCTATAGTGTGCACATTCATGTTAATAGAAAATGTTAATAAATACTGATCTGCCATATCAATAGTGAGTCAATATTCTGCATGAGCAATGGTCAGTGTCAGATAGATGAATAAACTGCAGGTAGGAAACTTCTGTGTTATTTAATGCTGTATATTCCTCCAGTTTTATAGAAAAATAACGGTCTATGACAATCCTGTTGTTTCCCTTCCCACTCCCAATGCAATTTGAGTGTTTTAATGTTCAGCCTCTTTTTCTAATTTAAACTGATACCATTACATTAAGTGCATGAGAGGGTCAGTACAGCATCTCAAGCTAATTTATAGCTTCTGGCAATTACTGACTCCCAAAGTTTCATACCAGTGCCAAATATCTGTAACCCTTTCTCTTTCAGAGTACCTTCAATTATGAGGAATTTATAATATATTATGGAAGGCCATTAATTTTATGTGTGGTGTCTATTCAGCCAGCCTATTTATTGGTTGCAGCAATTCTAAACTGATATTTTAGCAGGAGAAAATAAATAAATCCTAACCTCTCCCCTCTTGGAGCGTTGTGACCCAAGAGCAGGAGCAGAGTAGTAAATTCTCACATGGCTGCAAACCCCTTCCCTCTGTGCAGACATGTCCTAGAACTTAGTGACAGAAAGAGTCCAATTTGTGGGGTGATAGGTTAGTCCCATTAAGGCTCCTGGCAGAATTCCCACTGGTTTCAGTTGGGATTTTACTGATGCAATACATTTCCTTGTCAATGTGGCAGTTCTTATTACTCTCTATGTGGTAAGGCATTATGCTTCATACAGTCCCAGACCACACATTGTTATAAGGACAGAAGCCTGCCTTTGCTAGCATAAAAAACATCACCCATTATTTCCTTTTTACTGCTAGCCCACATAATACGTATACTCATACAAGAAGGTATAGATTAAAGGCAGGAGACAACAGAGGATGGCAGCAGGCCAGATGAACCTCAGCACCAGTTGACCTATAGGTTCCTATTGCCTGTCAGATCCTAATCGACTTTGTACATCGTAGCAGTCGTGGCCACAGGGCACTATACTTTCCTCTTCAACATAACACAAGCCTAAATTCTTGCAATGCTATCTCAGCTCCTATCTGCCGTAGGTGATTTGGTTTTTTATCTTTCTCAAATCACAAGTACATTGAAGAGCATCTTATCATCACAATTCCCTTAGATGAAATAAACAGGTGCCTGTACTGCATGTTTCTGAAGAAATGAATCCATAGCTATTTGGAAGGAGAAAAAGAACTTGCTCACACACACCTCTATACACATATGGAAATATTTAGCTGCTTGTCACATGGGCATATTCTACAGATTTGGCATAACACACGGTAGTAAGATTGCAGCATTTAATGAAATCTGCAAGTATGTAGCTCAAAATATTTACAACACATACATTCAAAACTGCCAGGAACAGGAAAGCTAGGTCTCAATATTGTGTTTGCAAGGGTTTGTTTTTTTTATGATTGTGACCTTTTAAAGCAAAGTATAAATTCAAGATGAACTGATGTCATAAAGTTGGCCAAGTAAGGAATTAATTTATATAAACTCACGT
Source organism: Urocolius indicus (assembly GCA_013401255.1). Classification (NCBI taxonomy): domain Eukaryota; kingdom Metazoa; phylum Chordata; class Aves; order Coliiformes; family Coliidae; genus Urocolius; species Urocolius indicus. The sequence goes on along the minus strand of WBNH01012366.1, from coordinate 54,674 downwards.
ACTAGATACCAAGCATCTGGCTCTTGCTGTAAAACGCATAACAAGCACCTAAAAAAAAACAGTATTTATGTTGGACACTAGAGATTTGGTTATCAGGCTTTACAGTGATTGCTGTCACTTTATTTTTAGCTGCTCTTTATTATATATCCTCCACTGAGTACTTATTTTCCCCAGGTAGCTGGAATTCTGAGATCTTTGGTTATCAATGCAATCCCGCAGGATGACAGAAAGTAAAATAGGATTCTTTGAGGCAGCTGAGATATATATCTGCTTTCCTGCAGTTCTCACATAAACAGAATTTCTTGAAACAGATAAGCCAGCTTAGGCAAAAGAAGTTTAAGAATTGCAGCTGTGGTCCTACAGTGGGAGCTCTCCGTGTGAGTCCATGGCAAGAGTGGAGCCTCGCTCATAAACTATTTGGAGTGAAAGGATACAATAGAATTGTCAGTAAAAATCTGACACTTAGCTAATCTTTGTAATGGTGGAGCTGGGAAACCATTTAATATTTCTCACATAGAATCATAGAATGGTAGGGTCGGAAGGGACCTTTAGAGATCATCCAGTCCAACCCCCCTGCATAGGAACGTGTCCAGGCAGGTCCTGAGGACCTCCAAGGACCTCCACACCCTCCCTGGGCAGCCTGGGCCAGGGCTCCCTCACCTCAACACTGAAAGAGATTTTTCTTATGTTTAAATGGAACTTTTTGTGTTCCAGCTTCATCCCATCACCCCTTAATAGTACACAATAGTTCTTAAAGGAGTATCTTCAAAGGCAATTTCAGATCTGGTCACTAAAAGCCTCAACCAAATAAGTGTGTAGTATTAGCTTACCTAGTCAAACAACTTCTTTATGTTGGAGTATTCTTACTCTGAAATGCAGCCATACTAGTGTGGCCAGAAGAACATCATAAAATTGACTATATACATAAACATCAGAACAATTTCATAATTTCCAGGGCCACAAGTTCTGCTTTAGTTGTGCATTTTTTTTAAAACTGAATCACAAAGGTCAATAACGGATGCAAAAGAAAAAGTCAAGTATCCTTTTCATTCAGTATTAATGAACCAATATTAGCTTACATTAGTAGTGGTCCCTGTAGTCAAAGTTCACTGCAGAGATACAGAGGATGAGCTAGCAACTGAATGAAGTCACCTGCTGGGCTAGGGGAATTGCAAGAATTTATCCACTTTGGCCTTTATGTGTGCAGTTTGCCAGCCTTTGCTTATGATGACTCTTGCTCCCTTCAGCAGTCCATGCTTCTAACCCATTAGATCTGACAGTCACAGATGGTTCCACAGAAGTTTTTCTGGTATACTGGCTACAAAAGCTGGTTTGGGTTGGAATCAAGCTGTTTATTGCTGAGTATAATGTAATTCACCACTGATGGTGGTGAATCAATTAGGTGTTTTTGCTATACCCTGCACAGCAAAAACAGCTTTTACTGCCAAGTAGTAAAATGATTAAGTAGAAAATCTGGAATCTGTTTTTTTTTCAGGTGACTAGAGAGAACATTACCTTTTATAATCATCTGGAGTTCCCCATAAGCAATCCAAATTTATGGCAATATAGGCAGCAGGCTCGTCAGCCGATGTGTATAATGGATGAATTATGTGCTAGTTGCAGTAAATTTGGGTGTATCGCCATACTCTGAACTCCAGTGACCAGATTGTCACAGACTGTTTGCATTCCTTTCCTCTTCATCGGGCAAAAGCATGCTTTATCTTATGCAGATAGCTGATGCAACAGTATGTGCTTGTCCCTGAGCTAGGCTCCTTTCTTTCTTCCTCTGTGGGGAAGAATCAAAACTCCAGTGAAGACAGACAGATATCCAAAGAACACACTTTTGTTTGGGGGGTGTCTGTCTTTCACAGTCAGTAAATTTTCTCTCTGTAATTTACTGTTTCTGACACAAAATAGCCTGAATTTATTTTGCCCATTGCTTATCCTTACTTCTGAACAGAAGAAATTTAGTCCAGGTTCTATCATCACATTAATTCCTACACTGCCAAAACCTAAAATAAGATAGTGGATTGTTCATTAACCTCTGGATTGGAACTTCATAATCAGCATTGGGCTGAGTATTGGTCTTAAACTTATTGATAGGATTGAAGAGTGTTTGCTTTTTTGTAGAAATAATAGCCCTGAAAACTTGACTAGCTGAAAGGCAAGCAATCAACCAACCAAATAAAAACAACTTAATTTAGAGAGAAAAAAAAAGTAAGCATTAAAAAAAAGGAGGGGAAAAAAGTAAGAGAATCACTGTGATTCAATATGGTCTTTCAGAATCCCTTTCCTTATGCCATTGTAGTGCTTGGTAGACAGATTCTGCTGGTTGAGTACAAAATTCAATCCCTAAAAATCAGATATTGCCTTTTATTTTTATAGTAATTACACGTGGGACACGGTAGGTTTGAAGTCATTGTTACAGATTGTCCAGTCTTCTAATTGTGTCCTTTACTGCTGGAGAACATTGTTCAATCAATGGTGTTAATTAGAAAGTAAATTACCAAAACAAATCCATCAAAACTCATTTCTTAGGTATAGCCAGCATGTAAAAAGTCCATTAAGAGCCTTACACAGTTAGTAAAATGGTAACACATAGAGAAGCCCTTGACGTACACTCTTTCATCCAAATGTGGGCTCTATGTCTAGCTTATTTTAAAGTGTGCAGAGCACTTTCTCAACAGAGGTAAGATAGAGAGATTGTCTTTCTTACTTTAATTTAGTCAAATTTATGGAAAACACAAAGAACCATCCCATACCATTCACCATTTGTATATTCTATCCAAACATATCCATCAGATCTTTAACTCACTAGGTACTTGCAGCTATATTCTGTACACTCTGTTCTTGTAGGACACTGGCCACTTGATAAAAAAATATTCCCCTGGCACAAAGTCTTATTGAAGAAGCCAGACATACTAGTGAGTACTAATCTGCATCTAACATTACTTAGATTGAAATAAAATTCAGCTAAACAAGCTTAGATTCCAAATTCCCTTCCTTGTAGTCATTAATGGCCCAGTTCCAAATATGTTGATGGAAAAACCCTCAAGAGCTTTAGCAGTCTTTGGACTGAGCTGTGAAATAACCACATTATAAATCCTATTCTTTTTTACAGCCTCTTCCCTTTTGACCCAATGGTAGAAAATCAGGCTATTCAAAATGCTTACCACACACAGCACATATTCTGTGATGGGAATGGATTTACATTTCAGATACATAACCTTGGGGTAAAATAAAGAGATAGAATTCATTAGCCTTTTATGTATTCATTGGAGAGATGAAGGAAGTTTTGATTCTACCTTGCAGCTATCAGAGAAGATGCAATCTAAGGCAGACACCCTTAGCCAGTGCATTTAGGAAGGTCAAGAGCATGTGAAGATGATCCAGACTACTTAATGTAGGTACCTACCTTTTTTCATTGTCACTAAATAACCTCTATAGGACTGGCTATAGTGGCTGTAGCTATAGAAGATTGGGGCTATCTAGTGGTACTAATCCATTCTAAGAGAATATTTAAGGGTTAACAGTTAACTCTCTTGTGGCAGATGATGGTGATGGGCCTTATGACTTTCTCAATGGCTTTACACTTAGAAGACTTCAGAAGTATCACTGGAAAATGTGTGAACAGCATCCCATGTCAGCATCAGGCCTATTAAAGAGAGATTCAGCTCTGTGCTAAATGCACGCCTTTAAAGGAGCCTGCACAATGATAGCAGAGAAACTATTGCCTAAACCTGCTCCCCTCCCTCTCTGCTTTGCAGAAGACTAAACAGAATGATCACACTGTCCCTTCAGATCATCTTCTTATGGGAGTACACTGTACTCCTGTCACTTGTGTCAATGACATCTGTTCTTGTATCCAGATTTTTCTTGGAGGATGTCAAGCCACTACACTTTCAGTTACACCATAAATCACATTAACATCAGACAAAACATCACATTGTCACACATTTTCTAGATGAACACTATAGTACATGTGGTTTTATTAAAGAATCAGGTCTTTTTGTTGTTTTTGAAAGCTAATTAAAAAGACATCACATTGCTTTTGGTGATTATCTTGTTATTTTGCCTGTCTAGCTTTATTTGCCCTAAAATGGTTAAGTGTATCTTCTGAAGCATGTTCAGTGCCCTGGCTGCAATTAATTGAGGGCTGCAATTAATTGATTGCAATTTCTGCTACCACAGTTATGCTAAGATTTGCAACTGAAATTGGAATATGCCAATTAAAAGCTTCATTGAATTGTAATGTATGAAATGATAGGTCTTGATTTTTGTAACTAAGTTTAGTGGTTCATCAATGACTGAACTAATTGCAATCCCTAACAATGAGAAAGTCACGAGTCTTGGTTTAATCAGCTTGTGTCACAGAATATATTAATTTACTGCAGTAAATCACAGCCAGGCTGTACCAGTCTGCACAAAAACACATTTCAGTCTTCAATAAGAACACTTGGTGAGGCTGAAAAATGCTTTCTAGGGCTGATATCTGTTGTGTAATAATTCATGTCAGCATTTTCCTTAAGCTCTCTGAACTTCTCTGACAAAGAATATATTGTTTTATGCAAAACTTGCATAAAACTTGCATTTTGTTTCATTCAGACAAAACACATCAGTAGCCAATACATTCAGTTTAAACTAAGTAAGGTACCAAAAAGTTGGAGCATTAAAGATCTAAAATCAAAGGAGAAGCAAGGTGTGTTTTGTTACCTCTATATAGTAAAAGACATCAGGCTCATATTTCAGCTCATCCAATGACCACAAGAGAGATTCCCCTGTTTATTCACAGCACTGAACAAATTATTATGTCTTTACAAAGGATGAGTACCAGAGATTTCAAAATGTCAGCTTGTTCTAACCCATTGCTGAAGTCAGGATACTCGATTAAATTAACAAATACTTAATATTCCTTAATACTCTTTTATTCTGATGATTCTTTTCTTTACATTGCTGAAATATGCAGGAAAGGGTCATGTGCAATGAATGAAATTCAGAATGCTAGTAGAATGTAGACTACTGAAGCTAAAACCAGTCATGAAAATCCTCCATTTTTTGATACTTTGGAATTTGGTGCCACTTGAACTTCTAAGACCTCTTGCTTTGTGACTAAATACACCCAGAAACTACACAGTTAGAACTCATGGCCAAACTCAGCCATGGCTCAAGCTCTAAAACGATATCTAGTTCTCTGACTAAGTTTCTGGAGACACCTCCTCTTGTAGTTATTCATGGAGGGTGGATGTTTAATACACTGACAGGCTCAAAATCTCCAGAAAGGTTGACAATAATTTGGGGGGGTTTTGTCTTTTAAATCAGAAACAGAAAGAAAACCACACAATCTGGAAGTCATACACACAATGCAGATCACAGAATCATAGAATCTTAAGGGTTGGAAGAGACCTCAAAAGCTCATCCAGTGCAACCCCCTGCCAGAGCAGCACCACCTAGAGCAGGGCACACAGGAACTCATCCAGCTGGGTTGGAATGTCTCCAGAGAAGGAGATTCCACAACTCATCTGGGCAGCCCCTGCCACTGCTCCCTCGCCTCAACAGGGAAGAAGTTCTTCCTTGTGTTTCTTTGGAACCTCTTCTGTTCCAGCTTGTCCCTGTTGCCCCTCCTCCTGTCATTAGCCATCAGTGAGAACAGCCTGCTTCCAGCCTCCTGACACCTCTTCCACCCAGGGCAAGTCCTCTGCTGTCCTGGCCACACAGTTGCAGAAAGTAGAGGAAGCTACTGAAGCAGTTATTTCGCTTTTCAGTAAGTTTTTAAACCTGTGTACAAAAGTTCTATGTACCTTTCAGCCCTAACAGACACATATCCTTCATTATTTGCCATTTTCTTCTGAAATAGTTGAATGGCCATATTTTTTTATCCATATTTATTTCTCTCAGTTTCTTCTGTTCCATTTTAATACAATAGTAGTTACCAGAATATACTTTATTCTGTTGATTCATTAGCAATCTCAATGTTTTATCCAAATAACCATTGTAATCTAAGCTACCAATGTAATTGAAAAGAAGTTGAGATATTGTCATTTTTACTTTATATTATAACACTGTAATATTTCTCTAAAGGTCCCTTCCAATCCCTACCATTCTATGAGTCTATGATTCAAAAGGTAATATTTTATCTGAAGGGTTATGAAGAAATGGGACAGTTGGAATTCCTTTTGATTTAAACTTCCTGAAAAAGGAAGTCTGAGAAGCTGTGAGGACTATTTATTGTGAATATTTTGGTTACAGTATAATTTCTTCCAAAGAGTTCTGATTTGCAAAGATTTGTATTTTAAGTAGTCTAAAGAAAAACCTTTGCTCCTGGACTGAGATAAATCACCTTCTCTTAGAAGTGATACGAATTGTCATTACCAGATTTATATATAATCTGATTTTTTTTTTAATCAAGGATGTGAATATTCATCAGCAAAGTTAAATGACTGCAGAGCTATCGAAGCATGTACTGCTTGTTAGAAATCGTTTCGCTGTTCTTCAAATAATTCTTCACCGTGGGTTTGAAGAAATCCACTGAACTCCAAAGAAATACCTTCCAGTTTCCTACAGACAAAAATCTAAAAGCTTATTAACCGCTAAGACTTAGAGATCTCCCATCAAGATGAAGTTGGAAATGTAATTATGATTATGATTGCATTTTATCTTTTGTGGTAGTTACCGGCAGCTACAAGTGCTGAACTTTTCTCATGCAGAAGTACTTTTCCTGTTCTCGTTATTCAGAAGATGTTTTCCTTAGGACTGAAGATGCCATTGTTAAGCACTTCAAAATAACTGCTGATGCCTGACATTAATGAGGCCATTTGACTGTTCTTGTGCTGTCATTCATTACAGGCAAAGACAATTATCTTCCATTGGAGGGTAACTTAATACACTAATGGTAGCTTAATGTTTTAAAGAACATCCATGGTCTAGAAGAAAAGAACTGTTAGGAGAAACAATTTCCCAACATTTTCAATGCAGAAAAGAATATGTCACAGAGTGCCTGGCTAAATCAAACTCTATACATGTATGTATATAAATCATTTTATGTATACCACTTTCACTTTTCCTGTTGCAATATAAGGCAGTAAAGCACACTTTGTTGTGGACACTTGCCTACTCACTAACACCTATATAGAATGGCAGGGTTGGAAGGGACCTATAGAGATCATCCAGCCCAACTCCCCTGCAGAAGCAGGTTCACCTAGATCAGGTCACACAGGACCATGCCCAGGTGGCTTCGAAAACCCCCCAAGAAGGAGCCTCCACACCCTCCCTGGGCAGCCTGGGCCAGGCTGAAACACTGGAAGAGTTTTTCCTTATGTTTCAATGGAGTTTTTTGTGTTGCAGCTTCATCCCATCACCCCTTGTCCTGTTGCTAAATACCATTGAAAAAAAGTGTTGGCCCAACCTCCTGACACTCACCCTTTAGATATTTGTCAATATTAATAGGATACCTCCTCAGTCTCCTCTTCTCTAGACTAAACAGCCCCAGGTCCCGCAGCCTTTCCTCGTATGAAAGATGCTCCAGTCCCCTGATCATCATGGTGGCCCTGTGCTGGCCTCTCTTCAGCAGTTCCCTGTCCTTCTTGAGCTGGAGAACCCAGAACTGGACACAGCATGAGTACAGGGAGAGAAGAACCTCCCTTGACCTGCTGCCCAGACTCTTCTTGCTGCATCCCAGACTACCATTGGCCTTCTTGGCCACAAAGGCACATTGCTGGCTCAAATTATTACATTACTGTCTCATTTCGAGTTACCCTTTTATCTTTGTTCTAGTGGCATTCCTGGGAAACTCTGACTCTTACTTTAGTCCTTTGGGGCTGTCACAAATCAAAGCTGCAGAGCAGCAGCTGGCAGAAATGGAAATGCCCAGACTCCTTATCAAGGCAGCCAATTTCATATCTCTCAGATTTCACAATATTAGAAAAATAATGAAAACAGGTAAATCTGGAGTGGGAGAAATAGATTCATAAAATTAAGTTCTGCACAGTTAGGATACATTTATACAACAGGAATGGGGGTTTAATAGCACATTTCTAAAGATACAGGGGGCACACACTAGAAGGATGAACGAGATGTACACTGGAATTTATTATCTCAGCCACACAAATGCAGCTGAAAAAGATGGAATTGAGTCAGCTTTCTAGCTGCTCCACTGGTTCAGATGGAAAGATTTGTCATTTTGAGTGATCAGTCACAGGAAAAAGAACTTACCTCCAGTATAGTCAACACCTTGGTGTGACTATAAAGAACAAAACATACTTCTTTTATAATTTGGCCAGAGAGGAGAAATAAAGAGCTTGAAGGAAAATATCTTTTTGTTGTTGCTTTTACTAAAAACAGCAACAGCTCCCATAAAAATATATGTTTGACCTTCCTCACATGCACAGAACTGTTGTCATCCTGGTTTCCCATTGGCTGAGCTGTTGACTGAGCTGTGAATCTGAAACCTGCTCCATAGATATCCTGATGCCAGGGGAGCTTAAAATTCAAAGGGCAGGTTGTAAATTGGGTCATAAAGAACTTTCTCATTGGAATTGACATTGACATTGTTCATTGGCACTTTTTAACCCCTACGACAATAAATACTGTCATGGCTACAGATGGGGTCACACAAAGCTTGTGAGCATGTAGAATATTCTTATTCGTGGTGATTTTGGGTGTGCTCACCTGAAGATGGCAGCTTGTGGACACAGTCTGTAGTCAGCTGGCCAGAGAGAGACTGTACTCTGAAGACTAAACTGTGTTGAGCAGGTGGAGAGATGGTTAAATAAAGCTGAATCTGACTCACTTTTGAACTAGGGCATTTTCTCAAAGGCTACAGACCTATTTTCCATGACTGCTTTGTATTTTCCAGGTATGTTCTGATTTGCCTTACATGAAGCAGTAGCATACTGACAATTTAAATCAAAATCAACATTAAAAGGGGAAAAAAAGAGAAATAAATAAAGAAATTCTGAGAAGGAACTTCCAGGAAACTACCAGATAGAGATATAATGAAAAAAAAACCTGATGCCTCCAAAAAGAAAAGCAAAGTGACAAAGGAAGAGTTTCTTGGCCACAGAGTGCTTGGCTCTGAAGTTGTGTTATATATGACTGTTGCTGTGCAGGAAAGTATGTAAATATATGCTGAGGATATGTCTTTGATTCCAGGTCAGCAAGGAAAATAGCCTCATCAGGTTTCAAATCATGACTTTCTATGCACATTCGTTGGCTACAGGACCATAAATGATCTGAGGAATGAATAAGAAAAGTCAACTTGAAAAAAAAAAAGAAGCAACAAAGAGGATAATGAATACCTGAATGACCTTTTCTATTTCTTCCAAAATATATTAAGGATGATATAAAAAAATCTCTCTCTTAATGTCTCTGAAACCTTTGCTCTTAGAAAAGATCACTAGAAATTGATTTCTTCTTTTTTTACCTAATATGCCATTGCCCTAGCCAATGGTAATATGGAAAACACAAGCTGGAGCAATGAACAGTTTCTTGCCATGAAAACATTACCTCAAGAAATCCACAAATGAGCCAAGGCAATTTGAAGTACCAATTCATTAATTTTTAAAAAGTACAGGCACAGGGGAATTCGTAAACACTGTGTACTGTATTTTCAATGAATAGTTCTCATCTCATATGATACCAGCACACACTTCAGTACTAATAATAGCTCCCTACAATTAGATGTTTTTGCAGATAGAAAGAGCTTGTGGAGTGAAGCTGAGATTTATTACGTAACACCAGGATTATATTGCTGTTTCAGTCTCAGGCATGTTGGAGCCGTGGGAGTACCTAAAGGAATCACACAAAAACACAGCCCAAAAACAGAGTAATCTGTGCTTTCTCTAGAGGTAGCAACCATTTTCTCTGTTTCACTTCTTCCAGTTTACCCTTTCACAGAATCACAGAACCTCAAGGGCTGGAAGGGACCTCAAAAGCTCATCCAGTGCACCCTCCCTGCCAGAGCAGCACCACCTAGAGTAGGGCACACAGGACCTCAAACAACTGAGTTGCAATGTCTCCAGAGAAGGAGACTCCACAGCCCATCTGGGCAGCCCCTGCCAGTGCTCCCTCACCTCAACAGGGGAGAAATTCTTCTTTGTGTTTCTTTGGAATCTCTTCTATTCCAGCTTGCCCCTGTTGCTCCTTGTCCTATCATTGACCATCACTGAGCACAGCCTGGCTCCAGCCTGCTGACACCCACCCTTTATGTATTTGTAAACATGAATGAGGTCACCTTTCAGTCTCCTCTTCTCCACGCTACAGAGCCCCAGCTCCCTCAGCCTTTCATCAGAAGGGAGATGCTCCAATCCAGCATCTTTGTGCTCTGAAGTCTCTCCAGCATCCACCAGGAACACTGCTATCTGGATAGGGAAAACTGATTAACAAATACGCTATTTGTACTATATGCATTGTGACCTGATCTAGATAGGACCTGCTTTGGCAGTGGGGTTGGACTGGGTGATCTCTAAAGGTCCCTTCTAACCCTACCATTCTGTGATTCTATGTTTCTATTTTATTACTATTCTTTTTTCCCAAACTCAGCATTCAAAGTCATTGCTACCCTTCACTCTGTAAAAGAGAAGGTAATGGCTGAACCTTGCACATTGGCTTCTCAGAAATAGTAGTGAACTGTATCTCCTTTGTGAGAGCAGTGGTTACAAAGCATGTGTCTTTTCCATCTTTCAAAAACGCTCACATATCAGGCAATTTGGATCAAGTGTTGATTCTTCTCGGGTACCCAGGCAGAGAGGACACTCTCCTCTCCAGAGAGAATGGCTTCTTTATGAAACTGAGCAAGCTCAAACTAGCTGTTGGGTAGGTCTTCAGCTTACTTTGCTTTGCACAGGGATGAGGATGTGGAAAACTGTGTTTAGCAGCACCACCTGGTGGTATTGCCTCCTTGTAGTTATTTGGTATAGTCCTGTGAAGCTTCCTGTGTAATTAAGAAGGGAACTGTATCAGGGCAATAGACAGAAATGATGCAGAGCTGTACTACTGCTCTTAGCAGCCCTTTTCCATGGAGAAGTGGGATGGCAGGCTGCAGGTGTTAAAAGCATTCTACTCAATGTCTTAAAAAACAGCTCAGACTCCAGTGCAGAAATGTGTCTGCAAAGAAACAGTGTGTCAAGCATCTCATTCCTTGGGAAAAAGCAAAATGTCCCAGCCTTATTCTCAAACCTGAAAATGAAACCTTGGTCAAGAAGATATGATCTTTTTACATGAAGTAACATTTGGAATCTTTTAGCACCCTGGGAGAAAAACAATAATGAGTTATCATCCTGTGGATTGGATATGATGTTTGCTATGGATTTCCAAAATATCAATGAGTCAGAACTATAGACTAGGACCAAAGCTCTCTATTATCAGCAGATATTCACTTTCCATTCAAGGAAAGGTAATGTGAGTGAAACTACTCTGAGGGTAGGAGAAGGCTTATAGCAATAAACCCAAATTTATATGAAGCTATTACATCAATAAACTGATAGATAGCCTTAGAGAAATTAGAAACCTTTAGCTGAACTTCAACCACTGGGACAATTCGAAGTAAAACTCTCTTTTATCTTTTTCTCTTTTTTTTAAATTATGTTTTTTCTTAGGTATTTCTCAAGCTCATATATTGAGAAATATTAATTCTTCACAAAAGGTCACAACCTCTATCACAACTATCCTGTAAGATTTACATGCACTGCATCAGGAATCTGCAGAGGCCAGAAAGGGAAGAGCTTATCACCTGCTTCTCTGAGGGAATGAAGTTCCCATCACCCATGGGAAGAGGGCATCACCCTGCATCCAAGAAGCATGTGTCTAGAGCCATCTCTTCTTCTTCCTCCACCCAAATTCCATGATAATTTCTGGTTGAATTGCCTTTTTTTACAAAGCAAAGATGTTGACCATGAAATTTCTTCATGGTAATCTGGATAACTCTCCTGGATTTGGGTAGACTTGAAATAAATGAATCTGAGCTGCTTAAGGGAGTTTCTGATGAATGTGGTCTCTAACCACACTGGCACTCTGAGGTAAAAACTCTGCCATGTGCTGCTCCTGCTCTTCCATTTCTCATTAAGTAAACAAACTTGACTGTACCAAAAGGAGAGCAGCAGAAAGAATGAGCACGCAGAGAGCCCAGAGTACCAGTCTCTGCTCCAGTTAAACCTTGTTTCTAAATAGTTAGTCCTCTTAATGTGCTCTTCCAGGTAAGCATCCTCCAAACGATCTGAGAGCTATTCTTTTACTTTCATTATTGGTCCCAAACCAGATGCAAGGTTTTGTGTGAAGCTCAGACCAAATAAGGATTTGATAACTTGCAGGATGTCACCAATGATGAGTCAAAGCTGTTACAGATCAAAAGCAACTGACAGCCGTCTCAAAGATTAAAAATAGAAGGAAACAAAATGTGTGTCTAGCAACAAGACAATGGGTAATAGGATGAAGCTGAAACACAAAAAGTTCCACTTGAACATAAGAAAAAATTTCTTTATTGTGAGGGTGAGGGAGCCCTGGCCCAGGCTGCCCAGGGAGGGTATGGAGGCTCCTTCCTTGGAGGGCTTCAAGACCCACCTGGACACATTCCTGTGTGACCTGATCTAGGTGAAACTGCTTCTGCAGGGGGTTTGGACTGGATGATCTCTAAAGGTCCCTTCCAACCCCACCATTCTGTGATTCTATGAAAATAATGTATGGGCATATAATGGTTGAGGCAAGAAATCAGAAGCTTTCCTAGCCAAAAATAGGCTTCCAGATTTTATCACAGTAAGTCATAAACAGTGCATTTACTGCTTTTAAAGAGAGACAAATCTTAATTTTACCTTGGAGTAATTTTCTGGAGGTTCAAGTTTTCCTGTTGAAAGGAAAAACTTTTATAGAATTGCTCTGGTTTAACTATGCCTGGAGAAAGTTCTAAAGCAGTAATAGTTTCCAGTAAGACATGGAAACTGTCTGGTAGCCTGACCTCAATTCACCTCTCAGTAGGCATTTTCATATTTGTTAACTTGCTTGCTTTGAGATACTCTGCATTATAAATTATCAGAAGTTTTGAGTCTTTCATCCCGCAAAATCAAAATATATGAATCCAAACCCAAAGCTCCACCTAAAGGGACAAGTCCCATGCTGCTTCACTACTGCATCAGCTTTCTCATGGATTAGAAAGCTAGTGAGGAAAATGTGAGCAGTTGTCTTCCCTGGAGCTCTTCAAGACCCACCTGGACACGTTCCTGTGTGACTTGATCGAGGTGATCCTGCTTCTGCAGGAGGGTTGGACTGGACGATCTCTAAAGGTCCCTTCCAACCCTACCATTCTATTATTCTATGATCATATAAAACACTGCAAAATATGCAATTTGCAATGGATTCTCATTTGAGCAAGAATGTATATTTCAGAAAGATATCTGAGCTGCTGAAGGAATTGTTTCAGTGTTGCAGAACCTGCCTGCCTTTCACCTGGAGAGCCCTTCCAAGAGCAACTCACCACCAAGCCTTTAGCTATGAACTGATGGCTTATTCCCGCTGTGGTTTTTCTCTAATTCACTTTTCAGATTTTCAGTTGAATTATATTACCATGTGCTAGACAAAAAGCTTTTTCTTCTGAAACTCTTTTTTTTCCCCTTATGTTTATATTCATTCTTTTCTTTACTGAAGAGATTCAGTCATGTCTAGCCCCCCTTGGCTCTCTCCATATGCCTGTTTTCCAGTCCCACAATTCTCATCTTGCTTTTAAATCTTCTGTGACTTCTGCTGTGCTGTAAAAAAAAAACCCATAAACAGAGCACAGCACTCCCTGCATCAAGTAAACATAATGTCTCTCCTCCTCTGGTATTTATATGTATAAGGACTGCATTAGCCACTTGCCTGCACTATCTCACCCAAGAGCCTGTGTTTATCTGATTTTCCACAATGATCCACATTCCTCTCTCCACCTCTTCTCTAATCCACTTCAAAGATAGAATCATAGAATGGTAGGAGTTGGAAGGGACCTTTAGAGATCATCTGGTCCAATACAGAAACAGATACCTCCACTCCCTCAGTAGGAACTGCAGTCCTTGGTTTTGGTTGCCTGACTACATTTGCTCAGTTTACTTGGACTTTTCTTCAGAGGACTCTGACCAACACTGGCTTTTTTTCCCTCCAGCATATATGGAGAAGAAAGTACCCTTATTCTCTCTACTGGAGCAGTTATCACTGTGGCCTCCCTCCTGACAGAAGTTACTTTTCCAACAGATCTGCAAGTGTTATATGTTTAATTACCATCGTTGGCTGATGCTGTCAGGCTGACAGGCATATATTTAAGTTCTTTCAATAACAAACATCTCTATTCCTGACCTTTTGACAACAAGCAGAGAAGAGAGTGATGAAAAACACTTGAGAAGGCAGAAATCTCTGGTAGGAATATCAAGGACAGCTAAAGGCAACAGTGCTGGCTCAGCCATGGGCAGGGCAAGGCAGCTGGTAAGCAGTCTGGGAAACTCATTTCTAGAGCACAGAGTTTGTAAGAGGCATATCAGTGACATATATACCACTGAGATTTTCTCTTTCCTTTGCTTGTAAAACATCTTTCCCATATTAATTATATTTTCCCCAGTAGCCTTTCTCGTATGTCAACTCTATTGAAACAGTCAATGTTCTTATATTCTGTGAGCTGCAGTTCTCTGAAAGGGTACAGGGGGAATGTCTGGGTTTCTAACACAGCTCAGAACTTTCGGGTAAGTTTTTTTTCTACAGGAGCTGAAACTGTGATATCGATCCCAAATCTAATCCACTGAGGTGTGTCTTTGAGATGAGAGAAATCAGGAATATTTCAGCAAAAAAAAAAAATAGATTCCCTTCAAATTTGAAATGCTTTCTTGCCAAAATCAAATGTGAAAGGCAGCTCTGACAAGAACCTTCTGTCAGCACCACAGTACTGTTTTGTCTTGGCTTCAAAAGTCTTTCATTCAGGAATTTATTGCTTGGAATATACTACAAAAATTTACTGCAAAGAAAGGAAAAGGACTGATTTTAAAGTTAAAACAAGGCATGCATTCACATACTCAGATGAAAGAGGGGATTAAAAATGAAATTCTAAGTCACTGCCTTTGCATATCAGAACCAGAACCAGATGTTATAACTTGAAAGGCCTGAACCAGAGCTGTCTGGTCATCGGTGCTCCAATACAGTTCAGCAACTGCCAGGGTTCTCTGACAATGTCATGATTTAACCCCAAGCAGCAACTAAGCAGTGCCCAGCTGCTTGGTCACTGCACCCCAGTGGGATGGGGGAGATAATGAGAAGAGTAAAAGTGAGAAAACTCATGGGAAGATGTTCCAGTCCCCTGATCATCTTGGTGGCCCTGTGCTGGCCTCTCTCCAGCAGTTCCCTGTCCCTCTTGAGCTAGGGAGCCCAGAACTGGACACAGGACTCCAGGTGAGGCCTCACCAGGGCAGAGCAGAGGGGGAGCAGAACCTCTCTTGACCTGCTGCCCATACTCATATTGATGTATCCTAGGCTGCCATTGGCTTCTTGCCCACGAGGGCACATTGCTGGCTCATGCTTAGTTTGCTGTCAATCAGAAATCCCAACACTCCCAGAAGGCTTCTCACCACTTCTAGAGCTAGGTAATACACCCCACACAAGGAAAATTATCCTTGACAAGGAAATGTGATATCACTTAGCTATGACCTGATCTCGAATTTTTGTCCATCAGGTTGGTTATGTGAGGGCAAAGATACAGTGGAGTTGAATGGATAGTGAAACAGGGAAATACAGAAACATAACTAGCAATTCTGCTTCTGTGCTAACACCTCAATGAGTCAAAATAGTAGGACAGAACATAAGCAGGCTGGAGATTACTGGGTTTTTGTTCTCATTCAACTTGGTGTCTAGTTCATTGCACACTCTGAAACTTAGTACAATGTCCAAGTAAAGGGAAGTATCCTTTATCCACTCCTATGAAAAGCTATGTAAATTGATTAAATACACATGCTGTTTCAAGGTCTTCAGCCTCTGTTGATGTAAACAGAGAACACAAGCAGTAACCTTGCATTTCCAGTACTGGTCTTGTCATCATGGTGCACATGGGCTTGTTGTATGATGGTGAAAGAGTCCATCTGAATGATGCTTTACAGAACTCTGGCAGATAATCTGGTAGTCTAAATTTCTTCTTCAGTTCTTGGGACATGTAATTAGATCTCTGCTTATTAACTTTCTTCCTCCTCTGCCCTTCATTTGAACACGGCTACCTTCTCCCAATTGTTAGTACATCCCAGTCTTGCTCATGAGCAACCTCATAGTTTATTTTATCCTATTTATTCTATTTTATTTTATCTTCTATTTTATTCTCTTTTCTTTTATTGTATTATTTTTATTATATTTTATTTTTCATTTCCTCCTAGAAATAAGAAACAAAATTGAATCACTTGTGTTGATGCACAGGTAAACTGGCATTTCTCTCACTTGTGGTAGCAAATTAAATTGACCCATTCCACAGCTGCTGTTCACTTTG
The DNA here is from genome assembly GCA_013401255.1 of Urocolius indicus. NCBI lineage: Eukaryota > Metazoa > Chordata > Aves > Coliiformes > Coliidae > Urocolius > Urocolius indicus. The sequence continues at coordinate 38,206 of WBNH01012366.1, read as the reverse complement.
ATTGCTTAAATAATAACCCCTTGCCATGTAACGTATGGCATGCTGCCCACAGCAAACAGACTGTGCATTTTACAAGGACACTCTTGTTAATACAGCAGCATCACAGGGGTTGTACTCATGCAACCTGATTTATGATACAAGGGAAGAGTTTTGTTTAGGTGGAAGATGACCAGGTTAGACAGTGCTCAGAGAGTAACTTAAAACAATTTGTAGGTGGATTTGTAAAGGAGCTTTAACAGTGAAATGATCACAAATGCCAGAGGAAGCATGAGAAGGGAAGCAAATAAGGTGTTTCAATATTTCAGAAGTAGATAATGAAAAGGTCAGTCAAAAGTAGGATGAATTGCATATTTCAGCACAATTCACAGACATTTCCTTGGACAACAACCTCAGACAAATGACCAAATCACTTTATTTTCCCATCTCTGTTGCCACATCAACAAAAAAAGAAAGATAATTCTTGGCCTTTGTAAAGCCAGAGTTTAGTGATCTCAACTTTAAAGTCGAGATAATTAGAAGTCATCCGTTTTCTCAGTCGCTCTCTGGGGCAGATTTCTGAATGGATTCAGAAATCCAGAGGATTTCTCGATGCATCACATTCTTCTGTGACTGCTTCAAACAAGCCTGCACAAAGTTCAAATTTCTCCTCTCCAATTACAGCCTTCAGATTTGTCAGCTCAGGGCTCTTTTTCTTTCCCAAATCTCCCTTCCTCCTTTCTTCCTAATTTGTTCTCTTGCCAGTTTGCTTTTCTTTCATACTGTCTAAAATAATTTCTTTCCACGTCAATAAAGAATACATTAATAAATGTATCAGTCATTTGCAGAATTTAAGCCTTTATTCACTGGGATTCCAAACACACTGCAACCCTGGAAAAGTAATTTTACAAATTATTGTTATTCCCCAAGCTTTGATTCTGTGAGCCAAAACCAGAAAACTGTTCCTTTTCAGCTTCCCAAAACATGATGAATATCATTCTCTACCTGCTTATAGGCAGCATCCTTCCCTTTCTGAAACATGTCTACTTCACATAAGCTACTGAATGATTGACAGTAACTCCCAGCTGAGAAGAATTAATTGCTAGAGGAAGTCACTCTAAAAGCAATAAATGTATGTGCCCTTGTGGCCAAGAAGGCCAATGGCATCCTGGGGTGGATTGGAAGGGTTGTGGGCAGTGGGTGGAGAGAGGTTCTGCTCACTCTCTGCTCTGCCTTCTTGAGATGACATCTGGAATCTTGTGTCCGGTTCTGAGCCCCTCAGTTCCAGAAGGACAGGGAGCTGCTGGAGAGAGTTCAGTGCAGGGACACAGAGATGATGATGGAGTGGAGCATCTCCCTTGTGATGAAAGGTTTAGGGAGCTGGGGCTCTTTAGCTAAGAGGAGACTGAGAGATGACTTCATTAATGTTTACAAATCCATAAAGGGTGGGTGTCAGGAGGATGAAGCCAAGCTGTTCTCTGTGATGGCCAATGATAGGACAAGGGGCAATGGGGACAAGCTGGAACAGAAGAGGTTCCAAAGAAACACGAGGAAGAATTTCTTCCCTGTTGAGGTGAGGGAGCACTGGCAGGGGCTGCCCAGATGGGCTGTGGAGTCTCCTTCTCTGGAGACATTCCAACCCAGCTGGATGAGTTCCTGTGTGCCCTGCTCTAGGTGCTGCTGCTCTGGAAGGGGGGTTGCACTGGATGAGCTTTCGAGGTCCCTTCCAAACCTTGAAATTCTGTCATTCTGTGATTTTCCAATCAACATCAAGGTGTTACTTCCTATAAGTCATTCATGGATAAATAAAGAAAGCAAATCTAAGGGCTCAACTGGAATTAGTACCTAGTTTTAGGTACATTTTTGCAAGTCAATTGTCTAAGAAACTGATAAGACAAAAATGTTTGCCCTTTTTCTAAAGATCCCAAATATATTTTTAATCTAGTCATAGACTGTCCTCTTCCAATCTATGGTTGCTGTTTCCTTCTCCACGCTCTGATGGAATGTTTTCAAATGTAGTCAGATATTCGCTTAAGAAGACTCAATTTGAATTGTAAATAGCTGTTTCTAGAGAGGTACAACGTACTAGAGAGGAAATAATCTGCCACATGTCAGAGAAATTATCTACAGCTAGCCACATATGCCATATTCACACCTGATGGAAACCTAATGAGTTCTCCAGTAGGATTATCTTCATCTTTTCCTGGACATAACTCTTTTTTGTCCCAGAAACTCTCAGTCAAACTGTAAGAATCACCAGATTTTCTTCTAATGTCTTCTTTTTAATTTTAAGCATGTTCGGAGCCCTGGCCCAGGCTGCCCAGGGAGAGTGTGGAGGCTCCTTCTCTGTAGGTCTTCAAAACCCACCTGGACACGTTCTTGTGTGACCTGATCTACGTTGGACCTGCTTTGGCAGGGGGATTGGACTGGATGATCTCTAAAAGTTCCTTCCAACTCCTACCATTGTGTGATTCTGTGTGATTCAAGCACAGAAGTCTCATTTTCAAGAACTCTGAGGTACTGTTACATTTGTGAAAGGGAGACATTTAGTTAAATGCCTTAGAAGCTGGCTGGAATTTAATCTTACACTTTTAAGAATAAAGAATGTCTCATAAGTAATAAATATTGTAATGAAAATGAGAAGTTATCAGCACAAAGTTAAGAGAAAGTGAAGTTCACAGTTCTGTGTGAATCAATGAATTCACAGATGTGAATTACAAATACACTCAATGCTGTCTGTGCTATTTGATCAAGCAGGATAATACAAATAGTCACACTGGTATTTATTTAAATATGAAGTAAAACCCAAACAACTACTTTAAGAACTTGCATTTTATGACTATGAAAAAATGCCAAGAAGCAATTAAAAACACTGTCAAAACTCCTACTGACAACAGCCCAGGTCAGAGTTCATATTTGTCTCATACAAGCACACGTTGCACCCATTGCTCTCTGCTTTCCCCACTCTTTAATAAAGCCCTTACGACTATGCAGCATTATAAAAGAGTCAACAGTGCATTTTTAAGATGTAGATTGAACACCTGTGTAGAGACTGTTTTCCACATCTCTTGTTACTTTACTGAGGCATAAGAAGAGGGCCTGTGTTTTGCAGGTAGACTAGCTGAGCAACAAGGGGCATAATAAACATGCCTGAGGTCAGACACTGAATCAGTGGCAGAAGCAAGGATTAAATCCATATCTTCCTTATTTTTTCTAGAATATAGGCAATGGCAAAGAGCAGGACAAAGGACTGAAAAGCAATTAGATCCAAGATGTCTTTCCCTAACTGTGATCTTATCTAGGAGGACTTTCTTTAGCAAGGGGTTAGACTAGATGATCTCCAAAGCTCCCTTCCAATCTCTATCATTCTGTGATTCTATAAACTAAACAAGATAAGCTTCTAACTCAAAAAACACCAAGTTAATGATAGAATCAGTACCATAGTGCAAAACCTTGCAATGGCAAGATGTGAGTATGCACTTCAGATAAAATGTGAAGTGCCAAAGTGTGTCAAAGGCACTTGCAATGTCAAGTTACAAATGAGACCAAAACTAAGTCAAGCAGTGATCAAATTCTACAGCTGACATCGTCTATGTAGAAGTCAGTCTGTAACTGCATGGAAATGCATGAAAAAGTGATCCGTTTTTATTGAATAACCTGTTTCCAAGAATTAGTCCTTCAGAATGCACAGAGAAAAGAAGCCACTCTTCTTGATGGGTTTTGCCTCTAGCAAAAGTGTGTTGTGTTACTAAAACTAAAGCAGGATTAATATACAATCACTCCCAAATACTCCCTGGCAGTTATGAAGAGGAATCAACTCATAGTATAAATTCCATGTCTTTAAGTGTCTGAACTGCTGAGTAATACATAAGATACTTAATAAGAACCACATCTGTATATAAGTCAAACTAGACAACTTGTATAAACATTTCAGTAGTGTAACCTTAATATCTACAAGAGAGCTTTTAAAAACACTCATCAAGAGTCACAACTATTCAGTACAAATCTTCGCTCAGTTTCCTCAGTCATTTTGATCCAGACGTCAAGAAGAAGCCCTACTCCACATCCCCAATATCTGTTCTTTGGTACTTAAGGAGTCAAGGAGCTAACTTTCTCCTTTGTCAGCATTTGGGGTGTTTGGGTTTTCTCAATAAAATTCCCTGTCATGGTGGATTTATGTGCAGCTGGTTTCTGTGACCTTAGGTGATGAAAAATTACTGGCTTGAATTTTGCCTGTAATTCTAGTTCTTTGTGTAATGAGTTCTGTTGCTTTTACTGCAGATAGTGGCTCGCAAAGGGGCAGGAGAACCTCCCTCGACCTGCTGCCTACAGAGGCATCCCTTCTCCAGGCTAAAGAACAACCAGCTCTCTCAGTCTCTCTTAAGCCAGATGAGCCAGGCGCTTCACTAACTTCATGGGCCTCCAGCAAGTCTCTGTCTCTCTTGTACTTGGAAGTTAGACCTGAAGTCACACTGCAGATGTTTCACCAGGGCTAAGTACAAGGGAAGAATCACCTCTATTGTCTTTCTGATAATGCTCTGCCTAAAGCAAGGGAAGTCCTTCTCCCCCTATCGTCTGCCCTGCTGAGGCCTCATCTGGAATCCTGTGTCCAGTTCTGGGCTCCTCAGCTCAAGAGGGACAGGGAACTGCTGGAGAGAGGCCAGCACAGGGCCACCAAGATGATTAGGGGACTGGAGCATCTTCCTGATGAGGAAAGGCTGCGGAACCTGGGGCTGTTTAGTCTGGAGAAGAAGAGACTGAGGAGAGATCTTATTAACACTTTCAACCAACTCCTACCATTGTGTGATTCTATGAAACTTTTTTACAAAATTCAGATAATGATAGGTGATAAAGCACACTTAGATATCAGTTTTAACTGATGATATTCAAATTAAGAGTCCACAAATCACAGAATCATAGAATGATAGGGTCGGAAGAGACTTTCAGAGATCATCTAGTCAAGCCCCCCTGCAGAAGCAGGTTCACCTAGATCAGGTGGTATAGGAACATGTCCAGGTGCGTCTTGAAGACCTCCAAGGAAGGAAACTACACAGCCCTTCTGGCCAACCTGTTCAAATAATTCATTTTCTCCTGCTACTACAAAGTCCTAAAACTACTGAACAATGAGCTTTCCTGTCAGAACAGCATACCAGGCTTGTTTAACAGATCTTGGAGTGGCTGACACTATTATCAAGTGAGCGATGCTGCAGGGACAATCATCCTTCCATATCTCATTGGGATGATCAGTTCAACAGCCTTAGTTCGAAATCTCCTCTTTGTGTTCACAATAATAAGGTATGGAATTGAATATACTTTTAAATAAGATTTATTGCTGAAAAAAAAGAATAAATTATGACTGCACTAAGGAAGTGAATTGCCCTGAACAGCCAAGGGTAGCAAGTATTTCGTGTTCCATTTAGTCATTGACATTTACTTCTCATTAGAAAAAAATTATTAAATCAAGACTGTAGATAGCAGTAATGTATGCCTGCTTAGACTTTTCTGTTATGAGAAAGCACTTAAGTGCATGATTGACTTCAAACACATCCAAGGAAACTCAAATACATGCCTTCTTCTCTGGTTTCCATTGTAATTGGCTGCACACGTAAAAGCTAGATTGAAATTTAAACTTTAGTTATGGTACTAGCCAGGCATTGTAATGTTTTGCAGAATTCTTTTAAGATGAGTTGAAATAGTCTTTTTCTCCTTTAAAAACTGCACTTTTATCTCAAGACTATTTCCATAGAATCATAGATCAGATGGCACAGGAACATGTCCATGTGAGTCTTGAAGACCTCCAAGGAAGGAGACTCCACAACCCCTCTGGAAAGCCTGGGCCAGGACTCCCTCATCCTCACAGCAAAATAGTTTTTTCTTATATTTAAATGGAACTGTTTGTGTTCCAGCTTCATCCCATAACCCCTTGTCCTGTTGCCAGGTACTATAGAAAAAAGTGCTGCCCCATATTTGTAAATGTTAATGCGATCCCCCTTCAGTCTCCCCTTCTCCAGACTAAACAGCCCCAGGTCCTGCAGCCTTCCCTCATATAAAAGATGTTCCAGTCCCCTGATCATCTTGGTGGCCCTGTGCTGGCCTCTCTCCAGCAGTTCCCTGTCCCTCTTGAGCTGGGGAGCCCAGAACTGGGCACAGGACTCCAGATGAGGCTTCAGCAGGGCAGAGAGGAGGGGGAGCTGAACCTTCCTCACCTGCTAGCCACACTCTTCTTGCTGCCCCCAGGCTGCCATTGACCTTCTTGGCCACAAGGGCATATTGCTAGCTCATGAATAGAATCATAGAATGGTAGGGTTGGAAGGGACCTTTAGAGATCATCCAGTCCAACCCCTCTGCAGAAAGCAGGTCCCATCTAGATCACGTTGCACAGGAACACATCCAGGTAGGTTTTGAAAACCTCCAGAGAAGGAGACACAGAGCTCTATCTGGCTTTTCCCCCTTCACAGCAGATTACTCAAACTCATTTCTTTTTCCACCTTTTTCACCCCACTTCTGGAAACAGCGTTAGTGACAGTTGAGGATCCTGACAGCAGGAATTAATACTTTGTATACTGTTTACTGTAAAATTGCTGAAGTCATCAAATCTGACTCTGCCATCCTTCGTGCAATAAAATACCTTCTACTCTCTTCCTTTTTCTATACAATAAAGAATTTGCTCTTGACTGTCTGGTGCTACCACAACCTCTAAATCCATAAGCACATACCTTGAAAAACCAGCTTTTATCTGAGGTGCAAACTTAACATAAAGAAATATGACAGCATAAGGCTAATGTATGTCACACTCTGCAAGGATTGATAGAATAACTCCACTCCTACCTACTGTGCTTTTAAAGGAAAGATTTCCAAAGGCTAGCTTAGGGCCAAGTGTCTGTCAGCACCCAAGCTTTAGTAAACTTTCCTTGAAACTACCAGAAACCCAATGCCACTCAAGAATATTGTAGCTCACAATCTAACTGCAGAAGGGAACAAATGTGAAACAGCAAGGCAATATGGCTTTAAAAGAGTGTGAATGAATGGGAAGGGAAACAAAATAATTGAGTTACTAAAAATCAGTTACAGTTTCCTAAAATAACAGGATGGAAGGAAATTGAGGAGGAGCAACATTTGTTTTCCCCTGGTGAAAAGCTTCTGTCAGACTTAAATAAAAATATGAGAGACAGGAGGAATAGACACAGACAATCACGTGAGAAAAATAATATCATTTGAACCATATTTGCCTGTAAAAATGACAAGCTTTCAAATGTATGGGCATGAACAGCTGTACACAGGACAAGAATTTGGAAACGACATGTTAAAAGTTAATGCAGTTACCAATGTTAAAAAAAAAAAAAAAAAGAGACAGCCCCAAACCTCAGACTCTGAAGATGAATGCACATTTAAAATGTAACTGTAAAATGGACACTAAAGAACCAAACCAAATTCTTACCTTCCACTAAACAGATCTGATTGTCCTCATGCCTCTACTTCAGAGTTGTGTCTTCTCTCTTTATCAAACACAATTTCCCACGCATACGTTTCAATTTTGCTCCCATTACAAAGTCACTTCTTTTAAGAGAGAAAGAAGCTTCATTATCTCTCCAATTGAGTAGAAAGTTGTTTACTTTTCAGTAGCAAATGCTTTCTTAAGAAAGAACGTTGGAATTTCAGCTCCCCAATTTTGTTGGCAAATCAGCCAGTCAGGGACAAAAGTTTTGTAAGTGTGAATTCTAGTGATATTATCTGTGAGTTACTGGAGGAAAATAACTACAAGTCTTAAGGAACCTTGCATGTAATATATGCCTATGCAATGAGATTTGATTTAGAAATTAGCAACCCAATGGCTTTCAGCCAGCCCTCCTTGTGTGAATGAATTCCACCCTTGGGAACAGTGGAGGGAATGAAAAATAGTGAAGAAATTGCTGCAAGATTTCAGGATTAGCCAGAAGCACCCAATAATCTTAATCCCAACAACCTAGAAAAACTGATCTTTAAGACTGCAGTTCTGTTAGCTGTGAAGTGTTTTATGTCAACTTGCTGACTTTGGAGCAGCTGCTGGCAGAATGGCCATGTTTTTATGTGGAGAGGGAAAATGGGATCTAGGCAATCCCAGTTTGCTGCATTAGCCTGACATTAGAGTATATTAGAGAACAGAGAAAGGAATCAATATGATTTCAATAATCTATAAGTAAGTCTTTTCAGATTAATTCATATTTTAATAAGGTACCTAATAGTGGTAAAAATAGCATTTCCTAAATCAGGGATTATAAGTAAGTTGTCACAACACTTATGACTTGCATTCTGAGCCTTCAGCTGCAGAAGGTGTGTTTGCAACCACATGTAGAGTCACCAGCAGAAAAGTTTTGAAAATGCTGAATACACCTTGTCTATCCAGATCAGAGATCTTGTGTGATCAGATATCACATGTTATCAATGCTGGAACTTACTAAATCAGCTAAAGAACAATCAATCAGTTCGAGAACTGAAACATGAGATTAAAAGTAGCTAAAGTGTGGGTGTTACTAGGTGATAAGAAACATGTCCCCTGAAAGGACTTTCAGGAGACAATAGGTTAACATGGAAATATCAGGGACTCATAGAGCCAACCAGATCTCATATTTTCCCTCTGAGACAGGGGGCAGAGCTTAGGAGTGTGCAAGTAATAGTCCTAATGACATACACTGGGGAAATGTGGCTGATGTGGAGGAGTACGAGACTGTCATACAGAAAGAACCAGAGAAAGAATAGAGGAGGGACTAGGACCAGAGCAATGGAAATGTGAAAACAGTTAATAACACAAAGCCATGTAATTTTTTCTTTGCAACTATAAAGCACTACAGTCAGAAAAACAACAGAGGAAAAACTGCTGGGGTTGTTGTAGGCTGTCGAAAGGCTAAAGCTGTGTGAGAAGCACACACAGCTGTAATACATGTAAGGCTCAGCATTTCCAGGGGAAAGAGGGAAACACTAATACCATTCTCCAGGCTCATAACAAGGCCTGAAATACAACTCTCACCAGCTGTTTCCAAGAAAGATAAGATATTCAGACTGCAATAAAACCAGAAAAGAACAATTATTAGAACCAGAAGAATAGAGAACTATGAACATTCACATCAATTTGTTTGGGGGGTGGGGGGAAGGCTCTGAGATGTATGCTTGCTCTCTATAAATCAGGATCAAAAACAGCAAAAAGGGTAAAGGACTGTTCAAATTAAAGGCCAAAACTGGTACAAGAGCAATTGGGTAGACCACAATCAAGAAGTAATAGAGACTGATAACTGGAGGGTGATTTTTATCTTCCAGAACAGTGTGGTAGTCTTCAATAAGAGTGGTGGAGGTAAAATCATTATTTGTGAGATTAAATTGTCTGTTACAAGAAGAGCTTTTCTGATCTTGTTGCCTGTGACAGCCAATAACTCAGTTCTGTGACAAAGGTTATATCTTTCAAACTTAGGTTTCTGCTTTTCCTAAATCTAGCATCAAAAACCCCAACATGTTAAACAACACACTTGATGCCCTGCAGCTTTATCTCGGCTGTTCTGTTCTTTACTTCTCCTTGAAGTAAGAAGTTCCTCTGCACTGAATCATCATGCTGTCAGTTTACTCTGATTTCCATGGTTCTGTTTTAGGTCTGTTTCAGAAATTAAAAAACCAGCTCATGTTAGAAACGTGGAACTTTCTGTGATGACATTTGGCACAGCAACTGTATGTCTCTAAGTGATGCTACCTGGCTTGAATGTGAGATTCAGATAAACTGCAATGTAATTTTGGACCAGAAAACCTTGGACAAACTCCTGTGGCAGTTGTTAATCTAATGGTAAGTATTAGGTAATGGTTTTTATCCTACAATGAATTAGATAGTTGAATTACTTGGAAGTATTCATCATTAGATGAGGTTGAATGAGTAAAGCACAGAGGCAGAAATGTAGAACAGAAATGGCCCACGTGGACAGGTTCCTGTGTGACCTGATCTAGGTGGTACCTGCTTCTACAAAGGAGTTGGACTGGATGATCTCTAAAGGTCCCTTGCAACCCTACCATTCTATGATTCATAACATGTATTCAGTAAGACTGAGTTTACCAAGGTTTTATAGGCCTTATCCAATTCTACAGACCTAAGTTTTCTTCAGCCTAACTTTGATTGCTCAACCCAGTCATCTGCATCTCTCCATGGAGAGCCACTACTGAGAGTAATACCTATCATCTTTGTCATATACCTATCTAAGATAGGATTAAACTACTCCAGGGTTCTGTTTCTCTGCAGTGATTATAAGAGCCAAGATCCCTTGGAGACATTAGAGGTTTAAATTTCCGAGAAAATTAGCTTGAAATAATCCCATCCTCAATTAAAAGGAGAAAAGTTGATATAAGTCTTTCCTGATAAATATTGAGATTTTTTTTCAACCACTTAAGGGAAAATAATATGAGTAGAAATGATCCAAGAGGGAGAACAGTGCATGCTTATCAGCACAAAAGGGCTACAACACAGCGCTAAGTAGGTATAACTGCTGTTATTAGACCTTCTCTTCTCCAGGACGGTGGATCTAGGTAAGCTCCAAGTGAGAGCAGAAGGGAAGTGGACTATGGTTAATGTCAAAGCTGGAATTTAAAAAAGCTTCCTCCAGGTCATACTGTTTTGCTGGAAATTATTAGATTTTGTAGGGAAGGACAGGCCTAGTTGAGAGAATGACTTTAAAGCTGGTGCTACTTGATATTGCAGACATGGCCCATAAGGGATGCTATTTTCACCTTTTCTATTTGAAGAAAGGGTATGTGCTAATGCTTTTAAATATACGGTACCTATAAAACATCTTGTCTTTGTCCTCGAAGATCACTTCCAAATTAATACTTCAGCTTCTAGTTAATGAAGACTCTGTCCAGGAGAGTATAAATACATTCTGATGACAGCACGTAACGCAGTCAGAGAGGATAAATAATGACTGATGACAACACATAATGCACTTGTCATGTTCCTTGAAGTTGTTACTGGAGTGACAGCCACTATATGGATTATCACATTGTCGTGTCTGCTCAGCACTTCATTTTTTAATGAACTGGGATCATTCAAATACATGTTTTAATGAGTTTAATCTGTAGCAGTAGAATTGAAGAGAAGGTAGGACTTAACCACAGATTTGACACATTCACAGGCTTTGTAGAACAGCAATTGTTCTTTTTTTACATTTGCCAGAGATGAAAATTAACATGGATGAATTGACCAGCTAATATCTGTGACGTGAGAAACTGCTGAGAGGCTTTCAGATCTGTGGCAAGAACATAGAAAACACTGAAATAATGAAAAGAAGGAAGCTGGAAATTGAGTCTATCACTATTATTTTGCTGGGGAGCATTGTCCTGGTGTTTTTTTTGCAAAGTGATAATTTTAGCAGAAGACAAGCACTGCTGTCTTAGTAAAATATAGGTAAGTTATAAACCATACAATCTGGACATACAGATTATGGCTATAAACCATACAATCTTATTTGAGATTATAAAGTTTACTGCATAAATTACCATTTAAATGTATGGAACACAAAAAGTTCCACTTGGAGCCCTGGCCCAGGCTGCCCAGAGGGGTTGTGGAGTCTCCTTCCTTGGAGGTCTTCAAGACCGTCTTGGACATGTTCCTATGCTACCTGATCTAGGTAGGACTTGCTTCTGCATAGGGGTTGGACTAGATGATCTCTAAAGGTCCCTTCCAATCCTACCATTCTGTGATTCTATGATTCTAAATATTTTGGCTCTGAGCCACCACAAGATGCTATATGAATATCTGTGTGAAAAAATCTGTCCTGGCCTCTGGACATTAATCTAAAAGGCATCATTTTCTGAACCTCTGTGTAAAGCATGAGACAGTGGACATTACCTTTGCTTTTACATCAGCTCTGGGACAGTTGTTCGATGTGTATTCTGTGTTGATTAAAGTTAGCAATTACAAGTTAGCTCACAAAGCTAAAGGCACTGGAGGAAAAAGATCATATATGTGTCATTCTCTCCACAAGCTCCAGTCATTAGCACCAGCAGACATACTTGAGAGATGTCTGGCTTTGGTTTCAGCATCACAACCAGATGACAGTGAATCATACTTCATGATTTAGTAAAAATCTTTGGGAAAAAAAGAAATGCTTTTTGTCTGGCTCGTTCCATCCAGCTTGACTTTGTTTCTTTGGAAACATAGTTGGTTTGTAGCTTGTAGAGTGCAGTGAAGGCAGCATGAAAAAAAATATGAAATTAGAAGCTCTTCTAACACAGGTCCTTTCAGGAAGTGATAACCATAAAGTTGGATTTCTGAATGTGGTTTGTGGGTGGCCAGGTGGAGTTCTCCCAGTTGCAGGTTCTTCTGTGTCTTCCAGTAAGAATGACAAACAAAACTGGTCAGCAATGCTTTCAGTGATGTGTATAACATTCCTTCAAGCCTAAATCAGGGTGTGCTGAGATAGAGATTACATTGTGGGAAAGAAATCTAGAAAAGCATATCTATCACACACGAGCTATACAATGTAGGCATTATGAAACTTGCAAAGCCAAACTCGCAGTGCTTAGGTGAAGACTATGCACAGTTCTAACTCAGTTACATTCCCTATGTATCACTTCATAAGACTGCCTTTAAATATTTGATTCTATGTCATTTTTTTCACAGAGAATCATTCCTTTTTCAGTATTTCCCTTTTTACCTTCAGCACCCAAGAACCTCCTGTCTCCACCTTTAAGCAAGATTCAACCCTGAGTCAAATGCATTGCAGGTAGGCCGTGATCACTCCTATCTAGGCTAGGCTGATATTTCTAGAGCTTCTGTATTCATCAGACCTGTGTTTATTTTGAACACTTTATAGTTTTCAAAGCAGAACATGGATAATTGTACTGATGCTAATAAATTAAATAGCCCATTAGACCTCAACTGTAAAGCAAAATCGTGAACATTATGTTTTTGTTGAGCCTGAAATATTTTGGTTTAAGTATCTTTGGGTTCACAGATTCCCCAGAATCTAAAATAATGGTTCTGACAGTATATTTACTTGTATGCAGTTCAGTTTTGAAGCATGTTCTATCAACAGTCTAGCTGGAAAACAACACAATAACCACGCCAAGTAATCATCTTCATGTCTTCCAATTTATTTCAGAACCCAGAAGAAAACTATCTCAGATATTTTATCTGCAATGTGGCTATGGCGGATTTGGTTCGTATCATTGGCAAGCCCTTTCTCATTCACCAATGGGCATGTAGAGGAGAGTGTGTTTTTGGAAGATCTCTTTGCACCATCTTTGCCTCCCTGGACACATGCAATAAGTTTATAACAAAAGCCATTAGGACCTCAATGAGTTTGGACAAGTACCTGGTTTTCTATTTTCACCCGGTACCCTAGGACAACAACATCTGACTGTATTTATGTAAAGTTCTAGCCACTCCAGAACGAGGAATGGGAAATGCCATCAGTCATGAGGATTCTTTGAAATCTGAAGGAATCCTTTTCTGGTATTTGTGGAAATATTAGCAGTGTTTTAGGTCTCACTATAGAATCACGCTATACACAAGGCTTTAAGGGATCTTAGTCATAGAGTCATAGAATGGTAGGGTTGTAAGGGAACTTTAGAGATCATCTAGTCCAACCTCCCTGCAGAAGCAGGTCCACCTAGATCAATCACCACCAGTGTTACTGTTCTGGGGCTTATACTTAGAGGTGCAGCTTCTAGTAAAGCCTTAATGTCACTAAAACTAAATTTATTTATAAAATATGGCTTCCAGGCAGACTGCAGAAACCTACTGTAACTCTCACTTTTTAAAGCCTTTATTAAAATACAAAATAACAACCAGAATTTTATCATAATTACAGAGATCTAGGTAGGACCTGCTTCTGCAGGGGGGTTGGACTAGATGATCTCTAGAGGTCCCTTCCAACCCTATCATTCTGTGATTCTATGATTTTTAAAAAAGCTTATGTACATTCTTTACCTTAAGGGAAAAGTGAATGAGTTCAGGAAAGAAGGGTCTACTTTGGGCCAAAGATATCTTCTTTCACATGTCAGAGGGAGCACGAAGGAAAGCAAAATGACAAACTTTCCTGCACAGTAGGAGGTACTGGTTGAAGACTGCGGGATGAATATACAGAGCCAATGGGAAGGACAGTTGCTCTTGAACTTGTAGCATCTGAGGAAGCATGCTTCTGTGAAAGTGAAATGTAGTCACTAAAGGGAGGGAGAGAAAAGTGATCAGAAAACAAACAGAAAGTAGAATATAGAAAGTTACATGTAATTTTTTAATGGATAAAGTATGGCTATCATAAAGAGACATGATATTAGAGGTCTTATTTGGTTGACACGCAGCTTAACCAGAGATAAGAAGTTACTACTTCCTTTGAAGTTTAATTTTAAAATCTCTGTTCTTACATTTGCTATGACCAAGGTGACAAATGACAGCCTTTTTACTGTATTCCTAAAGAATTCACAGATAGCAGTATCTTTGCTCTTGCTGTTCAGACAAAAAAAAACCGATCTAGGCAAAAGACAGTAAGCATTAAGGCAGACAGGACATCCTAATGAGCAAAGACAGAACATCAAATGCTGGCATAGGAAATAGTTTGTGACCCAAGTAAAGCCATGTCTTAAAAGAGACGTTTGGGTTTTTCCAAGTTACTGTGGAGAAACCTGTGCTTGCTTTTCTATTTCAGGCTATTTCCCAACTGAAACATACTTGTCTAGGGAAAGCTCTTCAAAATACTTCACTCTCATTTGTTTCATCACTGCTAATAACAGTTATGACACTGCAGCCAAGAAAGACAAGATTTTTCTGATAACAAGCTACCAAACTGTTTAGTGCTTGATAGTTTCAGTGAAGAATCTCTGAATCCACCTGGGGGCTTTCAGGAAACCAAAAGATTAAACCAGGCATTTTGCAAAGAACTGGCAGGGTTTATCAGACTTTGTTTGACTGTATATCATCCCACGTCCACAGTAAAAGCAAGAAGCATAATGATGCATTAGTAAATGCAATGGCTGATACAGCATCAGGCAGCTTTACAGAATCATACTATCACAGAATGGTAGAGGTTGGAAGGGACCTTTAGAGATCATCCAGTTCAACCCAACTGCCAAAGCAGGTCCCACCTAGATCAGCTCACACAGGAACGTGTCCAGGCAGGTCTTGAAGACCTAAAAAATAAAAGCACTTAGGCCAGATCTGTCAAGGCACTTCCAGAAGAAGCCTGAGCCAAACAAAATGACTATCACATGCAAATTCATACTTGTCAGATTGCTGGATAATGTTTTTATGCCCATAAATCCCCTGCTTCATAATAAGAGTGAGCTATGCCACACAAGGCTTCAACAGAGGCTTTAGGAATTCAGCGTTCCTTTTTGGAAATCAGATTTCTTTATATGATCTTAAGAAGTGGCAAAACCAGCTGTTCTCTCCACGGAGCTTTAGGGGTCAATTTATGAAGGGTATAATGTATAAAAGTTTGCTTTTCATTACTCTGATATGAAATTAAAAAAACATCAAGCTGTGAAAACTATGAGAGTTGAGTATGTGTATTAAAATTTATGAGAAATTTTCCTAAACTCACATCAAACATTGTTTTTTTTTTTCAATACAGATTCGTGTTATTCCACAGGCAGACATTACATAAACCAAACCTGGATGAAACTTTGGCAGCAGAAATTCTGTCCATTGGTTAAAAGAAATTTGCATAAAAGCAACTCCCATAATGGGTTCTGTGGCTGTGGGAGCACATAGGCACACAGAGACAACAGTCTTAATTTATTTACCTCCATATATCTGAAGAATAAATCTGACTGTCCAGCAGGTAGAGGAAGGTTTTGCTCCCAGTCTCCTCTGCCCTGCTGAGGCCTCATCTGGAGTCGTGTGTCAAATTCTGGGCTCCCCAGCTCAAGAGGGACAGGGAACTGCGGGAGAGAGGCCAGCACAGGGCCACCAAGATGATCAGGGGACTGGAGCATCTTCCTGATGAGGAAAGGCAGCGGGACCTGGGGATGTTTAGTTTGGAGAACAGGAGATTGAGGGAGGACCTCCTTAATATTGACAAATATCTAAATACTGAATATCAGGAGGCTGAAGCAGCACTTTTTTCTGTTGTATCCAGTGACAGGACAAGAGGTAATGGACAAAAGCTGAAACACAAACAGTTCCACTGAAACGTAAGGAAAAACTGTCACTTTCAGTGAGGGAGCCCTGGCCCAGGCTGCCCAGAGAGGGTGTGGAGGCTCCTTCTGTGGAGATTTTCAGACTCAGCTGGACATATTCCGGTGTGACCTGATTTATGTGAACCTGCTTTAGCAGAGGGATTGGACTGGATGATCTCTAAAGGTCCCTTCCAACCCTATCATGCTGTGATTCTAAGAATCATTTACATCAAATCGAATTTGTGGTGGTTTTCATTCCATCCAGCCTAACGATTTCCTTTTCATCTTTAAGATCATTCAACTATTGTTTTTTATTTGCTCAGATGAGTGTTAAAACTGAGAATTAGAAATCCAGGGAAATTATCCTTTATAATCACATATTGATATACGAAAATATCCATCAAAAGAATTGATCCAGAAAGCACCAGAAGTCGTCTTACAATACTGAGGAAAACACTCTTATATACAGGCCAAATTTTAAGGCATCCTTACTAACCTGCCCTTTACTTTTCTGTGAATTCTATGAAAGTCCATCTATGTACGCAGGAAAACAATGTCCACACAGAAAAAGGAGCTAGGACTAGTCAACAAAGCCACCGATGGGCTCCTCTGAAGCCAGAAGATGTAGATTAAGCACCCATCCCAGGTTAGAGGGTTCTTTTGCACATGCTATTCCTTCCCTCAATGATCTTCCATGCCCATTAACACAGATTTATTACAAACTACATTAGTCTGATAAGTGCTACACTGCAGCTGCATTCATGCTGAATGTAGTTACATTCAGCGTTGATCAGTTTTGAGCTGTGCTAAGCCCTGGTCCTTGGAGCACAGGCAATACCATCCGTTAAGCCACATGTCACATGGTGCCTTAAGAGCCTCAGCCTTTTGCTTTGCTAACA
Source organism: Urocolius indicus (assembly GCA_013401255.1). Classification (NCBI taxonomy): domain Eukaryota; kingdom Metazoa; phylum Chordata; class Aves; order Coliiformes; family Coliidae; genus Urocolius; species Urocolius indicus. The sequence continues at coordinate 21,206 of WBNH01012366.1, read as the reverse complement.
GCCCTCTCTCTGATGCTCTGTAGCTGGCTTTCTGCTGGCAGCTCTATGCCTGGTCACCCAAGGCACCGTGGCAGCCTTTCCCAGAGCCTCTGGGGCAACACTTTCCCCCTCGTTCCCACGCTGTGGATCTCGTGCTGTTATCCTCCCAGCCCTGCACCTGCAAACCCAACAGTGTTGTTACAGTGGGTTCTCATGGGAAGTGACTGCCACCAGCGTGAGAATCACCCCTGCTTCCTCCCCCTTTGCCTACTCGATGGCCAAAGCTTCTGGTTGACATTAGTGGACCCAAAAGTATGCATGCCCAAACTTAACAGCAAGCCAGCGTGCTCTCAGCTGCAGCAGCAGCCTCAGAGGAGCAACTGGGAAGAAGTGAGTCCTGATGAAAACTGTGTTGATACTGTGGGGGGAAAAAAGCATTACAGGGGGAATCATATATTGCACTAGAGAAGAGACAGAGAGAATGATGCTTATCCGGAGCCCCCACATTGCTTCTCTTCCACTATCTCTCCTCATCTTGCTTTTGTCCTTAAAGTAACTATATGCCATCAGCTACAGGCTCTGCTAAAAAATCTCTGTGCGTGTGAACCTGTCTTGAAAACCTTTGGGCAACATAGTGCTTCCTTTTTACTGAAAGAGCACATTACCAATGTTTTTACTGTTAGGTACCTTGTGACCTTAAGCAGGCTGAAACAAAGGGAAAACTCACTGAAACCTTCCTACTAAGAAGTATATGAAAGCATTAAGGAGATCATTTATCACTCAACTGCAGGCAGCAGCAAAAGCTCAGTCTCTCATTAACAGCAAGCAATAACAGGAATATCATGTCATGTCACAACCATAGGGAAGAAGGCAACCTGGCTAGGTGCACTTCTTACTCCATGCAGGCTACTGATGTCACTTTCTTTGCTTCTCACACAAGTCCTATTTACATTTACACCCTTCAATCTTCTCACAAATGCTTCTTTTAATTTGCAGTTTGTTCTCTGATTATTTTTTACAATGTCCGTTGTAACTTTCTTCAGCTTTCAATCTGTGGAAACATCTCTGCTGCTGGTTTTAAAATGAGTTTATTATTGTTCCCCAAGTTGGCAGGGAGATGTCGCTTGCACCACTGGCAAAATGCAAGCAAGCTCAAAGTGTACATCGTATATCATGCTCACATGGAGACTAAGAGGTCAAATCTTGCGTAAAGCAGAAGTAATCACAAGTTTTAAGAACTTGAGAAGCCTGTAAATTACTCTCAATTACACAGATCCTGTAAGCAGTATTGGTGTCAGAAGCTGTTTCCATGAGGCAGCTAGTGAAACAGGAGAGGTAGCTGTACCAAGAGTGCTACTAACTAGTTCTACCATTGCAAATGTAGAGGATTTCTGTTCTTTCTGTCACCATCTTGAGGACTGAGAATAACTGAATGAAACAAGACATTGCTTTTTAAGACACCATATGCCAAAAGAGACTTTTGCTGATTCTAGCAATAATGATCATTACATTGATCTTACTTAGTGACAAGAAATTGATTGATGCAAACATAGAATAATCAAAGAAATCTGGTTCATATTCATAGTAAAGAAAGACTGAAGGTAATTTTGGGGGTTGGACTGGATGATCTCTAAAGGTCCCTTCCAACTCGACCATTCTGTGATTCTGCGAAAGCCATCACAGGGCAGAGCTGGAGCTCCCATCAAACTACTTTGCAGAGCACAGTGAGTTTGGCAGCCACAAAGCAGCACCGAGACCCATGGCAATGGAAATTTTCAGCCTCTGACACATACTGTCTGCAGACAGTACCTTTTGGCCAGGCCTACAGCTGATCCCAGTATGCCAGATTCCATATGTGCAAAGGATGGAAAGAAAAAGGAAGAAATTCACTATTAGGTTTCTTTACTTTTGCTGAATCTACTCTATCATGATCTCACAATGTTGTTCCTTAAAAAGCTGAATAAATGATTATGTTAGTAGGTAGCCTGATCTCACCTATAAATGAGAAGGTGCATCAAATGCAGGGCACTCTACTCAATCTTGAAAAAAAAAATGAAGGGAAAATACACCCCCCTTTACCAATATCCACTTTTTTATGACATGTGAACTGCTGTGTTTAATATCCAAAGATAAACACAAAGATATTAAAGCTCAAAGATTGGCCACTTCAATCCTTCTTGATTGGATAGATAAACATTCACTCTAATGTTTTACAAAATGTGGAGGTCACAAAACAAAAGTTTAATTTGGTTTGCATCATAAGTTGCTGCTGTGAGACATCTGGGGCTGTTGAGCCTGGAGAAAAGGCGGCTCACGGGGAGACCTTCTCACTCTTTACAACTGCCTGAAAGGAAGCTGTAGCCAGGCAGGGCTTAGGAACAAGCAACAGAACAAGAGGAAAGGGCCTCAAGTTGCAGCAGGGGAGGTTCAGGCTGGATGTGAGGAGGAATTTCTTTGCTGACAGGGTTGTGAGGCATTGGAAGGGGCTGCCTTCCTGAAGTCACTGTCCCTGCAGGGGTTTCAGAGCTGGGTGGATGTTGCACTGAGGGAAATGGTCTAGTGGTTGATAGGGCTGGGACAGAGGCTGCACTCCATGAGCTTGAAGGGGCTCTTCCAGCCAAAAGGATTCTATGAAGGTTAAAGCTGAGCCTTGTGTCATTCAAATCATTGCATCTCAGATTGTGTTAGTAATATAGAAGCAGCCCCAGCATAATCAAGTTCAGCAAGACAGCTCCCAAGTAACAAATGTGACAGTGAAGGACCTTTGTTTCTCCTTATCTTTTCTTGCTGCATATAGGTAATTGCCATTCAGAGGTGAGTTCTCATTGCCCTTTCTAACCTGTCAGACTGTCATGTTTGGAAGATATAGGCCACAGAAGATATTAAAAACACATACATTGATCTTAAATAACTGCCATTCATTGGCACACTCAATCAATGCCATCATTTTTCCACCTTGACTTTCCATGCTAGGGATTCTTTGTTTTGCAGTTACACCACCACTATCTCAAGGTAAAGAGTCATGAGGCTCACTAAGATGGTACTTACTCTGTTCTGCATGTTTGTGGTAAGCACTGCCCCATTTCATGTGAACCAGCTCATAGATCTTCAGGTTTCTCAGATGACCCTGATCTTCTGTGTGAGCTACACCTCCATCTCAGTTATACCAACAGCATAATCCTTTTCTCTACATCCTGCTTAGTGGGAATTGCAGGAGCATCTCCAGAGGTGCACAGATGTGGAAGTCAGGATGGCAGAGTGGGATGTCAGCGTCATCAAAAAAACCTTCGAGTTTTTGAAAGGATACTTTCCTTCCAGGAGATGTGCACTATCTATGTGTTAGATTTTATTGGTTGTTGTAGTTGGGCCTGATTTCACTTCCTTTGTGAGAGTGTAACTCAGAAGTGGCTCTGTTGCTGGAATTACACCAGTGTCAAGCTGTGGATCTGCAGTGCTGTTTGCAAGGTTCGAGCTCCTAGGAGAGGGAACTGTGCCAGTGCCTTTTTTTTTTGTGATGACTGGTACGTAGATGAACCAAATGTATGCAGACAAATGTGGGTGTTTAAAGCCTTTAGTCCTCTGGTAGTAATAAGAATGACTGTGGCAAGCATTCAGGATTTGATACTGTGGGGATCCATGGAACTTCAGTTAATGACCTGAAGAGTCATAGTTACAAATTACTCAGAAAGGGGTAACTATTGACTTATACTCTATCTACAGCTCTCTCATCTGTTAGTCTCTTCTGCAGCTACTAAAGTCAGGGGAGAGACATAAAAGGCCTTTTCAGAGGAAAGCTGCTTTTGAATTAACCTTTGTCCATGTTCTTGCAAAGATACGAATTCACATCATGCATCACTGGAAATGATTAAACCTAAGCTTTGAAATGAACTGTATGTTTCAGGGATGCAGTTTTGCTTCTCCTTTCTCAAAATCCCTGCTTCCAAGACAGTCCTGAGAAAGGTGTTCAGTCCTGAAATTGCTCAATGCTGGTCTCACTACAAGAGTCAAGAGGAATTTAGTGCTTGCTTGGCATGTACTCTTGCTCATTTCAAGAGGGGTGGAAGAATGCTTGCCTCTTGTCAATGGGTTATCTACAGGGTTCCTAGTAGCGGGATGTAACCAAGCCATGTTATTAGGACCTTGCCAGCTAATACTGAATACAGAAAACTGATGGGGAAAAATAGCTGCTGAAGAACCTAATATTTATTCACAGTTTTGGTGTTCACCCCTCTGTGGGTTTATCTGCATCCTGTTCTTTTATCTCTGTACTTATCCCTTTATTGGGTAAAAATAACATTTCCCCAGGACCAGAGGTTTTACTATTACAGTATTCTTGTTATTCAGAGACCTGCTGAATGTGAAACACTTAAGATACATCTCCTCATGCTTGCAGTTAGCTCCTGTCTTGTTGTCCCATCCCAATGGGACTTTTATTCATTTATTTGCAATACTGTGGCAGTCATGCTTTGCAATCTCACTCTGTAACCTGACAGCTCATTGCAGGATCTATGACACATGAAAAAAGACATCTTTCACCTGGGGAAGGCCAAGCTTCATATTCCCAAACTGAGGATTGAGGTACTGCCCCATCTTCTGCCACCACGTGACATCTGTAAGTCCCATAAGGTTTCACACGTGCAGAAACAAAAGAGTCTAAGGGTTTTGAAATCACCATTCACAGCGTAAAGTCAAAGTTTCACACAGAAAATGCATCATAAAACACTTCTGATGGCATTATTGCAACCAAAATAGTCCAAGGGGACACTCAAACTTTATGAGTGGAGGAAATATCATCATTAAACCCTTTAAGATAGCTGCAAAATTGTCAGATTTCAACAAGTGAGGACTTATTCAGATGTGAAAAGGTTGTCTATTTTCCCTAGCTGTATGAATTAGACTATTAAATGTCTTATCTCTACCTGCAGGCATTGTCTTAAAAAGGAATCCATTAATTAATTCGAGAGTCTGCACACAAGGTGCCTTATCAAAATATGACCCTGCTGAAAGTTTGCTAGGTGTCTGTTCCAGCCTGTGCCAGCATGTGTCACCTTTGCTTCTGAGTTACAACTGTCACTTTATAGGTTTCATCTCTTCTTCTTTTTTTCTGCCTTCTTTAGTTTTTGTCCCTTGCCTGGCCTTTTGAATCAAAGCAGATATCTATGTGCTAGTCTGATAAAAAGGAGGTTTTCATCAAGCTTGTTTACCTGTTCAGTGAGCTACATCAGCTACTCAGTAACTCAGGAAACTCTATTTAAGGTGTTTTTCCTCTTTTGCCTGTCACACCTCCTCTTTTAAAGCTTCTGTGCTTCTGAGTTCATAGCAGAAAAACAATTTCATGAAATGACCCTAACAGCAGCAAGGTACACAGGACACTCATTAGACTAACAGCAAAAGAGAACAAAAGTGACTCCAATACTCCCATTATCTGCTCTATTTCAACAAACTGGGATAAAGTCTCACCAAAATAAATGAAAACAAATTAAATCCTTTCTTTCAGATAGAGAGGGAACTAACAGTTACATTCCTGGAACATAAGCTGTTTTCTCTGAAGTTTATATGTATAGCCTAAATTCACTAAGCAATAGTGGCATAAAAAAAACTTGAGAGGAAGGGAGTGTCTGGCTTTTTTCAGCACTGCTTTCTACACTTTGTGATTTGTATGGATGGAAAAGAAACAATTTAACTCCCAAAGCAGTGATGTATCTGCTTTGGATGTAGAGCTATTCAAGCAGAAAGAGAAATGCATTTACTTTTTTTTTTCCCCAATGATATCTTGTTCAGGATTCTGCTTTACAAGAAACTTTTAAGGATTTGGACTCTGATGCCTAACCCTCATAAATCTACAGTTACATTAATGAAATATTTAACCTGGCAAATTTTTCCATCTGATTTTTAGAGCAGAAAAGGTATGTAGAGATTGTTTTAAATGTACACACTTCTTGGCATTGTCTCCCATATCCTTATGAACATAACATTCGCTAGTTTGCCTATAGTTTGACTTGTACTGCAAGAAGAGATCACGGATCTCAAAGCTGGAAGGGACCTCAAAAGCTCATCCAGTGCAATCCTCCCTGTCAGAGCAGCACCACCTAGAGTAGGTCACACAAGAACTCATCCAGCTGGGTTGGAATGTCTCCAGAGAAGGAGCCTCCACAGCCCATCTGGGCAGCCCCTGCCAGTGCTCCCTCACCTCAACAGGGAAGAAATTTTTCCTCCTGTTTCTTTGGAACCTCTTCGGTTCCAGCTTGTACTCGTTGCCCCTTGTCCTATCATTGGCCGTCACTGAGCACAGCCTGGCTCCTGCCTCCTGACACTACTGTTCTTCTATTAATTATAAAAAGAGAGTAATATGTCTAATATTGAGATCAGACACATGCATTACAAATGCATCATTTGATTAGATGAATTCCATCTAATACGCCTATTTATGAGTATAACATGTATAGAGTAGCCATAGGTACTAAATAATATGCCATTTACTGCACTATTAACATTCAGATGCTATCTTGGTGACGCTGAAATTAAAGAGAGGAGAGATTACAATGATACAATGGCTACTGTGATTCGTTTTTTAAGCAAATGTTTAGGTCTTGAAAAATTAGAGTTAAAAAACTAAAAACTGACTTCTTATCTGTTTGAAACTTTCGGTCCTTGAGTGTTGGATTCAGAAAACAGCTTGGGAAAGCAGGTATTACAACATGACATGTCACTTTGTGAAATGTCTTTCTGGATGCATAAGTTAGTAGCTGTGAAGAGTCTACAGCATGAACACAGGCATTAAAAGCGATCTACTCACTAATCTGCTAGAGATCTCTGGGATGTATCAGCTGCTGTGTATTTTTCACTCTATGTTGCTTCTCTTACTCAAAGTTTCTTTCATGCTAATAAATAGGACTCTAGAAAATTCCCACATCATATTTCGCCTCAGCATACAGATGAGAGTGACTGGTATACCATTGCTGAAAACAAAATGAGGCAGAAGTGAGAAAAATTGCCAGAGCGTTTGACTTGTGTCATGGATTCATAGAATGGCAGCCATACAGACATCAAAACAGTTCCTGAGAGATGTCTCACCACGACCACTCTCCTCAGTAACAATAAGGTAATAGCTTATGTCATACTTAACAGATGTTCGTTGAGAGACATGTAATAAGGAGACTAAATAGATATGTTGCCAAAATCATAATCACAGTGGAAGAGCTATTACCTAGACAGCTGTTCCCCAAACTGAACTTGAGTATCCAGCATTAATGTAATACCCTTTGTTGGATAAAATCTTGCCACTTTTCAGAGAATTTCTCCAAAATTTCTATCTAGTAAGCATATTGGTGAGAAATGCTTATATTAGTAAATAGAATAGGTCATTGTAGTGGAGATTTGACAAGGATCCAGCTTTATAGATGAGTGATATGGCTGTTCTTCAGAGACACAAACATGCCACTATTACCACAGCACAAGTGTCAACAAAAAGGGATGTCATAGAATCATAGAATGGTAGGGTTGGAAGGGACCTTTAGAGATCATCCATTCCAATCCCCCTGCAGAAGTAGATTCACCTATATCAGGTGGCATAGGAACATTCCAGACAGGTCTTGAAGCCCTCCAAGGAAGGCGACTCCACAAGTTTCATTAAACTCCTTCTCAATATCATCATCTTGGAAGGGAATAGGAGTACAGATTAGCTTTGATCATCCTCCTAGTTTTCTTTTTGGTATTGATAAAATACTTCTTTCCACTTTTGTTTTACCTTTCCTAACTATCATGTTTCTTTCTGTGCTTTTCCAAAGAAATCAAATTCCTGAGCTCAGCTTGCCTTGTCCTATTTGTTTAAGGAACTCTTAATTCATGTAAGAAGTTACTCTTCTGGTAATTAACAAAGGTCTAGGAGGAGTTTAGTCATAAATCCCAGAGATTTTGTGGAGGCTCCTTCCTTGGAGGTGTTCAAGACCCACCTGGATATGTTCTTATGCGACCTGATCTAGGTGAACCTGCTTCTGCAGGGGGGTTGGACTGGATGATCTCTAAAGGTCCCTTCCAACCCCTACCATTCTATGATTCTGTGAAATTACTTTATGCTATGGCTTTTACATCAGCTGCAGAGGACAGAAACTGGTAAAATACTTTTGTCTGGGTCTGGTTTTCTGACTTTGCAGGGAAGGATGCAAAGTTTAGGGAAAATTAATACTGCTGTGTAACTAACTATACAATCAAGTTATAAAAAAATCACATTACGACATCATTCTTCATGTATTTACGATGATATTACATTTTGAAATGAAAAATTAATTGCTACTCCCTCTAAAACTGCTTCTGAGCAGTAAAATTCATCCATGTGCACAGTATATTACTAAAGAAGGTTTAAAATAGGTGTTCTAACAGTGACTTAAGGACCTATAGGACTCCAGCTAGCTTCTGAACATGAAGAGTTTTCACTTCTCTAAATTGCACTGTTTTTAACATAACAGTTTATAGACAGCATATCCTTACATCAGTGCCTAAGAAATAATCCAAATTGCTTTTCTTTTTCTCCTAATTTAAGTAGTTAAAAAATAATGGGTTAACAACACAAACAACTAAAACAGTAAGCATTCAAAAATATAGAGCTTCTTTGAAATGTGTAAGTCCATACTTCACTTTTTATACACAGAAAGACTCACGATTTATATTTCAAAACTGTTTCACTTTAGTGTCTTTGTTTTAGAAACTTAATATGGTTTAAACTTTAGCTGCCAACAGCTCATTCATTTAATGGTCTTAAAATAGACAAAGTTACCTGAATTTAAAACATTAGACAAAGTAAATAGCCAAAAGCAATATAGATAATCTTAGGACAAACAAGGCCTCTGCTTCGAAATGTGGAAGCTGCAATTCCTGTCCAGGAGGAACAGCATGCCTAAGAGGTTTCTCTGAGATATTGCTTACCAGTCACTAAGTCCCTGCAAGATCTCTTTTAGTTTTGTTGAATCAGCACTTTCCAAGAGCAAAACATCGTGTCAGAAGATTCTTACCCATATGAGATCAGAAGTTGAACTCACAATTCATGCAATAACTGACAGATCCTGTGAGATGAACTTAGAATCACAGAATCTCAAGGGCTGGAAGGGACCTTGAAAGATCGTCCAGTCCAACCCCCCTGCCACAGACTGATATATATTAATGTAAATATCAGAGATAACGTATGACAATCACATACAGAAGAAAGGAAGTTATCAAGATGATACTTGTTTTCTGACGTAAATCAAACAATTAAAGAAAAATTAAACTGATTATATAATGTAAATGGAGATCAAACTTGTTCTTATCCAGGATTATGACCTGACTGGAGAAAGCATACTCCATAATTAAATGCAGTAATAACAATCTGGGGGTTTCTCTCCTCCGAAAGAATCCAGCAGCACTACTTTCACAAAAGTGGGCTGTGGGAAGTCCATGTGCCAAATGTCTGTTAGTCAATGAGAGATTCTGCTTATGATCACTGAGGCTTTATTGCCCTGGGTTTTGGGGATATCTTTTTTGGCAACTAAAACTGCTCAGAAACTTCAAGTAACACTTGATGAGTCAGACTAGCTAAAGAAAATCCTCCAAGGTGGTATCTGCTACACTTCTGACAGGCATCAGAAGTCAGTCCCTTCTGAATCATCAAAACCAAACCTGTGTTCACTCTGCTATTGCCACACTTCCCAGTGTTTGTGAAGCTCACATTATTGTGAGGCTGAGACCCATGGAGCATCAGATTTTTGCACATATCTGCTTCTACTCACTCTGCAAAGAGAGGAAAACTGGAGAAATTAACTTCTTCCATCACTCTGCCACAAATTGTGACAGCTTGTCTGGAAGTCTCCTTATTCACACAGTAAAAACAGTGTATCACACAGAGGTGTGACAGAGTCCTTTCAGTTTTCAAATGCAGTTAAATTGTGATCTAGATTAAATCAAGGTTAACACTGAGGGGGAAAAAAAAAGAAGTCCTCTTGAAGGAATTTCAGGATCTGCTACAACTTCTCCTCCAACATACTTAAAAATTGGTGGCATACCTTTGGGCAAATCTGCATTGCAATAAAGCATAAATCCAGTAACAACACGTCCTGCTGTCTCCAAAACAGACATCTCTCTACGAGCAGTTCTTTTGAACACTTGCACTGAAGACATCAGCTTCAAAGAGCAAACCACTGAGCTGAGTCGGTGCAGAAAATGGGAAGGATTTATTAGACAAGCCTGCAGAGCAGCCTCCACTCAGTAGATTTGAAACTTCTTTTTTCTGTAAGCCAAAACAATTCAATCTTACATGATTAAAACCTCTATGACCAAAAATTTCAGGTGTGCAACACACCTTGTATTCTTTGTCACACAGCTGAGAAAGTGCTTGCCAATTTTATGTTAGCGATTCTTACAGTCCTGCATGTTGCTGAGCAAAATCAAAGAAGGGTTTTGTCTGGCAGCAGGAAACAAGTGTAAGATTTATAGAGTTCTGTCCCCTGGACATCTACTCTTTAAGGTATTGCCTCTATTTATTCTCATAACCGCAAATTAGTTCTATTATTTTGATGAAATGTTGAACCATTTCTGGTTTGACATCTTTCAGTTTGAAATTCTTTTCTTCTAAATGTCTAAATGGGAAATTTTTTGAACATACTTTAAAATAAACCACCCTACTGTTATCTGAAGGAAGAGAAGGGATGATATCTAAATAAAAACATCTCCAATTAATTTCAGTTTTCAACAGACAGAAATTCTCATCTGGTTTCATATACAGAAAACAAAACAAAAGGGCAAGGGAAGAACTGGAAAGCTGGCAGTGTTTCACCTGAAGGAGCTGACCATCTATTTTCATAGCATCCCCAGTGGCATCTGAAATGCAGACATCTGCTGCAAACATTCCTCTTTAATTACGTCCTCGGTTATTTTTAACTAGACATACTTATCTCAGACATTCAGATCCATGCTAAAGGCTTTGCATCTTAGATCTTTGCTCATATCCATACTTCAAGGGCACTAAACACTTTCCCCTTCCGCATTCCCTGTGCTTCCATCCATAATGTTGCTGTGGGGTAAGCAAATTCTCTCATGTCATTCAGTAGCTGGTTTCTAGACAAGAAAAAACAGATGCTGAAAGAAAAAGCTGAAGGAACCCAGCACAAGCAAAATGACACAAAGCTGAATATGCTCAAAAGAAGGTTAAATATATGTAAAAATGTAAATGTGTGCATGTAAAATATGCTCTAAAGTCAGTTATGAGGTTAAATCTCACAGAATCTCAAGGGCTGGGAGGGACTTCAAAAGCTCATCCAGTTCAACTGCCTGCCAGAGCAGGATCTCCTAGAGCAGGTCACACAGGAACTTGTCCAGGTGGGTTTGGAATGTCTCCAGAGAAGGACACTCCACAGTCCATCTGGGCAGCCCCTGCCAGTGCTACCTGAACAGGGAGAAAATTTGAATCATAAAATCATAGAATAGTAGAGTTGGAAGGGACCTTTAGAGATCATCTAGTCCAATCCCCCTACAGAAGCAGATCCCACCTAGATGAGGTCACACAGGAATGTGCCCAGGCTGGTCTTGAAGACCTCCAAGGAAGGAGCCTCCACACCCTCCCTGGGCCAGGGCTCTCTCACCTCACTGTGAAATAGTTTTTTCTTATATTTAAGTGGAATTTTTTGTGTTCCAGCTTCATCCCATCACGCCATATTCTTCCTTGTATTTCTTTGGAACCTCTTATGTTCCAGCTTATACCCATTGCCCTCTTGTTTTCAAACTGTTGTTAGCAGCTGAGATGCACTTACATATGTGTAGTATATAGCTCTAAAAATCAGTTTAGTATATGCAGTTCTTTTTCTGCTACCTTTACAAAAGTATCTGAAGAGAAGAATATTCCATGTCATTTGTGTCATCTGATGGGTGCCTTTTGCTATACTTGTCATTTTTATTAGATTATGATAACGATCATGACAATTACATAATATTTTGATCCATATATTCATGGCCCTGCAAATTCATGGAACATGTGAAATTACACTTCCCAGAATGAGTAGTTTAAGCTTTTTGACATTAGATGTCTTTTTTGTGTAGTATGCCCTCACCTAACTCCAGTTCCCCCAACAGCCTCCTTCAAGCTTCAAGAACCTGTGAATTGCTGCTGCTGTGGCTGTTACATCAGACTGATGGCTCTCCCCTCTGGGAGCAGCAAATAGAGGACTGGATCAAGTTAAAGACTTTTTAACATTAAGAACAAACAGCAGCATCTTAAGTCTCCTTCTCTGGAGACATTCCAAACTCACTTGGGTGAGTTCCTGTGTGAGCTACGCTAGGTGGTGCTGCTCTGGAAGGGGGTTGGACTGGATGAGCTTTTGAGGTCTCTCCCAACCCTTAAGATTCTGTGATCTGCATTGTGCATGTGACTTCTCAAGAACCCTCAGTAGCAGCTTTTCCCCATATAGTCCTCTATAGAACTGCAGAACTTTGTTTCATCTTTCATGGCTCTTTCAACTCCTATACCTACCATTTCACTCCCAGGAACAACACTGACCACACGTGTTTCCTGAGCTCTGAGGCTTCCCTGATCAATTTTCTGTATTCCATAACTTACATTTGATTATTTCTGCATTTCTTTTCTGCTTATTATGTGGAAGTGATTACATATGTGTGTATATATATATATACACACATATATGTATTTATGGCTTGAAATTGCTGTGCAATGACTTAGAGCAAATATGTTCTTAACAGACTGGAAGTGTTCTAAGGGCAGGGAATATCTGACAACAAAATCAATGGCAACTGAGAAATTTGTGTTCAGCTCATTTAAGATCATCTAGTAAACATCCTAAGCCTTGCTTGTAGTTACCATTGAATGTACATTGATATGCCCAGATGATGCAAGCTACATGCTTCATTTCCCATGCAATCTGCAGAGCTTTAATACATATGTAAAAATAAGGATGTTGTATTAGAAGTTTTCCACTGAAAATTGGAGAATGTTCCCTACTGTGTTCTGTAACTTGAGGATATGAGAAGTTTAAATGAATTTGTATGCCACAAGTATGCATCCAGACCAGTAGGTTTTTTTGATCAGGAAACCTAAATAAATTAAAAGTCACTTCAAAAAGATCATTGGATTTTAATCATTTTCACAAAATGCAATGACTGGCAAAAGAAGCTGAGTTACTAAAGGCTTAGAAAAATAGGTAAGTTAGGTATCAAAACACAAAGTAACAGGAATCCTAAGTCTAGTCTGAATAATGATGAATAGCACCCTGTGTGAATTTCATAAGACACAGCTGGTAATTATTTCAGAGTTTATGGAAGCAATTTTTCATGTACAGACAAGCTTTTGGCAAGGCTCACTTCTCAATAAAGTGAGTTGGGCTGCAGATGCAATAGGAAAAAAAAAAATCACAAGTTAGAGGAACATTTTGCAAAGCATGAACAAGATGGGTCAAAAATAGGTATGGCATATTGATAATGACCTCCCAATGAGTTACTAATATTGGAGCATTATAACAAGTAAAGATTTAATAGCAGTAAGTAGCTATTAGAGTTGCAAACCAGGTTATAGGTGCTGAGAGAAGGAAGAAGAGAAAAAGCAGGAGAAAGGCTTTAAAAAAGCAGTTTCAGAGGCTTTGTTGATGTTGAATTCTCAGAAGGGCAGTTTGTTTATGTATTTATCTATATACAAAAGAAAGAAGGGTTTATTATCCCATAGGTTTGCAGGGGGAAAGAAGAATGATGTGGTTGTCAGGCAGCCTATCCAATCTCTTGGTGTACTTCTTGTAAATTCTGTGTTTCTTTAATGCTCTTGTAACCTTTTTCCCAGCAGTGGGATCATAGAAGTTAACTTGTTTACAGCTGGTATACAGCTTATGTTGGTCTCCTTTACAGCAACTCAATGCTTCCCTCAAGCCCTTTCAAAGAAATCTTCTTCTTCCCTCCTCCACTTAGCACAGGAGTGCTAAAAGTTCCTGTCTAGCAAATAACTTTGAGACTTATTAAAAAAATCAATGAAACACTCACCTGGCCTCTGTGTCAGACTCCTTATTTGCTTTTCTCTTGAAAACCAGGAGTAAACCCAGTGATTTCAGCTAAACAGCTCTTAAACAACAGTGTTAAGGTCATAATAGTGTCAGTCTCATCGTGTGTCTATTGATTGCACCTTGCTCTCTGAAAGACCAAAAACTATAGCTCAATACTAATCTGTCATTTTAACTAAATTATTACCATCTAAAGTATATATACATAAAGGAGATAGTTGAAACTTCTGTAAAAATCAGGTAAATTGATTGCATCTGATACATTTAGGTCTGATGTTCTCTTCCTCGGTGACTAAATACAAACTAGTTTTGTCTTCCATGCACTTCTTAGTCGGGCATAGCTGGAAAGATGAGTTTATTCTGTTGTGCAGTTCCCTCCAACTGCCTGAACTACTTATCCTCTTTTGAAGCAGCTCCTGAACTGCTGGAGTTTACAGCCTGGCATGATAAGTCAAACAGATAAGGACCTGTAGAGTTTAGCTGAAAGTGTTAATTTTGCCCATCAGCTTAATGCAAATCATCCTGTCAACAATAATCACTTTTTTTGCCATCATATGAACAGCTGAGAAGGTATCTATTTTCTTCTGTAGACAGCTGATATGGGGAATGAGAACAATCATATCTACCATTAGACTAGTAATATCTTCTGTAAGCATGTAACCATTTATTATGTTGTCCTAAGTCTTGTGGACTAGGAAATGTAAAGGAAAACAAACCGTGCTGTGCTTCTGGGTGTGTTGAGAGAATGAAGCATGTACCTAGCTCAACCTTAATTAGCTTGCTCTAGAATTAAGTTAAAAGCTCTTTTAGAGAAGAGAATCACAATGAAAGAAAACACCGAAGTATCTGAATCCTTTGTAAGAATCTTTCTTCATGGAGCTCTGATTATATTACATTAGTGGTAGAGAAACAACAGGAGTCCTCAGACAAGACTGGAAGAGATTGCCATCTCATTACAGATACTGGAGGGTATGTGTGTAAGTCTCTGTGCAGAAGACAAGTGGCACACTGATCTTCTAAAGTGGCATACACATATATGGGCATGTGAATGGACATCAGATCCGCCACAGCATTTGAAAGTAGACATTTAGACTCCCAAGGCTTCCAAACCAGAGTTCTCTTGTCTTTCTACACTTAAACCTTTTTTTCTTTAAAACATTTCTTACACCATTATTTTAACACCAAAATAGAAACATGTAACAATATTTTGCCAGTAAGATATCAGGTTGTACACTTTCAGGAGTGGACAAAAGACTAAACAGTACATGAGACCAAAATGTTATAGGTCTTCAACAAAATAGAATCAAGGAGTCAAGTCTTTACGTTGCCAAGAACTTTGGGGCTTTTGAAAGGGTCATAGAAGGAAAAAAAAAAAAGAGTGTGTTGTTTTGCTGTGAAAGAAGACACAATGAAAACAATTGAGAGAAGCTAAATTACAATCTATTCAAAAGCTTAAAGTAGTCAATGGTGTTGTCCCTATTTCTGTTACTGCCCACAGAGCATCTGGCATAGAGCAATTCCCTTGCTGGTCCTACCAGCAGAGAGCTTGATGATCAATTCAAAAGAAAGTCTAAATATCCAGAGAATTCCTTCCAGATTGTGATTTATGCTCAACAAGTGATTTATGGCTAAATTCAAAAGCCTGAACTAATAATTGGGTGCTCGAGTCTAAACTCTATACATCGCAGAGTAGAAAAATTTACCCAGACATCCTTGGACACCCATACCTTCGGTTGACTGATTCACTCTGTCCACACAAGCTATCTGAACTTTCAGACATGTAATTCACAAGTAAACCCACCTTCACTGTCAAAAATAATTGGTCAAAATATGCCATTCCTTGGTATTTCTGTGAGATGCAAAGATCAGTGGTGAAATGCTCAACATTTCTAACCTGTACAGAGAATATTTTGCAGGACTTTTGCTGCAGTATGTTGTGAGACAGTTCACCCTAACAACGTTCTATATTGCACGTAGTTATATGTAGGCACAAATATGACTTGAACCAGCCAGCTTGAATAAAGATAGTAGGAGCAAGTTAATGCAACTGTAGCCCACTCAGCGTCTGGCTGTTGTAGAATGGGTGATATCAGTTTACACAGGCCAACAGCATCATTCAATGTGTCTCCTAGATGTTGCCAATGTCCCACTTCATACGCTTCCTGTGAGGAGGCAAAGAAACCTACATCCTGTCCTTACCGTACAAGCCCTAACAAAATCTCTCTATCATAGTTGAATCCTTTCTCAACAAGGATATACTGGAGATTGTCAAGAGGGTTTTCCTCTTTGCTTATCATCTTTCCCATTATACCAGTTTAGGTGGCTCACTTGCCTTTTCAGACAGGAATCCAGGCCATTTTCTGCCGAGGGTTCTTAACCCAACTAATTCTGCTGATCACGTCAGGGTCACCAAAAAATGTAATGGTGCAAGCTACATTCATTCAAAGACATATAGAAGCTGGGTAAGGCACATGCAGAGCCATACACAGGCAATACAGTAAAACCAACAAAGCTAACTCAAAGCCATCCTTCCTTTGCCATCTACTTCCTTATATACTGCTTCCACTCATGTGATCCATCACCCAGGGCCCAGTTGATTAACTCACAGCACCTGTTTCTGATAATTGGCAGTAGCTTGCCAGCTGCATTAACTTGTCCCTACTATCTCTATTCAAGCTGGCTGGTCCAAGTTGTATTTGTGCCTACAGTGATAGTCTCTGCCTCTGTTGCCCTGGCTGTTTGGGCTTTTTTTGATCCCTTTATGCAATTCAAACAAAAAGAGATCTGAATGCCTTACAGATATTACCTGAAAGCATTCAACAGGGAGACCAAGGACAAAATATTTAAGACAGATGTGGCAGATATCAAATGCTTCCCTGCTCTTGTAGGTACACAAGCCTTCCTGGTGTAGGAAGCCTATTGCACAATGACATAACCATACCATCTTGAGGATGAGTCTCTAACAGTTACACCAAGCTGACCAGTCAACAGGCAAGCCACAGTCTTGTTGGCACCATTATCATTTTTGAGTTTAAGAGATGTCCCTCAAATGATAACTGGCTTTCAGAAAGCAGGATTGCTAGGGGTAGGTCTGCTCATTCCTAAGGCCACTGCTATTTATTATGCATGCTGAGTAAAAAAAAAAGCACCATGACTGCTCAGTGGACCCAGCAGTTTCCAAAGACAAATAGACCAGTGCAGAAGTATGGCACAACCATTCTGTACATATACAGCATATGCCATGTCTCCTGATCATAAGAGTTATTACGCACACAAAACAAAGGGATGTTAGTGCTTGTGCATCACAGGCAGTTTGGGTGCACATGGTAAATCTGATGCTTGAAGATGTACTAGGCCTTTGCAAAATGGCTTTGACATATGTGTAACCATAATTGGGTGAGAGAGGGATAATGGGGAGCAAGGAAGCTAAAGAATATAACAGAGTAAATACCACTATAGAAACAACTAACCTAGCTTGTCATTGGCTCCCCAGAATTATGTCCAATAAGCAAAGATCTCTGCCTGAATTAATTGTGTTATAGTCTTCATGTAGCTTACCATTTGGAGGCTGCCTTTAGTTGTCATTTAAGAGTGGACAAGCACAAGCTGTTTGGTACACTAAGTAAAGTGAGAAGCAATTTTATGTCATCATATTTCCTGTACAGAGACACTCTTTCCTTACAGTTGTGTTGGTAGGGGTGAGAAGAAGCAAACATCTTTATTTTGGGGAACTCTCTTGCCATGGTTTCTGAAACTAAACCTAAACAACATGGCACAATTCAGAAAATTCACATGCTTGCAGTGACAATGGAAAGCCAGCCTGGAAAAGCTGAAGGCAAGAGCGATCTCTCTCCACATCACTGGATGAAAACAGACACCATCCTTCTCTTAACATCTCTGAAACAAGGAACTTCCTCTCTATGCACTTCCAAAGCATTCTCATACGAAATGAACCAGCACATTTGGGATGCTTTAGCCAACACACTCAACTAGAAGCTACTTCCCTTTCCATTACAGGATCCCAGGGTCAAGGAGAATAGGAATGGTATATGTGTTTACATTCACAGAGGCTCAAATATCTTACTGATTTGACATGCATATGGATTACACATCACCACTAGACTTGCCTTTACAGACATAGGTTTTTCAGTCTCCTGGGACTGAAAGACTGTTAATCTTTCTGGAGGATTAAATACTTGCTTAATTTCAGAGACTGTTTTGGTAAAGGTTTTCATCAAATAAAGTATTCATTTAAATGCAAATCCCAGTGGCTTTGAGTTTGGGGATACAGAGTGCCATGTAACTGACTGATATAGATGGCTTGTTGTTTTGTAATACATCAGTGAACTGGTTTGTACAACTGGAAGTGAAAGGAGTGGAAATGTAGAACTGGAAGCTTTTAGGGAAGACTACATTGAACATTACTGACTTAATAATTACACTGGAAAGTAAAGACAAAGTTACACCATCAGACAATTCAACTGCTGGTGAAAGACCTTTTTTATGGGGTTAGACAAGGTGCAATTAGCAACATTCAGCACAAGCAAAAAAGTTCAAAGCTGAAGCTATGAAACAAGTAACCTCAACAGCTGTGGTGAAGTTCTACTGTCTCTTTATATCTGCATTCCCTAGAGCTACAAAAGGTCAAACAGAATACTCACTGTTGCTTGAGCTGACTTTCCTCAAGAAACACAAACCGTTCCTGCTGGGGGATGCCTAAGCTGGAATTACAGAAGCTCTTCATGTTCATAGGTTCCTTTCTCTTCACAGGATGCTTCCAAAACATCCTAGTCACTAGTCCTGCACGGGGTTCAGTAGCTGCTGACAAACTGTAAAGGATGAGCAGACTGCCTAATGACAAGCTGAAAACAGAGCCAGGTTGAGCAGATGCTCTATAGTATCTGACCTCCTAAAGTCCTTTTTCATTTCTCCCATCAGTTACAGCTGATGTTCTCTTTTTTTTCCTATCTGCAGTGCCTCCTTAAGCTGGCTATTCCCTCTTTAAGAACATTAGCTATATCCTTCTTATCTCCTCTAGGTAACTCTGCCTCCAGATCTTTAAAAAGTTGCCATAATATTCACCTACTACATTTTAGTCTCACAAAACGAGTTCCTTACTTATTCCCCATGGTTATCCAGCACAATGAGGTAATGATTTGCTCTGTTTATTAGTTCCCTACATTATTTGCAGGCTGATTCTCTATAGGCTTTAGATACATGGTATCATCTGAATGTATGTTATAACAATAAGGCATATTTTTTCCTTTTATCTTACCTAACAGACCAAAGTTCCTGGTGGTGGGAAAACTTCCCCTGTAGCATTAGAAATGTTGGATGAAATTTTGTTCTGAGCTCACTGTGGCTTGAAGCACAGCTGTTGCAGTCATATTTTGGCACACAATACCCTTTTCCTTCCACTGCACTGTAATAAGGCTTCCATTAGGAAATCAAACTTTTTCTTCATTCATTCCCAGTGCTTAGCACCTTACTGGCAACCACCTTACAGATTTCTGCCTAACAGGACATGCCCATTGACACCATCCTTCGTATAAAAGCTGTCAAATGATAGTACAATGGGTAAAAGCTGGAACAGAAGAGGTTCCAAAGAAATAGGAGGAAAAATTTCTTCCCTGTTGAGGTGAGGGAGCACTGGCAGGGGCTGCCCAGATGGGCTGTGGAGGCTCTTTCTCTGGAGACATCCCAACCCAGCTGGATGGGTTCCTGTGTGCCCTGCTCTAGGTGCTGCTGCTCTGGC